>ML795510.1:27140-92746 GCA_009831015.1 Picea engelmannii | reverse complement strand
CTCAAGGTCTGAAACCCTGCACACTCAAAGAAACTGAGTCAGCAGCACCTGTCTACATCAACGGAGTAAAAACATTCTATCATATAACTTAACGCATCATAATGAAGGAAAAAGTTTTATCATCATAAAAATCCAGATCACTTGCGAGAAAGTGTCCTCAAAGAATAAGTTTGTAAGTGTGCCAGAGCGGGATGTTACAGTATTGTTCTTCTCTCTCTTGAGTTTTGTTCCCCCGGCCTTAAGCTACCTTACCTCAATAAGGCATCCCCTTTCAACCACAAATTATTTTTTATGTATTAACCCTAACCTACAGCCACTAGGGATGCACTAACCCTAGCATACTAACCCTAAATAGCTCCTAAATTAACCCTAGACTAGGTCTAAAAATCTACCCTAACCTTCTACTAACCTAGGCATACTTTTTGAGATAAATAGGGGCTGATTTGATTGGATACATTTTCTGTAATAAGTCTTGGTTTGATACATCCATAAGTCTGGTAATTTCACTGAAGAAACCCTAACCTAAATTCACTCATAACTCGTGTTCTCACCATCAAAAGTTGCTAAGAATTTGCCAATTTATTCTACTTGCTTTAATACAATTTTTGAGTGGGTTCTTTGCAAGTTTTAGTAGATGAATTCACTGTTGTCACAACACAGTTTCTACATCTATAATTCTGAAAAATACTTATGCATACATATTTTATGAAAACCATAATTCATTGCTAAAGTCTTATGCTATAGATCGTGAAATTCTCTAGTGTTTATCTACCTTGTTTCAAGCATATTTCATTTGACTTTGAGAAATATTTCTAGCATATTTAGTACTTGTTTTACTGTTGATATATACTTGCATTCATTGCTGCAAGTTAGGGACAACAAGAATATTTTGTTTATCCAACTAACATATTATATTGCATAGTGGTTTTTCTTGTGTCTCAAGTAGGTACCAACTTCTCGGAAATTCATACAAGGTTTTGGCAACCTAAAGAAAACCTAAGACTCATTATCACCCTTCCTTTTCCATCTAGAATATTGACCTCTAGGGGATTCACTCTTTCCTTTTCTATTCCCCCCCTCCATTCCCCCTAGGGTAACCGATATCGCCTCCCTAGAGTGACCTAGTCACCCTTGAAGAGTGGGACCTATATCGAGGTGAAATTGGGTATAGTGTCCTTAAGTTGTCACCACTGGGTGGTTGGGTCAGTATTTTCCCAACCTACAACTTGTGTGATAGCAGACCCATCTCTTTGTGTAACGCATATCACTAAATTATGTCCAAGGTCATACAAAATAGGCTCAATGAGCTCCTTCCTAAAATCAAATCTAGAAATCAAGGGGAATTCATGGGAAAAATCATAGATAGTGGACAATATCATACTAGTGCAAGACAAAATACACTCCAATCACATCAATGGAGACAAATGTATGGTTATTTTTATCGCACAAAATGTAGGTTGGGAAAATCCCAACCCAATCCATGGGATGAAAATAACGGTGGGAAATCTTACCCACTGTAACCTCAGATAAACCCTCCCTCACTTCTATGAATGAAAAATCCAACACAAGGGGGGAGTCTTGGGTGACCCTGGGGGGAAATGAAGTGGAAAGTGAGAGTATGGAAATGAATCCCCTATAGGTTACAATACTAAGTGAGAAATAGATTGATAATGAGTCTTGAATATGGTTTATGATTTTCAAAGTACTTGAGTATCTATGGAAGATGTTAGTACTTTCCCAAGACACAAGAAAGAACACGTGTACAAGCTCAAAGTTAAGTGGACAAGCAAGTTAAACCGGATATCCCTAATTGCAGCAGTAAACAAGAATATATATCATCAAGGAAAACAAATAACTACTACAGAAATAACCATCAAAACTATCAAGTAATTATTGGATAATGAAGCACTGAACCAATATATAACTTTCCAATACTTTAACACACGGTTTCAAGGAGAATCAGAACTACAAAAAGATCTTTTTCAGAGATTTTTCAGAGTAGACAAATGGCTGTATAAAATATTTGATACAACAACAAATTTTACCCCAAGAAACTATCCAACAACTTTCCCAACAGTAACCAATATCAAGTAGATAAGCAATAACAACTTGCCAACTATTTTCAGTGGTAAAAGAGTGAGAAATTAAGCTTGAAAAAGAGAGTTTGCAGTAGCCCTAATGGATGTAGCATTAGTTTGTAATAGAAGCAAGGTATCCTTTACCAATAAAAATGCCCTAGTGGCTTAAGCAAGATTAAAGTATAAGGAAAATTTTCCAGCTTAGACAACTACAATATCTTGTGTTTTCATGTATCCCAATGAAATGATTTTGTTTCTCCAATGCAAGAAGATTAATGCCTTTAACTATTGGGTTGTGTAGCCTCAAAAATTAAAGAGCTATATGCGCTACTTATTTGGGGGTATAAGCCTTTTTATTCCCCAAGGAAATATAAGCTAGCCAGGAAGAACCCTAGGAAGGTGTAAACCCTTTTACTCATCTTAGGAATTCCTTATGCAAAAAATTATTTCAAGGCAATTATAATGGACTTAGTGGAGTTTATGCACTTATACTCCCCAAAAGTTTAAGCAAATTAACCTTGAAACCAAGAAAAGAAGCAATAGCAACAAATATTCCTTACCTAGTCCAAGCATTAACAAGATAAACTTATTTTTAACCAAGAAAATCCACCATAGAGAAAGTGACAAGAGAGATATGTAAAAATGCCCAAGTAGGGTGCAAAGTTCAGCCAAGAATTATATCCAAGATGGGAGAGTTATGATAAAAATGAAATAAAATTGACTTGTATTTATACAAATCATACCTTAAGTGTTTTTCCACTTAATTTTAGGGTAAACCACAAATTAAGGGGTCAACAACATGTTGAACACTCAACACACCCTAAAAATCTTATGTCAAATTTTACTTTTTGGGTACCACTTGATCTTTTGCATTGTTTGATTCTACTTCCGTATGAAAAATGATGCCTTTGATTGTCACTTTTGTTTTTCATTTAAGTCTCTCAAAGTTTGCTTGAGCATGCCAAAACACATAACTTAAAAGACTAACACTTAATTAAAGAATCAACAGTCGAGACTTCTCCCCGACGCGCTTAAGAAATTCTGCATCGAAAAGGATTAAGCATGAAAGGAAATCATTCAAGAGACCGAGGTCGTCAAGCATTGATCTTTGTCGGTGTCGGCTAATGGAATTTGTTCTTTCATGACAAGTGTCACTCAAGGATGTCATCGATGACCGATCCCTTTCGACGTCGCTAAAAGGTGAAAAAAGTAAGCGTTGAACGAAAATGAAATGATATCGTCGATCACCAACTTCTGAAACATTGTCGGTATCGGGGAATTTTCGAGGATGATAATCCGCAAGGAAACCGTGTGTTAGGTTTATTCATGAAGGTTGGTCCCCGATAATTTTCGGTATCAGTAATCCTAAGTTATGCATAAAGCGCTCGAATTGAACAAAGTCCCGAGTCTGACCATCACCCGCAAGATGAGTTCCCGATTTTCATTACCATATATCTCGAGTCAGTGGTGCCACATTAGCATCGTATGACGAAGTCAGTCAGGGTCAGAGGTTTTGCAGAAGGATATCAATAGAAAATACAAAACAAATCAGAGAAACACTAAGCACAAAATCGGGATTAACTTACAAGAAATTTGGACAAAGAAAACAGTAGATTCACACGCAAAGAGAAAAAACAATGCATTCAACTACTGTGACCAGAATCCTTTCGTCAAAATTTAGAGACTTTTTATATTAGACTCCCATCAGGCTCAAGTTACATACAATAGACACTGTCTACACCTTTTGGCCAACCAACCCAGTTACATTAAGAACATGAAAATTTTCACAAGAAAAAAGGGAAGACTATCAAAATTTTGCGTCACATCTGAGAATACGAAACAGAGTTCGCCCATCATGCATCTTCTGTGTGAGGACTTTCTCCTCAGTTGCCTCATGCTCCTGGAGGTGTTGTCATCTTTTGTTCTTTCGATGCCCTTTGCGCATCCCACAACTGCACGATCGTAAATTGTGCTTCCCGAAGCTGCCACTTGAGCCAGGTTGTGTTCCCTTCACGATCCTGTGGATCTGACACCTCAAGGTTCTTCGCTACCAATTGCCGACGTAATTCTCTATTCTCCTGGTAAAGTTAAGCTATGGAAATTTGTGCCTACTCCAGCTGCAGATTACATCCTCAGACGTTAGAACCCGAGGCTTTTTTCTTTCTCGTTCGGCTCTCGCTTCCTCGACTTGTGGTTCTGACAGGATCTAAATGGATAAATCACATTAGGAGCTCCTCGGCGGCTGATCGTTCACACGACTCAATCGATAGTCAGTTCCCCCCCCCCAACTTCCTTATTTTTTCTGGGCCTTCCTCTCCTCCATGGTATCTATTGTTGAGGAAGAGTGGCTTCCAACCTGTTCCCTTCCGACGTAACATCTTCCACGTCGGCCTCCGCACGAGGTGATACTATCATTTTTGTGTGAAGGTAGGAATCTCCCTTTGAAGCCTCGAGAACACTCGCTGCAAACAAGAACGAGTCCCAAGCATTTTGTGGTTCAAGCCTAGTTCTTTTACTGCCTCACAGGCCTCTTCTTGAGTTTTGAGGAGTTCCCATGGTGTGACAACATAGATACCTTATGCATGGCTGACTTGACAAAGGCCCAAAGCAAAGAACTTGATCAAGTTGGGCTCACGAGACGAGTCAGTGCATAACCTCGACTGGCAAGTAGAACACATACAGAACATCTAGAATTTATAACAGAGCGGGCATTGAGTCGAAACATGCCAGGGAACACTGAATTCCTTGCAACGAGATTTTTTAAATAATTTATGTGTCACGTCTGCGTGACTGGTATGATCTGGGGCATGTGAGATGCAACTGAAAGGATTTGCAGAGAATGTGTGGTACGATCGCATCAATTTATTTTTCAATTCCCCAGCCTCCATAATGAGTTGATGATGGTTGATGCACTTGTTGATGCGACTCCTATTTGAGAAACTTGCCTCAACCTGAAGCATTTAAATAATTCCCTTATGACAATATCCGACTCTTTTGGAACTTTCTCATACTTTTAGCACATGTTTGGCTCTGACATCCTTTCTCGACCCCAAGGGCTAACCGGCCACTGACGTGACTTTGACTCTCATGTCTTTTGTACTTGATCGTTCATGATATGGTGCGCAGATGTAACCCACCCTAACTGAAGAAAAATGGCAGCACTAACAGAGATGGTGCAGGTAATTCGAAAGGTTGTAGAGATCAGTAAGTATCAAACAATCAAGCCTAGTGAGATTTACAGGTATGCACCGGTCCGGATTCTTCACGCTTACGTCTTTACATATATTTTGTCGAGTATTGTTCTGTAAGAAATTTCTAAACGATTTTAAGTCTAATTTCTAGAAATATCCCTCCAACTATCGATCAAAATTGGCTTTGTAACCTCGTTGAAGAATCTGAGAGAAACTAGGTCTGGAGACCAACAAGGTGATGATGGATATCAAATTTCCCGAGTTTGACACACTTGACGACTTCATCGTCTTGTGCAACATAGTCAAATTGCATGCCAAGCAAGATTCTTCATGGGTCAAAATACTAGCAAAGGTGACCGACACAGTGCCAGGACAGGTGCAACAATTTCTGGAACATCGGATCAGTACTCGGACTATGCTTCAACAGTTAAGTGCTAGTATGATCAAGTATCAGACGCATGTGGTGGAGATTGGAGAAGTTTACGCACTCCTGATGGAACATCACAAATTTCCATGGGCCCAAACCTGGGAGGAGTTGTTCATCATTTGGTTGGAGTATGAGAAAAGTCACCCTTTCAAGTGATATTTTGAGTTGACTATTAAAGAAACTGTTAGAAGAGGATGCCATGTGGCGAATTTTGTTTTTTTTAAACTACACTTAGCCATTATTTTCAATTGAATTTTATGTTATAAATAGGAACATCGACCAATTAGTGAGAGGTCAATGGTTTCTGCAAGAAACTCTTTTTTTGGTTTGTTAATAACTATTTTCGAGCTAGCTTTAATTGAGAAGTCCTTCTAGACCAGAGACAAAGTTATTTTCATCAAATGTGTGTGTGATTGGACGTGGAGAAGAACTATTTCCTATCTTGTCTCAAGAATGATGTTGTAATGGGTAAGAGAAATTAAATCTATTGTCAAGTTATCTGGTGCAATGTTTTGTTGTTATTTTCTTTAATGATGAAGACGAACCGTTGTGCTATCATGTGATGGATGATTAAGTAGGTGGATTATTCTTCTTGCCTTTGTTTTATCGCATATGTGTTTTATTTCTGATAATTAGTATCTCAGACAGTAATTGGATGCTCACATGGTTAACGTATTATTACTAGGCATGTGGTATAGAATTGTCGTCTACATGCTTGAGTAGCGGGTTATCCCAAGATCAACCTCTTCTCCAGTAGTTAAACTTAATTCTATTTTTTTTCCAAGTTGGTTTATACTGGCTTACAATATTACTTTGGTCCCACCTAAGAGAAAATACAAAAAGAGAAAGTCCCAACTGAAGGAGACGCCTTAGCAAGAAAACGTAAAGCCCATCGATTAATTAGTTGGATTGCAAGATCTGGAGAACCATTCCACTATTAAACACTATAGAATATAATTGGGCCTCAATGGTGGGTTTTGTTCCTATTTTTAAACTAAAGGGATTTAAGACCCATCAACAGAATTGGCGCTAGAAGGAGGGCGAGAATGACTGGCTAAATACATATTTTTCATAGTATTTCAAACAGCCTATAGATTCAAAACAGCCCACATGCATGGCTAGTCATTGCCAAGACAACCCACACACGATGAGTACTCCTTAAACGAGTAACTCACCAAAGCCCGAGGAAGAAACTTTGTACCCTGACATACCTTACACTCTTCCTCACGAGGAATTAAATCAATTTAGAAGAATCACAAGAGAATACACCCAACAGATCGGTGTGTTGTCCTTAGCTATGATACTTCCTCTAAGAAAAAAGATAAGTAGACTAGTGGTCAATACTCCCGACGAAGTTTTTGTGCACACGGTAGAAGACTTAATAGATTTCGCAATCACCGAAATCCAAGAACATCTTGATCTGATACTCGAAACGCTAGCCGACGATGTCTCTAAACCAGATGACTTTTCAGAAGAGGAGGAGTTTAACTCAGAATCTGAACATATGGAGGACAACAACGACCATAATGAAGAAAGGGGAAACCCACCACTGAAAAATCAACCCTGGTTGGCCAGAGATGCTTTGGCCCTCCTGGGACCAATCCATAACCTTCCCCAACATCCAGAGAAGTTACTTCCTAAGTTTGATCCTAAAACCTCAGGATTGCCTGAAGATCATATCAAGAAATTTATACTAGTGATCAAGCTTATGAACGTCCAAAATGAAGACGTAGTTTGCAGGTTGTTCCCCTACACTTTTGAGAACTCAACCTCCACATGGTATTTTAACTTACATGTAGGATCCATAACTAGTTGGACAAAGTTTCAAAAAGATTTTCTGGATAAATTTGCAGAAAAGGATACTACAGGAGCTCTGATGGATGAGTTGTTCACCGCAACCGTGAGTTCAAAAGAGAAGGTTAAATATTTCAATCAAATATTCACAACCATATTAAAAAAATTCCATCCCGAAGACAAACCAACTCAGTAATTGCAAATCGAAGTATATGCTAATGCGCTCCCAACCTCTATTTCCATGTTTGTGAAGAGGGATGCCAAATGAACCTTAGCTGAGAATTTTGAAGAAGCTAAAATGATAGAATTCCAGATGAAAAGGTGTAAAGAAGGATAGGTCTCTTTAGTTAAGAAATAAGTTCAACCTCCTCCCAGAAGAGGACTCCTTCTGACTAGACCGCTAGGGAAACAAGCATAACAGACTCCCAACAAGGGTAATGGAGACATAGAAGATCTACAATGCATGGTTAAGAAAATATCAAATGAGATCATAGACATGAAGAGAAACGCAGGGGAAGGAAACCAAGGCTAAAGGCCTATAAGCCTTTCTTTAAAAGAAACCCACCATTCAAAGCAATTGAACCTCCCCCAGCTAACTTGAATATCGATCTAGGGAATGTCGCATCTGATTCTTTATGTACTTATCACTAGGAAAACCACTCTAAAAGAGAATGCCCTCAATGGATGCATGCCATGAATTTGATGGCCAACCGGTTTTTAGATGAGGTTTCCCTAACCGAACAACCAAGCAGTTTGGTTATGAATGTTGTTGACCAGGAAGAGATTGACCCACTAGAAGATACAACCATGCTAATATGGGATCATGACCTAATTATGCCTTCCAACGACCTATTTCAGGTTCAAGAAGCACTTGTAGAGGTATCGGTTGTGCAAACTAGAAGTAAAGGTCCTCTTGTATCAAAGGATCCCACTACCACTCAAAAATCAAGAGAAAGGTCAACTCTTGATCACTCAAAATCACCTTTTTCTCCCCGTAAGAAACCTATTAGCATCCATACCCAAGAATCGCCCAAACTATAGTACAATGTAGTTGAAGATATGAAGAAGTTGAAGGCTAATATATCGGTCATGGACATATGTAGAATCCCTCAGCAAAAAGATTTTATGTTACAAGATTTGAAATTAGTAGAAAACCCCATGACAAGAAATGAACAACAAAGAAATCTAACTTCCACAGATCTAGTAAATAAACCAACCGTGAATACCTGCTTGGAAGATAAGAAGGGAAAACCTTTTGTCCCACCATTCCTCTTAACGTTTGAAGTCTTCAACAGGAACCTCCACAATTGTTTGGTAGATTCAAGAGCATCTTCCAATGTGATGCCCTTGTCTATTTGCAAAAAAATAAATTTTGTTCCTCTCAAGAGTGATAAACATGTAATACAACTAGACAGAACCCAGGTCAAAGTCATGGGTGAACTCGGAGATGTAATGATCAGGATAGCGACACATCCTAAATTTGTCTAAGTGATTGACATCATTGTAGTAGACATCCTAGAGGCATATGGGTTTTACTGAGTCGAGATTGGTCTAAGAAGATGAACGAGTACTTTAGTACAAACTAGGCACACCTTTGGCTACCACTGAAGGGATACAAGAATATGATCAGAATCGATAGGGAGAGATACCTGAAAAATATAGTCACTGATTTAGAGACCCCGAACAAACCCTCATCCACATATTTCCCTATCCTAGGAAATTATTCCTGCAATTCCTATTTCGAGAAATTATCCCCTCTTCCATATGATGTCCCTCTCACTCAGAACTCTGAAATGGTCTTTCAAGAGAAATTTCCAATACCGACAGAGGAAACCCTCTTCTATCAATAACCTATGCTAGAAATCACCGGAAAAAATATAGGAGGGAAAGAAAGTAATAAGAAGGAAGAAATGGTTAACTTTTGCTCACAAATTTGGACCACATATTTCGATGGATCTAAATCATAGGAAGGATCAAGGGCAGGGTGCATCCTCATTGATCCAAAAGGTAAACGTCATTTCATGTCTTGTAGACTAGAATTTGAATGCACCAATAACATCATCGAGTATGAAGCTCTAGTACAAGGGTTAAAGAAAGTCATAGACTTAAACACAAAAGAATTGAAGGTTTTCAGAGACTCATCGATTATCATTAGACAAGTGAGGAATACTATACATTGCAATTCCCCGCACCTAAAGAATTATCAGCAGGAAGTGCAGAGGTTAATAGAGAATTTTGAATCTTTCAATATCACCGCAATCCCCAGAACAAAGAATATCCTTGTTGATTCCCTGGCCATGATTTCTTCAAGGTTGTCACCTCTAGAAGATTATGAAGCCTCTCGATTCACTGTGGAACTACTCTACAAACCATTGGTGCCCAACAATATTTCTAATTGGAAAGTCTTTGAAGGGGATGAACAAATCATCAACTTTCTGACTAACCAAGATAATTTCAAAGACTTAGCTATTGACGATGAGGTATTCCAGGAAAAATCAACAAGAATTGATCCTTGGACAAGTCAACCTATTGATAAATTGAAGTCTCACACAATCCCAAAAGGGATAGTTAATTTGGAAAACCTTTTTGACCTAAAGGAATGATTTAAGGGTCCTAAAAAACCAAAGACCGGTAGCTCTTGTCCCCTGCATGAAACTATAAATATCGGAACCCTGGAAAACCCAAAGAATGTGAATCTCGGTAAGAATATATCTAAAGAGGAAAGAAAGGCTTACCTCAAACTGTTCATACAATACCAAGATGTCTTTGCATGGTCTTATTGAAATCTGAAAACTTATGATACCTGCATCATTCAACACACTATCTTGTTAAAACTCAAAGTGAAACCCTTCCAGCAGAAGCTCTAAAATTATCACCCATCCCTGGAACCTCTCATGTATAAGGAATTGAAGAAACTTTTGGATGCCAAAATCATCTTCTAGGTTAGATATTCTGCATGGGTAGCAAATTTAGTTCATGTGAGGAAAAAGACTGGAGAAATCCACTTATGCGTAGATTTTAGGGACCTCAACAGACTTCAGAAAAGGACAATTACCCAGTCTTACCAATGGAGCAACTCCTGTAGACTGTGTCTGGCTCAGAGATTTTCTCTCTACTGGACGTTACAACCAAGTCCTAGTTTCAAAGGAAGATCGTTTGAAAACTACCTTACGAACCAAGTGGGGAACCTTTTCTTATAAACACATGTCTTTTGGGTTAATCATCGCAGGAGCGACCTTCCAAAGGGCCATGGACGTAGCATTTTGGGGACTAATCAACAAGTGTGTGGTAGTGTATCTGGATGACATCACTATGTATTCAAAGAACAAAGAAGAAAACATCCAACACTTAACTCATATTTTCGAAAGGTATAGGAGATAGGGAATATCCTTAAATCCTAAGAAAACTATTTTCGGCGTCGAGGAAGGTAAGATGCTAGGCCAAATTATATCTCAAGCAGGCATTCCCATAGACCCAGAAAGTATCAAGGCCATAACTCAACTCCCATTGCCTCACAACAAGAAATCTATGCAATCTTTTTTCGAGCAAATCAATTTCGTGAGGAAATTCACTCCTAATTTTGTGGAAACTATCAAACCCTTACAAAATATGATTTGTAAAGATGCTAAATTTAAATAGGATGATGAACAAAAGGATTCTTTCAGCAACATCAAAACTGCTATATCTCAAGCCCCCGTGTTACTAAGTCCCGATTTCAATAGAGATTTCTTCCTCTAAACTTTCACCTTTGACCAGTCATTAGCTGCAGTATTGACTCAGAAGGATGATGACAACAACTAGGCTCCAGTGTCATTCATGAGAACTAATATCCAAGGAGCCGAATGTAATTATCCTTCTATAGATAAACAGGCCTATAAAGTATATAAGGCAGTAAAACACTTCAGGTCCTACATCCTCAAGAACCACACCAAAGTAATCGTGCCCCACCCTACAGTCTGATCCCTATACACTCAACAGGATATGGGGGGAAGAAGAGGGAACTGGATGGTAGGAGTTCAAGAATTTTATCTATATATAAAACCTGCCAAACTAGTTAAATGGAAAGGACTATGCAAACTTGCAGTCGAAGCCCAGGACGAAGTAAATGAATATTTTGGATGGGAGAATGAAATGACATTATGGTGTGGCAAATTTTCATACATTTCCCCAGGACAAGAGTCTTGGTACAGGAAGATAACTTATCTCCTACACCATGGTACTTGTCCAGAAGATCTCAACCCTATGGAAAGGAGAGCTCTCAGGTTAAAATCTGCACAATACCGCCTCATAAATTTGGTACTCTTCGAGATTAATTATGATGGGGTACTATTAAGATGTCTCGAACATGAAGATGCATACAAATTTATGAAGGATCTCCATGATGGCCCTGTCGGTGGACATTTCGCAGGAAACACCACCACTCATAAGATACTGAGAGTTGGCTATTATTGGCCCACCTTGTTCAAAGATGCTCACACCTATGCTATAAAATGTAAAACTTGTCAAGTAAGTGCTAGGAGTGAGAAAAGAGCGATAGTCCCACTCCAACCAGTGACTATCTCTAGGCCTTTTGAGAAATGGGGGTTGGATATCATAGGAGAAATTACACCCAGTTCTTCGAAACAACACAAGTACATTCTTACTACCACCGATTACATCACGAAATGGGGAGAATCCATCCCTCTGACTGATATAAACAAGAAGGTGGTGATCTAGTTTATAGAACAACAACTAATCACAAGGTTTGGGGTCCCTTCTATCCTGGTTTTTGATAATTTAGCTTATTTTTCTTCCACCCTATTGACACAGTTTTCTCTGGACAAAGGAGTCATAATTAGGTACTTTGCAAATTATTATCCACGGGGAAACGGGGTGGCAGAATCAACTAATAAGAACCTAGTGAGAATATTAAAGAAGACGGTTGCAGATAACCAAAGGAATTGGCATAACCTACTCCATAACGCTCTATGGGCTAATAGGGTCACACCCAAGGAAGCTATAGGAAATTCCCCGTACTTTCTGGTTTACGGGAAGGAAGCCATTCTCCCAAATGGTCTTTATCTTCCATATCTTCAACTAGCCCAAGATTCCAGCGAGGAACCTCCACCGATCATGCAAAAAAGGATTGATACTCTACTCATGCTAGAAGAAGAGAGAGAAAAGGCTAAGGAAAAATTCCTATCTCACTAACATATAGTGAAAATATGGTTTGATAAGCATAAGGCTAAAGAGAAAAATTTTGAAGTAGGAGACTTAGTCCTAAAATGGGACAGATCGAATGAGCCTAAAGGAAAACATTCTAAGTTTCAAAATCTATGGCTCGGATCTTTCCAGGTGGCTGAGAAGATTGGGGCAAGAACTTATCGGTTACAGAATCTGAGGGGGTTACCTGACGCTCTCCTAGTAAATGGCTAAGCCCTAAACAATATTTCCAATAATAACCATCTATATATATATATATATATATATATTGCGTTTTGTATGAATGTTTTCATGATTGTGAAATGCATTTTTGTTGTTTTCTTTTTCCTAACTCGTTACTCATATAAAACACAAGAATCATTGAGGAACTTTCGGTTTCTTTGAGGAGTCCTCTATCTAACCTGTGCAAATGAAGAACTTCAGAGAAAGGTCAGAAGTGTCTTCTTAGTGGTTTGGTAAAACCTTAAGGGAAAGAGGAAAAGTTGGAAAGGACAACATGAACCCCGAAGAGAAAGTTAGAAAAGGATCCACATTAACCATCTCACTTTGCAAAATAAACAGACATCATCCTCTCTCACTCACTCAGGGCATCATGCTAAAATAAAATTGACATTATCAAAAGAGTGAACAGTAGGAGAGGGTATGTAGATATCTTCGTCGGGGCTATGAATGCTCGCTGGCAGCGGAGCAAGGTCTGTGATGTTGGGGTGACTCCGTCGGGGCTATGGATGCTTGTTGGCAGTGGAGAAACACCGAAGAAAGTGGGTAAAGTTAACTAAAGGCTCCATGTTAGTGAATGCTTTATTAGTCTTTTGTAAAAAAAGGGCATGAGTCAGGGCTACAGGAAACAAAGGAGGAATAAAGGTTAAAACCCCATGGGCAAACCCAAAAGCATCAACCGAATAATTTCAAATGCAAGGGTAAAAGAAGCTCTAATTTAAAACCAGTTAGGTTCTCCACCAACTTTCGTGAAAGAGGAACAAAGATTATGCTTTCGCCTAGTAAGTCGCCATTTGTTGAGAACTCAACACACCCTAACAAGCTTATGTCAAATTTTACTTTTTGGGTACCACTTGATCTTTTGCACTGTCTAATTCTACTTCAGTATGAAAAATGTTTCCTTTGCTTGTCACTTTTGTTTTTCATTTAAGTCTCTCAAAGTTTGCTTGAGCATGAGAAAACACATAACTTAAAAGACTAACACTTAATTAAATAATCGATAGTCAAGACTTCTCCCCGACACGCTTAAGAAATTCGGCATCGAAAAGGATTAAGCATGAAAGGAAATCATTCAAGAGAACCAAGGTCACCGAGCACTGATCTTCGTTGGTGTCAGCTAACGGAAGTTGTTCATCCATGACTAGCATCACTCAAGGATTTCATCGACGGCCGATCCCTTTCGTCATCGCTAAAAGGTGAAAAAAGTAAGTGTTGAACGAAAATGAAATGATATCATCAATCGCCAACTTCTGAAACGTTGTCGGTATCGGGGAATTTTCGAGGATGATAATCCGCAAGGAAACCGCGTGTTAGTTTTATTCATGAAGGCCAGTGCCTGATACTTTTCAGTATAAACAATCCTAAGTTACACATAAAGCACTCGAATTGAACAAAGTCCTAAGTCCGACCATCACCTGCAAGCTGAGTTCCCGGTTTTCATTACCATATATCTTGAGTCAGTGGTGTCGCGTTAGCATCGTACGACGAAGTCGACCGACGTCGGAGGTTTTTTTGAAGGATATCAATAGAAAATACAAAACAACTCAGAGCAACACTAAGCACAAAATCGGGATTAACTTACAAGAAATTTGGACAAAGAAAACAGTAGATTCACACGCAAAGAGAAAAAATGATGCATTCAACTACTATGACCAAAATCCTTTCGTCAAAATTTTGAGACTTTTTATATTAGACTCCCATCGGTCTCAGGTTACATACAATAGACATTGTCTACACCTTTTGTCCAACCAACCCGGTTACATTGAGAACATGAAAATTTTCACAAGAAAAAAGGGAAGACTATCAAAATTATGCATCACGTCTGAGAATATGAAACATAGTCCGCTCATCATGCCTCTTCTGCGCGCAGAATTTCTCCCCGGCTGCCTCGCACTCTCTTAGGTGTTTTCATCTTTTGTTCTTCTGATACTCTTTGTTCTTCCCGCAACTACATGATCGTATCTTGTGCTTACCAAAGCTTCCGCTTGAGCCAGGTTGTGTTCCCTTCACGACCCTCTAGCACTGACAACTCAAGTTTCTTCACCTCCATTTGTCGACGTAATTATCTATTCTCCTGGTAAAGTTCAGCTATGGTGATCTGTGCCTACTCTAGCTGTAGATTAGGTCCTCGGACATTAGAACCCCAGGATTATGTCTTTCTCATTCGGCTCCCACTTCCTCGACTTGTAGTTCTGATAGGCTCTAGCCATATAGCGCGCATTAGGAGATCCTCAACGGTTGATCGTGTGCACGACTCAATTGGGATTTTGTTTTCCCCCCCAACTTTCTTATTTTTTCTGGGCCTTCCTCTCCTCTGTGGTATATGTTGTTGATGAAGTGTGGCTTCCAAGATATGCCCTTCCAACATAAATTCTTCCACTTAGGCCTCTGCATGAGGCGATACTATCATTTCCGCATGAAGTTAGGAATCTCCCTTTGAATCCTCGAGAACACTCGCTACAAACAAGAACGAGTCCCAAGCATTTTGTGGCTCAAGCCTGGCAGTTCGACTACCTCACAGACCTCTTCTTGAGTTTTGAGGAGTTCCCATGGTGCGACAGTGTAGCTACCTTATGCGTGGGTGACTTGACAAAGACCCAAAGCAAATAACTTGATCGAGCTGGGCTCACGAGACGAGTCAATGCATAACCTTGATTGGTAAGTAGAACACATACAAAACATACAGAATTTATAACGAAGCGTGCAGTGAGTCGAAATGTGTTAGGGAACACTGAATTCCTTGCGACAAGATGTTTTAATGAATTTCTATGTCACTTCCGCGTGACAGGTATGATCTGGGGCATGTGAGATGCAACCGGTAGGAGTTGTAGAGAATGTGTGGTATGATCACATCGATTTCTTTTTAAATTCCCCAACCTCCATAATGATCTGATGATGGTTGATGCACTTGTTGTTGCGACTCCTATTTGAGAAACTTGCCTCGACCTGAAGCGTTTAACGACTTCCCTTACGACAGTATCCGACTCTTTTGGAACTTTCTCATACTTTTAGAACATGTTCAGCTCTGACATCCTTTCTTGACCCCGAGGGCCAATAGGCCACTCACGTGACTTTGACTCTCATGTTTTTTGTACCTGATCGTTCATGCTATGGTGTGCGGATGAAACCTACCCTAACTAAAGAAAAATGACGTCGCTAACAGAGATGGTGTAGGTAATTCGAAAGGTTGCAGAGACCACGTAAGTATCAAACAATCGGGCCTAGCGAGCTTTACAAGTATGCACCGGTCCGAATTATTCACACTTACGTATTTACATATATTTTGCCAAGTATTGTTCTGTAAGCCATTTCTAAATGATTTTAATTTTTTTTGTAGGAAAGATCCCTCTGAATATCGATCAAAATTATCTCTGTAACCTCGCTGAAGAATCCAAGAGAAACTAGGTCTGGAGATCAACAAGGTGATGAAAGATATCAATTTTCCCAAGTTCGGCACACCCGACGAATTCATCGACTTGCGTGGAATAGTCGATTCACATGCCAAGCAAGATTCTTCATGGGTCGAAATACTAGCAAAGGTGAACGACACAGCACCAGGACAGGTGAAACAATTTCTGGAACATCCGATCAGTGCTCAAATTGTGCTTCAGCAGTTAAGTTCTAGTCTGATCAAGTATCAGACGCATGCGATGGAGATCGAAAAAGTTTACACACTCCTAATGGAACATCATAGATTTACATGGGGCCAAACCTGCGAGGAGTTGTTCATCAGTTGGTCGGAGTATGAGAAAATTCACCCTTTCAAGTGATATCTTGAGTTGACTGTTAAAGAAACTATTAGAAGAGGATGCCACGTGGTGAATTATATTTTGTTTAAACTACACTTAGCCATTATTTTCAGTTGAATTTATATTATAAATAAGAACATCGACCAATTAGTGAGAGGTCAATGGTTGCTACAAGAAACTCTTTTTTTGGTTTGTTAAGAACTATTTTCGTGCTAGCTTTAATTAAGAAGTCCTTTTGGACCAGAGACAAAGTTATTTCATCAAATGCATGTGTGATTGGACGTGGAGAAGAACTATTTCCTATCTCGTCTCATGAATGATGTTGTAATGAGTAAGAGCAATTAAATCTATTGTCAAGTTATTAGGTGCAATGTTTTGTTGTTCCTTTCGTTAATGATGAAGATGAATCGTTGTGCTATCATGGGATGGATGATTAAGTAGGTGGATTATTTTGCTTGCCTTTGTTTTATCACATATGTGTTTTCTTTCTGATAATTAGTATCTCAAACAATAATTGGATGCTCACATGGTTAATGTATTATTACTAGGCATGTGGTATAGAATTGTCATTTGCATGCTTGAGTAGCAGGTTATCCCAAGATCAACCTCTTCTCCAGTAGTTAAATTTAATTCTATTTTGTTTCCAAGTGGGTTTATATCTTCTTACAATCTTACTTTGGTCCCACAAAAAGATAAATTCCCAACTGAAGGAGATGCCTTCGCAAAAAAACGTAAATCCCATCGATTAATTGGTCGTATCGCAAGATCTGGAGAACCATTCCACTATTAAACATTGCAGAGTCTAATTGGGACTCAGTGGTGGGTTTGGTTCCTACTATTGAACTAAAGGGATTTAAGACCCATCAACACAACCCTTACTTTTCCCATTTACAAATTTAAATTTGATTTTGCACATAAGAAACCCTAAAATAAAGATGATGTCACGCTTCTAGGGAAACAATTTGGCATTAAGAGAAGGAAACTGGGCTTGGAGATGACACGTTGGGCCTCCAAAGGTACTCTCCTCAAGTGCTATGATCAAGGTACTCGTCTCCATCCAAATATTCCAAATGTCAAGCAACAACAACAACACCACCACAACCCCAACCCTAGGGTGACATCAACCTCCTATAAGGTGACATCTTATCTTCAAGGGAAAATCGTTGTCCTAGCTAAGGGATAGGTTATTTCCTCCATGGTATATCCTTGGACTTCCAAAGGCTAGCACCATATTCTAGTGTGCGGGACATGGTATCCAACCTGTGGGATTCAAGCCCTAAGGAAGACCAAGTTAGGCTTGTTCTTCCAAATTTGTCCACCAACTAGGTCCTGCAAAGACAATGAATGTGCCCTCCAAGGATCTCAAGTCAAATGCATCATGATAAGTAAGTTAAATCAAGAAAATATCCATCTAAGCATGGATAAGTTAAAGACCCTATGCAATTTTCCATGTTTAGGTATGGGAGGGTTGACAAAGCGACCTATTGGGTGAATCGTACCTCAAGTTTAGGAGTGTTTCCCAAGTGGGTCCCTCCCCAAGACATGTGGAAAAAGTGACATGGATGGGGGGAAATACTTTTTCGCATAGGGTTCATGAAATACAAGGGATCATAGTATCTCATTTATGGGTGCCTTTGTAGAGGGTGTGTTGCACCTTCATTTTCAATACAACCTTTTTCCAAGCCCATTTATTTTCTTGTGTTCCTTTAAGATGTTTACAGGTTGAAGCCAAGGTGGTGCTTCTACCTAATTATGAAAAACAGTTCCCACCTTGACTCTACCTTGGTCACATCATGTTTCCCTAAGTTGAAACCATGTGTGGGGCTTCTACCTAAGCATGAAAAAAAGTGCCCACACATGCTCCACCTTAGTTGGAATTTTGTATTTTATCACGGGTCCCATCAATTTATTATGAGAGAAATTTATTTTTCCTTGGGATCCCTAGGTGAGAATATATAAGGTTCATGATTGTCTTTTATCTTTTTCCAGCTACAAGCCTCTAGTCCTTAAACCCCTTCCTCCCATGAAATGAAGAACATTCCCTTCTTAGTTCAATACACAGGAAAATTCCAAAAGGTAAGGAGATGAGGGGATGAAGTGTGGAAAATGACAAGTATGGTTGAGAATGGCACAATGACTCTTCAAGAGGACCTCCCAGTAGAAAACCTATCCCTAAAGGTGACTAAATTACTAGGGCACAATGTCAACCACCAAAGTGAAACAGGGTAAAGAGCATAATTTCCAAGAAAACGTTAGATAATCAAAAGCAGTTTTAAATGCAACAAACTCAAATGCCTCAAATATTGAAATGACACTCACCATAATACCTAGCTTGTACCTCATGGACCAATATCCAATGTCTTTCGGAATAGAGCTGATGTGGTGGATATCATCGTGATGAACCTGGACCTATGGTGGTGAGGTGGGTGTTTGTTTGTGCAAGTGGACATTGTTGGTCAAGCTATCTCTTGGTACTCCATGTCTGCAACCTAAGGGCCTCGAGACATCATCTCCTTAGTTATCCCTAGGAATTAGGGATAACATTTGGCTCCTACTTAGGAACATGTACTCATCATAGAGTGTGTGAGAACCACAACATCTCCTAGTGGAAATGTGCCTACACTAAAACATAAAACTATAAAATCTAGGGTGGTTTTATCACCCTTCATCCACATATATCAAATCTCAAAATAAAAGTACAAGTAATCCAGAAAATAAATTTTAGCATTTTTTCAAATATATGATGAAAAGGAAACATGAAAAACAATAATGGAAGTAGAGAAAAATGAAAATAAAAAATGAAATGCAACTAAGCTACTATGATCAATCAATATGTAGTATGCAAGAAATCAAAGTGACCTTTATAATTACCTAGGGCCTTGAAAATCAGGAGATAGGTGATGTCAAGTGAAGTCATACAACCAATGCAACCACCTGTCCATAAATTCATCAAGGTATCTCCCCCTGTGCTTAATCATATAATACCACAAAGATAATTTGAGCACATAATAATCATGCGCATAAATAGACATATAATAAATAATGATAAGAAACTCATGGATATGGGTGGGAGGGGGAAGATCCTCCTGGAAAGAGAAAATGCAAGCCTAAACATCCATTAAATCCTGCATGAAGTGATATCAACAAGCTCGATCAAACCATATCTGAAGAGGACTACTATATACAGACGATGGATCGTCTTTATCTACACACAAAGATCCACTTCTTGTTGAAGACTGAAAGGATATGAGAGATCGAAAGAAGAATTCGTGATTTTCCGGAGAGGAAGATAAGAGGTAAGGGTCAAGCTCAGATCTAGAGAAAGAAAAACATTCCCACTTCATTTGTGAATCCTTTCCAAAATCCCCAAGGTGAAAATACTTTCTCTTTGTAGAGTGAGCCTTTGATTTCTATTGGATGGACACGTCCTATTATTCATCTAAAATTGAGGATGAAGGTGTTTGAGAGTCCTCATAAAACAATTATGCATCCCCAAAAGGATCTACATCACAAATCCCAAAGGATGACTGAAAATCACCCCGAAAATGCTATAGAAGGTCATCCTCGAATGGACAAAAAAAATCTATAATTATATCACCATCAGGCTTCCAAATATCAAAGTCATACATGCATGAAAACCAGTCCTCTGAAGATGACAACTCAACCCCTTTTGTTTGAGAGATACCCTCAATATCGAAAATGGGGTCTCTATAAAAAATGAAACGACCAACATCACATCTACGTCTCCTAGTCTATATGAAAACTTCTATATGTGCATCAACCATATCCAAGGGTTATTTTATAAGACCATCAGTACGACTGAAAATTACCATCTGTTTGTCTTTGTGTACAATCAGGGCGGCTTTAGTTGGATCTTCAGATTCTTTATCATTGAGACTAGTTGCTTCTTCAATTTCATGTATAGGAGGAAAGAAAGGTTGGACAACCTCATCTTCATCAAGTGGGAGAAAATATAACAATGTCTCACAAGGTTTCTCAACATGTTGTGCCTCATAAAAATTCTTCTTTCTCTTTATGGACATGCTCCTCCATCGCCTCTTCATCATAAGAGTCTTGATCCTTAATACAAAGAGCTTTGTTTTCTTTTATCAAAAAGGGCATGTAGTATCCAAGATCTCCTCTAATACTTCATTGCTTCCAAATTCATGGAATAAAGTATCATCAAGGTCTTCGAAATGGTTACATCTCATCGTGTTCTCTTTTTGATGTGCAGGAGGAACAGAGTCCTGGATGTCTTCATCAAATGGAAGGGCATATATAAGCACTTTGCCTTCATCAAATGTCTCATCTGTATCTTAAACATGAGAAACTTCATCGGGATCATCTTTGTAACTTTATTCATATATCTGTCCTTCAAGCATTTCTTCATCTTCAAGGGCTAGTTCTTTGACATATTTTTGAAATAGTGCTTTTACAATATTCATCAATTCCTCAAAAGCTTCATCAACAACATTTTCCATTTCCATTTTTAAAAGTGGCCTCCTCGAGGAATGAAAAGTTTTGGATGAGGTTTCATCCCAAGGTGCCATAACTCCATTGATTGAGAAGACACCTAAATGGAGTCGCCAGATGATATCAAGGTTCATCAAAGGATAGAAAAGGGGAAACAAGGAAAGATGGGTTCTTGGAAGGTGGAGTCACCAAATGAGATTTAAGAAGATCTCATCAAGGGTGGAAGGGGAACGTCCTTCAAGTGGATTCACCAGACAAGCTAGGGGTAAAGGATTTGGGAAGGAATCTTGCCAAAGATTCATTAGGGTATAGAATAGGATTCAAAAACCTCCTTAGAAACGAAACCAAAATGTTATCACTCAAACTGTAGGTTGGGAAAATCCCGACCCAATACACTGAATGGTGATAATGGTGGGAGATCTTACCCACTATCCCTCGCTCCTGTGAAGGAAAAATCCAATGCAAGGGGGATTTCCAGGCGACCCTAGGGGATAATGAATTGGAAAGTGAGAGTATGGAAGTGAATCCCCTATAGGTCAATATACTAAGTGAGAAATCGCTTGATAACGAGTCTCAAATATGGTTTATGATTTCCAAAGTGATTTAGTACCATCTAAAGATGGTTATACCTGCCCGAGACACAATAAATAACATGTATACAAGCTCAAATTTAAGTGGACAAGCAATTTAATCATGTTGTCCCTAATTTCAAAAGTAAACAAGAATTTAGATCAGCAAGGAAAAAAACTAACTATTGCAGAAATAAACATCAAAACTATCAAGCAATTATTGGATAATGAAGCACTGAACCAATAGATAACTTTCAAATACTTTAGCACAAGTTTTGATGGAGAATCGGGGCTACAAAAAGATGTTTTCAGATATTTTTCAGAGCAGCCAAATGTCTGTAGCAAATATTTTCTATAGAAGAAAAATTTAGCCCAAGAAACTATCCAACAACTTGCCCAACAATAGCCAATATCAAGTAGATAAACAATAGCAACTTGCCAACTATTTTCAGTGGTAAAAGAGTGAGAAATTAAGTTTGAAAAATAGAGTTTGCATCAACCCTAATGGATGTAGCATAAGTTTGTAACAACAACAAGGCATCCTTGACCAATCAAAACATCCTAGTGGCTTAAGCAAGCTTAAATCGTAAGGAAACGTTTCCAACTTAGATAATTACAATATCTCGTGTTTTCATGTATCCCAATGCAATGATTTTTTTTATACAATGCAACAAGATTAGTGCCTTTAACTATTGGGTTGTGGAGTCTCAAAAATTAAAGAGCTAGTTGAGCTACTTCCTTGGGGGTGTAATCCCTTTTACTCCCCTATGAAAGCCAAGCTAGCTAGGAAAAACCCTAGTAGGGTGTAAACCCTTTTATTCCTCTTAGGAATTCCTTATGCAACAAAGTATTTCAAGACAAATATAATGGACTTATTGGGGTTGTATGCACTTATACTCTCCAAATGTTTAAGAGATTTAACCTTGAAACCAAGAAGAGAAAAAATAGCAACAAAGATTCCTTACCTAGTCCAAGCATTAACAAGATAAACCTCTTTTTAACAAAGAAAATCCACCATAGAGAAATAAATAGTCCTCCACTAGTGATAACTCATCATCCATCCATCCAATAGCCAAATAAAAACCATTACAAGAGAAAGTGACAAGAGAGATACGTAAAAATTCCCAAGTAGGGTGCAAATTTTGTTGGAATGTTCAATACTGAGGGGGGGGGGTGTGAATCAATATTGCTTCTTTTTCTCAATTTAAATTAATTTCATTTACAAGAATGTGAAAAACTATGAATTTTAAATGTAACAATCATAAAAATTATATTTCATTTACAAGATACAGTTTGTAAGAGACGCCAATCTCTCTTCTTTTGAGCAACAACTCAAGGAGACACCAATCCCCCGTTTTCCAAGAACCAACTTGAGGAAGCACCAACTCCCTGTAGATCAGGCTCTAACTTGTAAAGGACTCCAATACTCTTGTTTTCAATCACCAACTTGAGGAAGCTGCAACTCCGTGTTTCAGGCTTGAACCTATAGAGGACTCCAATCCTCAATTCCACCCTCACTTCATGTGAATGTTTCAAGTTATTCCTTTGGACTTTGTTTGTGTTTAGATATTCTAAATTAGACCACAGAGACATCTTCCATTCATCATATCTTTCTGTTTAAATAATATTCCAATAGGTGTATGATATTTGAATAATTGTGCCTCTTTAAAAAGAGAACCGATTCAATGTGCCTCATCATAAATTTAATATTATTTTAGGAACAAATTAATTTTATTATTTTACAAAACCTGTTCAATTACCGTTTTGAACCCTTATTTTCCTTGTCTAAGTAGATCTCTTAGTCTTTGATGTATCGACCCTCTTTTTATTTTGATCTCATACTTCTTTGATGTATTCTAGGTTCTTTAATAGACAAATTTATAACCTTTTAACATTCTATGGTACATTTCTTGTGTTTTCTAGATGGATGGGTGCCAATCTTATGGCCCCTTTTTCATAGAATCAAACGTTGTGACCAACATCTAAAAAAATAAGGCGCAAGGATTGTTTTATGGTTTAGCCTGTAGGAACTTTTCCTATTTACTAGGTGACCTTACCCTATAACCAGGTAATATCCAACATTTTAACCCTTCAATGCCTCATGTTTTCTATATAACCCTAGTTTGTGCCCGAGAGTAACCACACACATGGCTTATCTTGGTGTCTATTAGATCGATGGTTTGGATATGATAAAGTGTTGAGTGGATGATCCTCGCTTATCTAGGCGCTTTAGACAGATCCATGGTTTGGATTTAATCAACCATCGAGTGGACGATTCACGGACTTAGGCTTATCTTGGTGTTAATTAGATATATGATTTAGATATGATCAAGTGTTGAGTGGACAACCCTGGCTTATCTATATGCTTTAGAAAAATTCATGGTTTGGATTTAATCAACCGTCGAGTAGACGGTTCGCGTAATTGCGGACTCACGGACTCGAGATTATCTTGGTGTTAATTATATTGACAGTTTGGATATGATCAAGTGTTGAGTGGATGGCCCTGGATTATTTAGGTTCTTTATATAGATCCACAATTTGGATTTGATCAACTATCGAGTGGACAGTTCGTGGACTCGCGGAATCACATGTCTTACTTTTCATCTCGGATGTCATCAAAATGCACACCCAACTTCCGCTACCTCCATAATGAACCATACCTAGAAACTTTTTAAGTGATTCTTTTCAGTGGGCAGCAGGTTCACATGTTAGTTTTATCCTTTATATGAGTCTGACCGATAGAATATTATACTTAGCCATTTTTGGGGGTGCACAATAGACTCACGGTTAGTGTTATCCTTTATATGAGTCTGACCGGTAGAATATGATACTTAGTCATTTTTTTTGGGTGCACAACAGACTCGTGGATTCATGAAATAATTCCTTTCAACATACAACCCGCTAGGGTAGTCTCAATGTTGCTTTATGTTTTTGTGTTGACGATTGGATTTTCAATGGAGACACAACCTTAATGGAGTAGACATTAAAAACAATTTGAGATATGGTCTAAAGGGAATATGTTTAATCTGTCTCAATGAAAATAATGGTGATCATATTGATCCTCTTTGAAATGTCGATACCAACATCATATACCCACTTTCACATCAATGCCAACACCATAACATAATGTCCAACATTCTCCCCCTTTGGCATTGATGGCAACAAAGTAAAAACACTTTATTTTAATTGAGTTTTTATTGTGTATTCTCCCCCTTTGATAGAAATGGTAGAAGGGACATTTCTTTTCTCTCCCTGAGGTTATATTCCCCCTGTCCATGTACTCCTTTTTTTATGAAGCTTATGCAATTTAATTAGATATGCAGATTACCCCCAATTTCTGTAACATCTCGCTCTTGCACACACTGAGCGAACTTATTATTTGAGGACACTTGCTCACAAGTGATCCAGATTATTATACTATTAAACATTTGATTTTGATTATGAGGTGTTATGGGTTGATGACATGTTGTTTTGTTGCATTGACATAGACAAGTGTTATTGACTCGGTTTTACTGAGTGTGCAGGATTTTGGACCTCGAAGATGCAGAGGCATCGATGGAACCCCTTGGACTCTAGATAGAGTCGGGGAGTGAACTATTGGGGTTTGATTTTTTTATATGTGATATTAGTGCATATGATTAGATGATACGATTATGGATATATTTATGACATGATTCATTGATGATGCAGGTTGACAATAGCCTTCCGACCAGACTCACATGTGGAGTAGAGGGGTCACACACGAATACCAGAGATGTTGAGGGAGAGGTGTGGACAGCATCCCTGCCATAGCCTACTAGCACTCTCATCGTGGCTCGAACTGTAGGTTAATGATTACCTAGTTCGAGAGGACCCACGATGTTGTGAGGGAAGACTACGACAGTCGCTCAAGATGATTCTAAGGGGCGCACAATAAGGCAGGGGACTTATTCCTTAGAGGCCCTCAGTCTCCCACAAGATCACCTGGTGGAATATTGACTCCAGGGGTTTTTTATATCTACCAAGTCAATCAAGAGGCGAGTGACACCCTTGGATCACGTGGTGCGTCCTCAAGGGCACGCCACACAAGAAAAATGGAAAGAGGTGAGTGGCACCCTTGGAGCATGTGGTGGGTCCTGAAGGGCACGTCGCACAAGAAAAATGGAAAGAGGCCAGTGACACCCTTGGAGCATGTGGTGCATCCTGAAGGGAACGTCGTGTTGTTAATTAATAAATGAATAAACCTAGATGACCTTAGGATGAATAACGTGATAAGAAAAAAATTAAAACAATTTCCCTAATAAAATGTCGCCCAACCTGGAAAATTAAAATCTAGGTCTAGGTGAAACTTGCGGTAAAAGAAAAACTGTGTTTAAATAAAAATAAAAATAAATAAATAAATAGGATAATCATCATTAATCTTGTGTCGAGAAGGGGGTGAGTAATTCTTTTAATTTATAAAAATCTTTTGGGAAATAAAATTTAAAAAAGGGGGAAATAATTGTTTTGTCACTTATACTAATTAAAATTATTAATGAAAAAGGGAAAAGGGAAAAGGGAAAAAGTTAATTTTCTACACCTGCCAAATTGAGTTTTAAATAAAAAGGGGAAAGAGGGAAATCTAAAATAATTAGGAAACTAGGAAAAATCGGAAAACATAAAAGAAAGGGGAAACCCAAGGAAAAAGAAGAAAGTCTAACTTAGTAAGGTATCTAGTATTTAAGAACTTTCTAATTTAAACTCAACTAGTAAATTAATAAGGGTGAAAGTCATTAAAACTTGTAAGGGAATATGGGGACACCTAGGAGCGATTCTAGGAAGGATTTTAGGTGGGTGAGGGAAATAGGGGTAGTTAATTAATTAATGAAATTAATTTATGGAGGAATGAAGGGGATGGGTGGCACATGTACGAGGAGGATTTTTATGAATTAAATTACTAAACATTAAATTAAATGGGATTTTGGGAAGGTAAGGGACTTCGAAACTCTATATAATGGAGGGAGGAGAAGGATGATGAGTCTCTTATGTTTGCATAATGTTACGCTGCAAAAATTTATACTTAACTGACTTAGGTTGTGGCAGTTGGGATACCCAACTCGGTGAGGAGTGGTAGCTCGACCTTGTGAGGCGAACTGGGAGCTAGTTGATTCTGTAGTTAGTGTGTGTGGCCTCTTTATGGCTCGGGGGGCTAAGGGGGAAGAAGAGTACCCCTACCATTGGCTAGGAGGTACCGGTGAAGTCTCATCGATCGGAAAGTGGGAGTTGAACGGAGTGCACAGGACATCAACTCAGAGCGGGCGACTTGGGCAACGATACGCTTCCTTTATTTCTACATGGTAGATTGTTAGTATGATTTGTTCTTTTAGTTATGTATGTTTAATTGGGTAAGGAAAATGATTGTCTTAGAATTCTAGTTGATGACTGAAATTTCCCCCATAGCCTTTGGCTCTATGTTGATTGATTCCAATGGCCTTCGATCACTGCATGTCTTGACTGTCCTAAGGTTTATTGATTTGTGATTATTGAAGTTTATTTTTGCCCTTGTCCCTAGCTCGTCAGTCCATGCCTGAGCAGTCGGCCAAGAGCCTGATCTACGGTGATCACTTCGGTGTTAATATACCTATGGATCTAAATGCCATGCTTTTTTGTGTGTGGATGATGAGCAAAGGATGTTCCTACCAGTTGTCTACCTCTGTTGATTGTCCCTAGCTGATTGATTGGTCTTTGCGCCTTCTATCGATTGAGTACCTCTTCTTATGGTTTATCTTTGTGTCCCTTGATGGTTTATCTTTGTGCTTGTTTATTTTATTTTTGTGTTTTTAATGGCATAACCTTGAAATTTCTCAGCGCTTGGGTGGATAAAATGTATGCGATCTTTTCAATGACTTTTCCTTGGTTTTAGTGGAAATTCTCCACATTTTTTTTTATTTTTAGACCACTGCTTCCACCCCTGTTCCTCCTGGTTTGAACATCTTGTACCCCACAAAATTCTGATCCAATACCTGGTTCTATTACAACGAATTTACCCTTGATCGATTGCGATTGAATCCTATTTACCCAGCGCTTGATTGGGAGGATCTTTGCGTTTCTTTTTGGTAATCCCAGTGTTCTGTTATGGAATGACTACGATTTTCGTTAACCAACCCAACGTTAGAACCGCGATCTGCATTACCTGTTGAGTGCATTAGAACTCGGCTTTGGGATTGGGACAACGTAAATATATTATGCTTTGCTTATAAGATTACAAGTATATATTTTGGGGATTTGTTGAACAACGCCCTCATAGAACTGACACTGAATTTCATTGAGGGGTCGAGGTGCTCAGTGTTGATAAGGTTATCTAATGTATGCCTAAGTCATTTCCATTTTCACCTATCGGCATTGTCCTCCTGTTAACAGCCCTTACATTCGTTGGGGCTACAGTTTTTATATTGTTCTATGCATTTAAATTCGTTGAAGACATTTTGACAGCGAGATGCTCTTTGAGTGAAATCAGAATATCTATATTGTGCTTGTGCTTTTTTTTATTCCCAGTTAAGTGAAAAGAAATGGTATTTAATGTGTCTGTGATTTTAATTAATGGCATTTACGAATTGTGTTTGATGGCAATGTGAATTTATATTTCTTTAATGTACAACAAACTTCTTTAATGGCAACGCGAATGTGTTTTCTGGCAAATGTGACCCTGTGTTTATTTAGTTCCATTCTGTTGCTGGCATATACGATTTTTTGTGACACCTTACCTCTGATATTTGTAACCATGTAACTGTTGTGACACTTTACCATCGGCGATTGTAACCTTGAAGTTGTTGTGACACCTTTACCTTTGCGTTTTTGGCCACCAAAACCCGGCGGGGATCTTTTCAATCTTCCCTGTGAAAGCTGTGTGTACCCTCTCTGTGATTTTTTCCCATTCTGTTTTTAATTAACAGTCAGTGCATGAATTGATTAAACTGCATTTTAATTATGGTCGTGTTATATTTGGATTGCCTAGTGACTTGTCAATCTACACGTTTTATGTTATTAATTGGCATCCCATGTATAATGTACACAGTAATTGCAGCAATGGAAATTATATTTACTTTATACAGCAAATTATTAGCATATTTAGACAACCTCTTCATTTGAATAGACAAACCTTAAATTGATTAGACAACCCTTAAACTAATTTAGAACAGTCATGTCCTTTAGTTTTAACATTGATTAAACTGACTTTTCAATTAGAATGTAACTATGGTTATAGTGTTAGTATTGACTTAATTAAGCTTGCTAAATTTGATTTGCATTTAAGGTTAAAATTGATGGTACATTGATGACCAAACTATGGTTTAGACTTGCTCCTTTGATACGCTTTTAATGTTAAATTAGATGGTACCCTAATGACAATTTATAAATTAATGTCGCTAACAAGCATGATCATCACAGCTTGTACATTGATAATGTTAATGATTGTTTATGAGGTTAATTGCTAAGTGGGATGGTATTTAGTGATTAATTTCGGATTGCCAATTTAGATTGTCATTAATGTTAAATCAAATTCGTGTATATTGACTTAATTGCAATTTAGACTTGTTGAATTTAATGTTAATTTAGAATTGGAAATTGTGGACTAATTGAAATTTGACTTACTATTAGATTGGTAACCAATGTTAAATTAGATGGTCAGTATTGACTATTTTAGACGTAATTAATGGTTGGGTTGTTGATGAAGTCATGTATTGGCTTGATCTCTTCCTTGATTGTATTCATCTTGCTTCTATCACCCTGTTGTGTGGGGTATGGGTGTAGCCTTCTTGTCAGTTATCGGCCCTAACGCGTCAGAGTTATCCAAAGTCCTTGGTCCAGATAGGATGTGTCACACCAAGGTTATAGTCGTGTCTATCCCCTGGGGACGACATGATTCCCGGTAAGGGGATCATTATGTGCCCTAAGGTATAGAGGCGAAGGATAACTTGGCCGAGGTTTGTGCCTTCCGTGTGGTTGTTGTTGGCCAATGTGAGCGGTTGTTAGCGCTTAGGTTGTTACACCTTCATACCTTTGGTTCACACGCCTTGAGGTTCTAGTCATTGGTCATCAAGGTCATTGCATCGGGATGGGGATGTTGTCTCTTAGCTTGTAGGCATGTCTTGTTTGCGTCAGGCGAGTATTCGTTCCTCCTTGTTGTCCTACACATGTTTTCCCAGATGCCCCTATGCCAGTGAGTGGAGTCATAGTTGTTTTTTGCCTGGAATGTGTGCTTGCATTCTTCGTCACTAGTGTGGTTAAATTGTTGTCATCGTCACTTTCTTTCCTAAAAACAATTTTTGTTTTCACTGTTGTTTCACTTGTAGTCGTAACGATAGGGGTTGTTACGATTTTTTTCTAAGGTATTCAAAAGTACTCTTGGTTAAAGGTTTTATGAATATATCTGCAATATGTTCTTTAGTATCCACATATTCCACTTTAACAACTTTTTGAGAAACCTATTCCCTTAAAAAAATGAATTTGATTGGGATATGCTTGGTTTTTGAGTGCATGACAAGATTCTTAAAAGGTTTATGGCACTGGGATTGTCACAGTTAAGAAGAATTGGATAATCATTTTTTACCTGTAAGTCGTCTAGAGTTTGTTTCATCCAAATTAATTGAGTGCAACATGAGGCAACAAAAATATATTCAGCTTCTATTGTAAATAGAGATATGGAGGGTTTCTTTTTACTTAGCCATGACACAAGAAATTTCCCTAGGAAAAATACACCTCCACTAGTGTTCTTTCTGTCATCCACACTTCCATCCTAGTTTGCATCAGTATATGCAGTTAATGTGAAGTTTTATATTTTTGGATACCATAATCCAAAATCCAAGGTGCCTTTGAGATATCTAAAAATCATTCTAACTGCCTTCATATGTGTCTCTTTAGGTGCAAATTGAAATATGTCCACTAATACTACAACTTGCATAATGTTTGGTCTTGTTGTTGTTGCATATAATAGGCTACCAATCATTGATCTATACATGGTTTGGTCTACTCCTAGTCATTCATCGTATTTTCTTAGTTTTCATCCTATAATAATAGGAGGGCTCATAGGTTTACAATATTCCATTTAAAAATTCTTCAACATTTCTTTAATGTATTTGGTTTGAGATATGAATATGCCTTTGTTTTATTGTGAAACTTGTAATCCTAGGAAGAATGCCATTTTTGATAGCTTCTACAAATGTTTGAGTTCCATTAAGGAGAGCATTGTTTTTTTTGATTTATATGCTAGACTTCTTCTTGTTTCAACTCCAACACTTTTGTTGCCTATGATTTGAATTTCAGGATGATCTCTTTCTATTCTTCTTGATGGTGCTTTTGACTCTTGTCTTGGTGATTATTCATCTTCATCTTCTTCTTCACTTTGTGTTTCTTATTATTGTATTTATTTAGTTTCATCATCATCATCATCATCATCATCTCTTCTTATTTCATCAACTTGTGAATTGTCTTGAGATTTGATTCTTCTTGATGTTATATTATCTACCTTTACATTTGTTCTTTCCATAATTTTGTACAACCTCAGATTATAACATCTGTAGGCCTTTTTATTGGATGAGTAACCAAGAAATATTCTTTCATCTGATATGGAATCAAATTTTTCTAGATTATCATGATCTCTTTTTATATGGCATTTTCTCCCAAAGACTCTAAAGTGTTTTTCGGATGTTGGTCTACCAAACCACAACTCATATGGTGTCTTGTCATGGTTAACTCTAAGTTGTGCTATACTAAGTATATATATATATATATATATTGCCTCTCTCCAATAGATATCTGGGATTTTGGCTTCATTTAACATAGTTATTCCTTCTTCTTGGACAATTATATTTTTCCTTTCAGCAACTCCATTTTGTTGAGTTCTTGGAGATGAAAAGTGTCTTTTAATTCCATGAGTTTCACAAAACTCATTGAACTCATTGAGGTAAATTCCCCTCCATTGTCTGATCTTAGGAACTTGATTTTGGGATCAATATCATTTTCAACATGTGCTTTGAAGGCTTTGAATTTTTTGAAAGCTTATGATTTCTCTTTAAGAAAAGATACCCAAGTCATCCTTGTATAGTCATCAATGAATAAAATTAAGTAATTTTCACCTTGCATGCTTTTAGTTCTTATTGGTCCATAGAGGTCAGTGTGAACAAGTTCTAATGGTGTTAATGTAGAGTATTATTTTTTCTTGAATCTTACTCTTGTTTTCTTTCCATGTTGGCAGTGCCTACAAACAGAGTTTGAAGGTTTAATAATATTTGGTATATCTCTCACAACTTCCTTTTTATTGACTTTTATCAAATTTTCAAAACCTATATGTCCCATTCTTTTGTGCCATAGACAAATTTCGTCTATTTGGGTCATGCAACATTTTTCTTCTTCTTCTATGTTTAAAATATAAACATTGTTTGGTGTCCTTGGTGCAACAACCACTAGTTTTCCTGAGTATTATTTTCTAATTTCACATTTTTGAGAATCAAATGTGAGTATGTGTCCTTGATCACATGTTCAACTCACACTGAGGAGATTAGGCTTCAAATTTTCAACTAATAGCACATTTTCTGCTTTAGCTTTATTATTTCCTAGACTAGTTGTGCCCTTTCAAAGTATCTTTGCAAAGACATTATCTCCAAATGTAACACTTCCTTTTTCTTTCCTTTTCAGACTGAGGAATTTGTCTTGATCTCATGTCATATGCTTTGAACATCCACTGTCAATATACCATTGACTCCTTTTATATTTAGCATATAAGGCTACCTTACACTTTGTTTCTTTTTATTCCATTTTTTTTCTTTCCATTCCTTCTTATGCTTTTATTCTTGAATTTTGGAAGTTTTTATGGGAAGCTTTGGTAGTCTACAGTCACTATATTTGTGACCATAATTCTTGCATTTGTGGCATTCAACATTGTAATTTTGCAGTGGAGAGAATGAATTATAGTTTCTATTCTCTTGATTATTATTATTATTATTATTATTTATATTCTTATAACCATATATTTGAACATTTTTATGATTGTATTTTCCATAAGCTCTACAATGTAATTCTTTATGCCAAAAATTATTGCAAGAGAAACAATAGCCAAGAAAGATATGTTGATACATTTTTGGGGGAGTTCTTCTTCTAGTTGTATTCTTTCTATATTCATTTTCTTTTGAAGGGAGAGCATATTTATGTAGATTAGAATCAGTCTTTATTTTTCGTTCTTCCTTTTTGAAAGATCTTTGAAGGGAAGCTACATAACTTTTTGGATTTTGTTAGTTTGTTGAGATGTAGAGTTAGATCCTTTGTTAGACTTATTTTGATCATAACACAGTCCTAACTTATTTCTTGATGATATTTTGTTGTTAATAATATCATCCAATATTCTTGAGTTGTTTTCAAATCTTGATTGATTGTTTCCTTTCTCAAGTTCTCTTTTAAGAAAAACAATTTCAGCCTCTAGCTTTTCTGAGTCTAGTTTCTTTTCATTGAGTTGTTTACTTATGACCTCTTCAATTATTTTGGATTCTTGGAGTTGAGTCTTCAATTCAATAATGATTTGTTATGATTCCTTGATGGTTATTGGAACTTCCTTTTCTCTTGATTTTTTTTTTCTTCATATTTTAATAGTTGTTCTCTTAATGATTTGTTCTTCTTTTTATATTTTCTCAGTTCTTCAAGAGCATTAATAAGTTCTCCTTCAAGATCTACTTCTCCTTCAACTTCAGAGTTTTATTCATTATCATTAGCAACATTATTTTTAGTTTCTATGCCCATAAATAAAAATTTTGTCTTGTAATCTTCATTCATGTCAGATGAACTACTCTCTTCTTTGGAGTAGAAGTTTTTCTTTTTTCTTGTAGAATTTCTTCTTGTTTCCAGTTTTGCTCTTCTTAAGTTCTTTATGGTTATAAGTATCTTCATCATCACTATCCACCTACTTGGGATAAGGAAATTTAGAGGCAAAATGCCCAACTTTTCCACAGTTGAAGCACTTGAAGGGTAACTTCCCTTTATATTTCCTAGACCATTTCCGGAGTTTCCTTATAAAATTGGCCTCTTCTTCATCTAATATGTTCGAGTTGTTTTCATTTGGCACATGCTCATGGTTCTTTGTTTCTTTTGATGATTTGAAGGTTGTTTCCCTTTTTGATGACTTTTGTTGCTCGATTCTCATTTCATAGCCTGTAAGAATCCCATGAATTCCATCCATTGTAAGTTTTTCAAGGTCTTCTCGATCCTCCAAGATAGACACATTGGCATCATATCTCATTGGTAATGATATCAACACCTTTTGGAAACTAATTTTGTCTTTTAGCTCTTCTCCCAATGCTCTGATTGAATTGAATATTTCATCCACTCTTTGAAAATATTCTGCAATGTTTTCTTCCTCTTTCATCTTCAAACTCTCAAACTATCCTCTCTATGCTTGAATTTTTTTCTTCTTAACTTTTCCATCTCCTACATATATGACTTTAATTTTGTCCCAAATTTATTTTGTTAATTTACCACTTTTACAAATATGGGGTTTTTTAATCCGCCCATAATTGCATTAACAACCATTGAATTATAATTGCAGATTTTCTTTGTAGAAACATCTTAAGGTGCAGCACTTGGTGCAGTGTAACCATTTACCACAGATATCCAAACCTCACATCCAAGAGCCATCATATAAATTTTCATCCTTATACTCCAAAATGCATAATCATTTCCTTTGAATAATGGTGCTCTATTGGAGGACATTCCTTCTTATTGATCCATTGGATTTCTCAGAATCTTCCTTCAAGTGGTTAGACTCTGATGAAGGAACCTACTCTGATACTAATTATTGGAATGTTGTTCAATACTGAGAGGGGGGTTTGAATCAATATTGCTTCTTTTTCTCAATTTAAATTAATTCCTTATTAATTTATAACAATTTATAAAGAAGAATGCACATAACTTTAAATTTTAAGTGTAACAGTCATAAAAATTATATTTCATTTACAAGTTACAGTTTGTAAGAGACACCAATCTCTATTATTTTGAGCACCAACTCAAGGAGACACCAATCCCCTGTTTTACAAGCACCAAATTGAGGAAGCACCAACTCCCTATAGATAAGGCTACAACCTATAGAGGACTCCAATCCTCTTATTTTCAGGCACCAAATTGAGGAAGCTACGACCCCATGTTTCAGCTTTAACCTGTAGAGGACTACAATCTTCCCTTGATCCTCCCTTCCACCCTCACTTCATGTGAATGTTTCAATTTCTTCCTTGGACTCTGTCTATGTTTAGATATTTTGAATTATACAATAGAGACATATTCCATTCATCATATCTTTTTGTTTAAATAATCTTCCAATAGGTGTATGATATTTGAATCATTGTGTCTCTTTAAAAAGAACATTGATTCAGTGTGCCTCTTCATAAAATTAATATTATTTTAGGAACAACTTGCTTTTATTATTTTACAAAACCTGTTCAATTACAATTTTGAACCCTTCTTTGCCTTTTTTGATTAGATCTATTAGTCTTTGATGGATCGACCCCCTTTTTATTTTGATCTCATACTTATTCGTTGTATTATAGGTTCTTTAATAGACATATTTTGAACCTTTTACATTCTTTGGTACATTTCTTGTGTTGTCGAGATGGATGGGTGCTAATATCGTGGCCCCTTTTCATACAACCAAACGTCGTCACCATCATCTAAACAAAGAAGGCACAAGGCATGTTTTATGGTTTCTCCCGTAGGCATTTTCCCTATTTACTAGATGACCTTACCCTATAACCAGGTGTTATCCAACATTTTAACCCTTTGTTGACTCATGTTTTCCATATATCCCTGATCTGTGACCGAGAGAAACCCATTGAAATATTGTAACCGTGAAGAATATTCTACTTATTTTTGAGTTATTATCTTATGGATCAATCCCCTTTTGTGGATTGATCATGTCAGGCCTTGTATATGACCAAATCCCCTTTTGTGGATTGGTCAAACCCTAATTAAATTATGTTAATTGAGAATTTGGCCCCTAGGGATAATTAAAGTGGTTTTAGACACTAATTGAAGAAGTTGGCCTAGCTTGGTGAAGAGATTCAACCCTAGCACCTAACAACTAGTATAAATAAGAGAGGATGATGGCTCAATCTCTCACTCACTAAAGTCACTCATCTAGTGCGCAAGTTGGAAGGAAGTTGCACTTGCCAGAAGAAGAAGAGAGAGATGCACATTGCTCAGTGTTGGATATTCTCTTGTGTTTGGTCTTTTATCTTGGCATTGTATTGGCTATCTATATTAAGGAAATTTTTGTTGGGTTTCTCTCCCATGAGGGTTTCCGAGGATAAATGTTGTGTACCTTGTGATTGTGTTTCTCTCAGTGATCCTGCTTATGTTATTATTGTCTAGTAAATTGAAAAGAACTTAATAGAATCTCTAAATTTAACATGGTATCAGAGCTAAACTGAGTAGAGCACCTTTCACTGGGTAACCAAAAAATGCCACTATTGTCGTACAAGAAAATTAGGGATTTTTATTGCAAGGGAATTTCTGACTAAAAAAATCATCTAGGGAAGTGCACCCTATCCTAGCGAACTCATCGGTAGATTGAGTGCACCTTTTTAGTGGCTAGAGCCTCTGAAAAGTCAAACCCTAGTTTTGACTGGCACCAGAAAATTAGGAAACCAGAACCAATGCAAGAAGTACCAGTTCAAATTTGCGCAGGTCCAATTTCAAGGGGTAAAATTTGGATTTTTTTAAATCATACTGCTCCAGCCTACTCGCCTCACCATAGCACACCTAGTCCCTGGATCAGAATTCCAAAATTTGAAAGTTGAAAATTAAGGTTTCCTCATAAAACCCTAAGTTGATGTGGCAGTTGAAGTACCAGTTGTAGTTGCAGTACCAGTTTAAGTACCAGTTGTAGTTGCAGTATCAATCTCAGTTTCAATGCCTATTCCTTCATTCCATTTGCAACACTAGTTGTAGTACCAACACCAGCTACAATACCAATTGCAGTAAATTTTTTTGTGAAGTGTTGGGATTGTTGTTTTTTTGTCCTAGTGCACCTTACCCTAGCAATATACTATCATAAGTATGAACTTACATATGTTCAAAATGAATTATTATTCTAAATGGTACTTGTAGGAGAAGGGATATTTTTTCATAGATCCAGAAGGATCTCAGATCCAGCACATTCATAGGAATAATGCACCTCATGTTTGATCATTTTATATGCATCTATTTGTTATGACATTATCTTTACATCTAGGTTGTATGTTGAAGTTATGACCATCATACTAACCCTTGGTCAAAAATTAAAGTCAAGGTATTAGATTGAGATTAGATTTTATTCCTTAACTTAGACTTATGTCAAGATAGCATATTGTCTTAGTACAGAGGACAGGTTGAAGAAATCACTTGTCATATTGAGTGAAGAAGACTTGGAAGAAAAGAAAAACACTTAAGGAAAAGAATCCAGGTTCCAGGTTTGATTGATTAAGTTGATAACACTCAAATTTTCACATGACAAATTTGATAACTACCTCATTACTAGTAAACACTATAGTTGATATAACAGTCTTTGAAAAAGTATTATACCTGGTAGCATGTGAGCATATTGAGATGAATGCTTATTGTAAACATTTACCAGAATATAACTAACATATCATCTAGGAGAAACTTCTTGTTTTGCCTCCAGGTTACCATGGAGGAATGATTGATCACAACACTAGAAGAGTGTTGCTCTAAATTTCATATTGTATCTCTTACTTTTGACTCTTGTTTTAGGCAGGTCACAAGTAACAGCTCTAGAGGAGCTACTGTGATGATTGTTCTCACTATTGTTTTATTATTATAAAGAGTATTACTCATGTTTTTTGTTTCTCCCTTGTTGATCTTGTTTCAGGTCACATGTGATAACCTTTAGGAATCTATAGTGATGGTTGCATAAGGAAACGGAGTAGTTGATACATGAATCAAACTATTTACATGTTCATATATGTACCATAGAAGAGGAAGAAGAAGTTATTTTTGAGATACAGAGTATCTCATATGGAGATAAATTGTAAGAAGCAGAAGTCTCCAAACAGTCAATAGACTTGAACAGGTCACAAGTAACAGCTCTATAGGATCTACTGTGATGATTGTTCTCACTATTGTTTTATTATTATAAAGAGTATTACTCATGTTTGTTGTTTCTCTCTTGTTGATCTTGTTTCAGGTCACATGTGATAACCTTTAGGAAGCTATAGTGATGGTTGCATAAGGAAACAGAGTAGATGAGACATGAAGAAAACTATGTACATGTTCATATATGTACCACATAAGAGGAAGAAGAAGTTATTTTTGAGATATAGAGTATCTCATATGGAGATAAATTGTAAGAAGCAGAAGTCTCCAAACAACAAGTAGACTTGAACAAAGGATAATGAAGCCACCTTGACAGGAAGTAGAACTCGTTTGAAGTCTGACTTAACTTTTCATATCAAGCCTTGGTATTCAACACCAAGTATATCCTGAAAATACTATGAAGTTGTTGTGAGCTCAGAAGAAATCAAGATTCATATTAAGCTTGATCTCAAAAAGGATCAGATGAAGAGACATCTTCCCAAGACTAGGAGACAGATTCCATGAGAACACTAGATCGTATCTTCAAATACTTCTAGGAGATATGAAATCTCTTGGGAAGATTCCCTTGTTTCAGTGACGGAGAAGGAAGCTAGTCAGAAAGACTGGGATATGGATTTTTCCATGAGACTAAAAGGGAAGTAGTGTTGACTTTCAAGATTGATCTAACAGATCAAGCATGTTGCAAATATCAGTATAAATATGTACAAATAATGAATTGTGTCTAGAGGATTCTCCCAGCAAGAGGGAGAAGACTATGACGAGACACTTACTCCAGTAATTGAAGAAATAGTTCCAATACTCATGAAGACAACCATAACTACCATGACAGTATGAGATTTAGGGGGAGCAATCCCTATATTTGAGATTGAGTTATCTCTTGTGCCAGTTGATGTATTACATTAGTTGGTTCATGAATACATGAGTACAATAGCAGATAAATTTACCCCCATGAAAGAAGAAGAGCTACCTTCAGTATCACTTATTGAACCACTCTGAGTTCAGATGAAGCTATTTTCATGATGGAGTAGAGGAATTACTCTCAAATTTCAACATTCACAGTGAGAATGAAGAAACCATTCTTAGCTTCAGAGCAACTGCAAGTGCAGAGTCCCAGTTCCAGAGGAACAATTACAAAGAGAGTAAAGGACATCCTCTCAAGTAGTGAGATAGATAGTTCTTTGCAGAAAACACATAGATCTAGCACATGATTGTGCATATTAAGTTGGAGTTGAAGAAAGTGTATGAGGATGGTACAATGTGATGTGGAAAATTGGATTTGAAGATTGAATATAGAAAGACTCATGTCTGCAAGTTGAAGGAATCTCTATACATGTTGAAGAAAACTCCTAGAGCTTGGTATGGAAGAATTGACAGTTTCCTGACAAGCTTGGGCTTTACCAAGAGTAAAGATGATTCTAACCTTTACTTCAAGGTTATGAATGATGAGCCAGTGATGTTGATACTTTATGTAGATGATTTATTCTTGACAGTTAAAGAAAATCTCATCACATATTGCAAGAAGAAGCTTACTACAGAGTTTGAGATGAAATACCTAATGCATTATTTCTTAGGTCTTGAAGTTTGGAAGAACCCGGAGAATATCTTCCTTAACCAAGGGAAGTATGCAGTTGAAATACTGAAGAGGTTTGATATATTGGAATGTAAATCCATGAACACACCTATGGAAACAAAGTTGAATCTCTTGGTCGATACTTCATTGGAATTGGTTGATGCTACGTTGTACAGATAGATTATTGGATCATTGATGTATTTGAGGAATACCAGGCCAGATATATGTTTTGTTGTGAACACCTTGAGTCAGTATCTAGTAGATCCCAGACATGTTCACCTTGTTGCTACAAAAAATGTGATGATATACCTTAAGGGTACATTGGACTTTGGTCTCTGTTATAATGGAGATCATGACTTCAGACTAGTTGGTTATACTGATGTAGATTGGGATGAAAGTGTTTTTGACAGAAAGAGCACTTCAAGATGTTGTTTCAGTCCAAAGTCAACCATGACTTCATGGAAGAGTAGGAATATATCCAGTATTTCTCTCAGCATGGCAGAAGAGGAATACATTGCTTCATGTTCCGCCAGTTATGAAGTCATATGTGTTTGGAAGTTGTTGATAGGTCTATTCTATCTGGAGATGGAAGAAACCATGATTCTATGTGATAACCAGAGTTGCATAAATATGACGAAGAACCTTGTGTTCCATGATAAGTCGAAGCACATAGAAATATGGTATCACTACATTCATGATATATTGTAGAGGGGAGTTGTTAAGCTCCAATATGTTGGCACATATGAGCAGGTTGCATATGTGTTAACCAAACCTCTGTCTCATGTAAAGTTTTAATACTTTCGAGACAAGCTTGGTATAGTCCGAAAGGACCTCCCTTGAAAGGGGGAGTGATTTTGATGATACTATGGTATCCTAACCAACATTGGGTAGCTCAGTTATGATTTTATATCCTAGGGGACTGATCATCCCTGGAAAGATCCTAAAGTTCCAGTAAGGACGGTCTATCAGAGTACCTATGCATGTATATGCCAACTGTGGTCAGTAGTGGTAGCTCCATTAGGATTTTTATAATCCTAGAGAATCTTATGATTCCTGGTGTTATCGCTCTGTAATTTTCCCAAGGCTGTGAAGGCAGTCACAGAGGCAACATCAAAACCACTTTGAGTCTTGGATATATCCCTCCAAGACTCAGAGAGGGATCTCTCTGTTTGATATAGATTTGTTTGAATAGATATTAGGCTAGCTATGATAGATTGGTATTTGGTTTTTAAATGGTTTGGTTGGAGCAGGAGAAAAAGACCATTGGGCAATGGGGTCTTAGAGTTTTAATAAAATCAGAGCGGGATCTACAGGGCAAGGTAGGCACTGTGTTGGATCCTTTAAAGTTTGGTAAATGGTCAAGAAGGAAAAGGGATGGAATCGGATCATAACAAGGCAATTAAGAATCCTGGGAATGGCCTTCAGGCAGAAAACATTGATATTGCTTTAAACTGGGAACAGGGTGTGTTTAAACAAATCATGATCCTGACTCTCTTTAAAAAAACAGAGAAATAAATACATATGAAAAACAGGGAAAACATAATTACATAGAGGAAAACTTCACCAGCATAATGACACAGGAATCCTGTAACTGTAATCTTGTTTTGGAAATATGGCTCTGTGAGCTAATTACAACAATGAATGCTCCTTTTCTAGTCGTGTTCAACCCCTACTCTATTACCAACATGTATCTAAATAAAAATTACGATACTTAGGCTCAGGAGATCGAATTCGATCCTCCTGGCCGAAAATAGCAAGTAAATCCCAAAAAATCTGGAACTGCAAATTTGGTTGAATCTGCTAAAAATAGGGGTACACTCAGTCATTTGTTTATCCAAATTGGTGACACCTGTGAAAAACCTGAAGGAGGTTATTGTATATTTTCTTTTCTGGAGAAAAAACCTCCTTCCATTTCTCAAATTTTGTCTCCACCTCGCCGAAACAACTCCCGCAAAATCGGGACAGTAACAGGATAAAACAAAAAGCCGAAAAATGAGGCTTAAATACATCTTTGATTCTCCCAACTGGTGGCACCTTTGTAAAATATGGCAGAGGTTTTTTTTCTTCAGCCCGTTCTAAACAAAATTGTCTCTCGGTTTTTGAAAATATGTCTTTGTTTGCCTATAATCCGCTTCGCAAGACGAGGTGTCAAACAGACAAAAAATGGGTGGTTTTGAAAAATTGAGGGAAAGTGTTTTTTGGGGGGAAAGATGGTATTCCGGGACCCCCCTGAGGTGGTAAGTGGTATTGGGAGGGGGGTCTGAAATCACTAGGGGGTGACAAGTGTCTGAGGTGGTTTTGGATATCGGACCCCCCCTCTCGTTAAAGTTTGGATGGCAAGAGGTGGTCCGATATGATTAATGGACGTTGATTTTAATTTTGTTTGGGATGTGTGCATAGTGCATTTTTGTTTTTATTTTATTTTATTTTATTTTTATTTATTATGTTTTTCGTTTACGTGTTTTGTTTTTATTTATTTTAATTTTGTTTTATTATATTATATGTATTTTGACTTTTAATTTTTTATTGTATTGTTTTTATATGTTTTACGTGTTTGCATTATTTGTGTTTTATTTTTTTTTACTTTATTTGGTTTATTCTTATTATATTTTGTTTACTTTTTATTACATATGTTTTATAAGTGGTTAATTATATATGTTTTTTAATATTGATTGTTTTTTATTATTTTATTTATTTTATTTTTTATACGTTTTATTGTTAATATTATTATATTGTTTTTATTTTTTGATTAATGTTTATTCTAACAAAATAACCTAATTATTAACAACTAACTTAACTATTAATCATTAATTAATTAATTAATGATTAATTTATTATTAACAAGTCTAACATAAATCTAACTATACTAAATTTAATTACCGACATTATAAACCTATTGATTTTTCTTTTAACCTAAGTTTGTTTATTCATGTAGGGATAAGTGGTGGGCGAGACGTGGCCAATGAGATAAAAGAACAAGGCGCAAAGGTGATTGAAGGATGCAGCAGGGTGATGAAGTATCAGGCAAAAATGGATGGAGGGGAAATGGAAACAACCGAGAGACCAGCAAACCAAGAACTTCATCATGAGACCCACAAATGATATATGAATCATCAGATCTCCTATAATTATAGGACCCTAACACCTGGGAAGATCCCAAAGGTCCGGTAAGGACGATCTTTCAGAGTACCATGTGGTAGCTCCGTTAGGATTTTATACTCTAGGGAATTTTATGATTCCTGAGCGGATCCCCAGGGACTGTTAGAGTACCACAAAATTTTGTTACACCTGTCTCATTTTATTTCTATATGATGATGATGATGATATTGCTCCAGCCTCATGATGTGATGATGTTGTTGCTCCAACCTCGTGTTGTGATGATGTTGTTGCTCCAGCCTTGTGTTGTGATGATGTTGTTGCTCCATCCTCATGTTGTGATGATGTTTTTGTTCCAGCCTCATGCTAATGATGTTGATGATGTTATCATCTCAACCTCGTGTTGATGATGATTTTATCTCATCCATGTGTTGATGATGTTGATGATGTTGATGATGTTGTCATCTCAACCTCGTTTTGATGATGTTGTTATCTCAGCCTCATGCTGATGATGTTGATGATGTTGTCATCTCAACCTCGTGTTGATAATGTTGGTATCTCAGCCTCATGATGATGATGTTGTTGATGTTGCTATACCAACCTCGTGTTGTTGATGTTGGTGTACTAGCCTCATGTTTTTGATATTATTATTCTAGATTCATGTTAATGATGATGATGCTACTTCAACTTCATGTTGAAGATGATGATGATGTTGCTACTTCAGCTTCATGTTGAAGATGTTGATGGTGATGTATAATTCTTATACTGATTGATGATGTTGTATTAGTCCTATACTAATTGATGTTGATGCAGAGAACGATGATGATGATTCTATTCCAGCTCCATGTTGTGAACGATGATGATGATGATGTTATTCCATCTCCATGTTGTGAACGATGATGATGATGATGATATTCCATCTCCATGTTGTGAACGATGATGATGATGTTATTCCATATCCATGATGTGAACAATGATGATGATGATACTCCAGCTCCATGTTGTGAATGATGATGTTATTCATGATGAGAAAAACTTCTGATGATTTATAGATGTGCCAGTCAGTGTTCCAGATGTTGTTGATGTTGTTGCCCTATCTCTCTCTTTTGATGATCTTGTAGAATACTCTTCTTGTTAAGGGGGAGTGTTGAAATATTGTAACTGTGAAGAATATTCTACTTATTATTGAGTTATTATATTATGGATCAATCCCCTTTTGTGGATTGATCATGTCGGGCCTTGTATATGACCAAATCATGTTTTCTGGATTGGTCAAACCCTAATTAAATGATGCTAATTGAGAAGCCAATCCCTAGGGATAATTAAAGTGGTTTTAGCCACTAATTGAAGAAGTTGTCCCAGATTGGTGAAGAGACAAAACCCTAGTGCCTGGAATCTAGTATAAATAAGAGAGGATGATGCCTCATCCTCTCACTCACTAAAGTCACCCATCTAGTGCGCAAGTTTGAAGGAAGTTGCAGTTTCCATAAGAAGAAGAGAGAGAGAGGTGCATTGCTCAGTATTGGATATTCTCTTGTGTTTTGTATTTTATCTTGGCATTGTATTGGATATCTATATTAAGGAAGTCTTTATTGGGTTTTATCCCCCATGAGGGTTTCCCGGGATAAATGTTGTGTACCTTGTGATTGTGTTTCTCTCTGTGATCCTGCTTATGTTGTTATTTTCTAGTAAATTGAAAAGAACTTAATAGAAACTCTAAATTTAACACAAACATGCACAAAGATTATCTTGGCGTTAATTAGATCGATGGTTTGTATATGATCAAGTGTTGAGTAGACGAACCTAGCTTATCTAATCACTTTGGAAAGATCCACGATTTGGATTTAATCAATCGTCGAGTGGATGATTCACGAACTCAAGCTTATCTTGGCATTAATTAGATCGACGGTTTGGATATGATCAAGTGTTGAGTGGATGACCCTGGCTTATCTAGGTGCTTTAGAAAGATCCACGGTTTGGATTTAATCAATCGTCTAGTGGATGGTTCACGAACTCGGGCTTATCTTGGCGTTAATTAGATCGACGGTTCAGATATGATCAAGTGTTGAGTGGATGTCCCTCACTTATCTAGGCGCTTTAGATAGATCCATGGTTTGGATTTAATCACCCGTTGAGTGGACGGTTCATGGACTCACAGACCCACATGTATTCCTTTTCATCTTAGTTGTCATCAAAATGCACATCCAACTTCCACTACCTCCATAATGAACCATACTTAGAAAAATTTTAAGTGATTCAATTCAGCGGAAAACGGGTTCGTAGGTTAGTGTTATCCTTTATATGAGTCTGATCGATAGAATATGATATTTAGCCATTTTGGGGGGTGCACAACATACTCACGGTTAGTGTTATCCTTTATATGAGTCTGACCGATATAATATGATACTTAGTCATTTTTTGGGGGGGTGCACAACGGAACTGCGAATTCATGAAACACTTCCTTTCAACATCCAACCTGCTAGGGTAGTCTCGATGTTGTTTTATGTTTCTGTGTTGATGATTGGATTTTCAATGGAGTCACATACTTAATGGAGTAGAAACTAAAAATAGTTTGAGATATGGTCTAGAGGGAAGAAGTTTAATCTATCTCAATGATAATAATGGTGATCATATTGATCCTCTTTGCATCAATTCCAATACCAACATCATATACCCTCTTTAACATCAATGCCAACACCATAACATCATGTCCAACAAATTTCAGTCAAGAATCCTCTCCAAGATGGGAGAGTTATGATAAAAATGAAATCGAAATAAAAATGGGAGAATTATACAAATCCTACCTAAAGTGTTTTTCCACTTAATTCTAGGGTAAACTACAAAGTAAGCAGTCAACAACCCTTAAGTTTCCCCTTTATAAATTTAAATTTGATTTTGCACAAAAGAAACCTTAAAATAAAAATGATGTCACCCTTCTAGGGAAATAATTTGGTATTAAGAGAAGGATGTTGGACTTGGAGATGACACGTTGGGAATCCAAAGGCCTTCTCCTCAAGCACTGTGATCAAGGTACTCCTCTCCATCCAAATATGCCAAATGTCAAGCAACAAAATCACCGCCACCACAACCCCAACCCTAGGGTGATGTCAACCTCCTCAAAAGTGGCATTTTAGCTTCAAGGGGAAATTGTTGGGTTGGCTAAGGCATGATTTATGTCCTCCATGGTATCTTCTCAGGTCTCCAAAGGATAACATTGTTGTTTGGTGTGTGGTCCATGGTATCCAACATGTGGGCTTCAATCCCCAAGGAAGCCCAAGCTAGGCTTGTTCTTCCAAATATGTCCACCAACTAGGTCCTACAAAGACAATAAATGTGTCTTCCAAGGATATCAACTCAAATGAATCATCACAAGTAAATAAAATCAATAAAAGAGTCATATAATCATGTACATCTAAACCACCTCATCAAAATAAACAAGTTCTTAAATATCCTATGCAATTTTCCAAGTTTAGGTATGGGAGGGTTGAAAAAGCGATCTATTGGGTGAATCACACCTCAAGTTTAGGAGTGTTTTCGAAGTGGGCCCCACCCTAAGACATGTGAAAAAAGTGACATGGATGGGGGGAAATACTTTTGGGCATGGGTTTCATGACATACAAGGGATCGTAGTATCTCATTTATGGGTTCCTTTGTAGAGGGTGTGTTGCACCTTCGTTTTCAATGCAACCTTTTTCCAAACCCATTTATTTCCTTTTCTTCCTATAAGATGTTTTCAGGTTGAATCCAAGGTGGGGCTTCTACCTAAGCATGAAAAATAGTTCCCACCTTGACTCTACCTTAGCCACATCATGATTCCCCAAGTTGAAACCATGTGTGAGGCTTCTACCTAAGCATGAAAAATAATGCCTGCACGTGCTCCACCTTAGTTGCCATTTTGTATTTTTTCACAGGTCCCGTCAGTTTCTTATGAGAGACATTTCAGTGTCCTGAGGATCCCTAGGTGAGCATATAGAAGTTTCATGATTGGATTTTATCTTTTTCCAGCTACAAGCCTTTGGGCCTTCAACCCCTTCTTCCCATGAAATGAAGGACAATCCCTTCTTGGATCAATACACCTGAAAAATACTGAAAGGTAAGGAGATGAGGGTATGGAGTGTGGATGGTGACAAGTATGGTTGGGAATGGCATGATGACTCATCAAAAGGACCTCCCAGTAGAAAGTATATCCCTAAGGGTGACCCACTTACTAGGGTGCAATGTCAACAACCAAAGTGAAACAGGGAAAGGAGCATAATTTCCAAGCAAAAAGTTAGATAATCAAAAGCAACTTTAAATGCAACAAACTCAAATGCCTCAAATATTGAAACGGCACTCACCATAATACCTAGCGTGTACCTCATGGAGAAATACCCAATGTCTTATGGAAGCCATTTGATGTGGTGGATATTGTCGTGATGAACTTGGACCTATGGTGGCGAGGCATGTCTTTGTCTGTGCAAGTGGACATTGTTGGTAAAACTTTCTCTCGGTACTCCATGTCTGCAATCTAAGGGCCTCGAGACATCATATCCTTAGTTATCCCTAGGAATTGGGGATAACATTTATAAACATTGACTTGGAAAATGCCTTCAACTGGGTAAGATATTCCTTTCTTCTTGATGTTCTTCACAAATTTGGTTTATGTCCTAGTTTTGTTCATTGGATTTCTTCTTGTATCAATAATCACTGGATCTATCCCCTTGTCAATGGGAAATCCTCTAGTTTCTTTAAATAAAGTAGAGATCTAAGGAAATGTTTCCCCCTCTCCCCTCTACTCTACATTGTAATGGATAAATCTCTTGGTAGGATGTTAGAAGAAAAACGCAATAGTGGAAACCTTCTTGGAATTCAAGTGGTAAGGGGAACCAAAATTATTAACCGTTCACAATTTTTCAATGACACCTTGTTTCTAGGTGGTGCATCCATCATAATTGCAAGAAGTTTCAAGAAATATTTGGATCTTTTTGTCCAAGTTTCAGGAGATCTGATTAATCCTAATGAATGCCAAATATATTCTTTGAATGTGATCCAATAGGTGCTTATTGTCATTTCTAACATATTTCATTTCCCTCGTAAATATATTCGGTCATCCTTTAAATATTTAGGCATTCCTATTTGTTTGCACTCTGCATATTCTAATTTGTGGCAATATGTCATAAGTAAAATCAAGGCCAAATTCATTCAGTGGGGAGCACATTGCATGAATCCAGCAGGGCGAGTGGTTCTTATCAAATCAATACCATCAACCCTTCATGTTTTCCAATATTTGGATCTTTTAGCTCATGTTGGCATAAATGATAAAATATAGACATGAACAACAAGATAGCAGAAAAGGCTCACTGGTCAACCCTCTAATGTATTCACGCCAATGGTACATATTTATAGTATAATGGGTGATGCCACCTCATAGAGATATTTTCTCTAGATCCTAAAAGTATGCATGATGACTAGGCTAGGCAATATTAACTTACTCATTAGTCATCACTTGAGGATATATTACTAATATCCTAAATGAATAATACAAATATAAGTGAAAATTTGACTTAGTGATTGGTTAAGGTAAGCCATAGGCTAACATCCCCCCCCTCAATCACAAGTCTGATCAATAATATCGGCAATGAAGCATAAACTAGTATCAATTCCAAGTCTTCATACTAAAACTCCTGAGTTGAGCCTCAATGAAGAACTGCCTAAAAAATCGCCAATCCGGATGTCGAATTGTTCATCTGAAATGAACTGGAAGAGAGCTGAGATATGGAAGTGAACAACTGAAATATCTAAACATTCCCTTATTGCTTGACAAGTCAATCATTTTTCCAAGTATTTAAGCTATAAGAATCTGATGTATTATGATAATTGGTGAACATGTAGGTTCACCACTCTACTATCAGTGTATCACTGAAGTGCTCTCTGAATCTGTGGTTTGGAATGACCAGTAACCAATTGATACGATGTATCTGGTGATTTTGGATGACCACTAACCAATTTTGACACTTTTAGGTGTCCAATAGCATCTCAATCATGTAATGTGTATGATTCAATTGCAAGTCATTGAACCATAATTATACCAAAATCTGTCATCTACAGACTGTAGTTACCGATTTGGAAAATTTCATTATCATCTAGCATATTGTTGTCAAAACTTTCGATTTGACAACCATCTTCAATTCCATCATCAATTCTCCCCTTTTTTAGCTGAACGGAGAGATTTCAAGTGGTTTCATGAACCATCTTCATTTGATTTTTGAAACCCCTCTTAAGGTATAAAAGAGTTACATCATTGTACTCCCCCCTTTTAGGCTCAAGAGAGTACCATACTTGTTTCATTTGTGTACAACTCGAATTGGGAATGTGGAAAAAACAAAATGTTATCTCATCCCGTGAGGGCCATGATCGAAAGCTACACCATAATGGGACCGCTTATGTGAGGTACAGAAAGGTTATGTGCTGCAAGATTGGTATTTACTCAAGATTGAATTCTACGTAATACTTATATAATCGCTTGGTTGTTGATGATCACTGCCAAGGATCGATCCACTCATAGTGAATCTTCAGTCTTGCGGGTTTCTTCAGTGTTGAACATATGTCTGAATAATGGTTATGCTTGCCACAACGTTGGCAAGGATGGAGATCAAAAAACCGACTCTCCATGTGACCAACTCTATTACAATGTTGGCACTTTGATTTATGATGTTGAACTTGAACATGTAAAAGTGAATCTTCTTGAAGGAATCCATCACTTTGGAACTGGATTAGTGTGGAATAATCAGGAATATGAAAGCTAACTTCCTTGTCATATCCGAGACATGTTCTATTCTTGTTGTAGCATATTTCTTCCCAATGTCTTATGATGGGATTGGAAAGAGTATTATGAACCTGTTGCATTGAAATATGTGGAAGTGGATTTATTGTATGTTGTTGTATCATTGAAATGTTTTCTTCACTAAACTCAAAAGAAAACTCTTGAAATGTAGGTTCATGAATATCTTCGTCTTTGTCTACATATGGATTTGTCTTACTGGGTTTCTCCTTCACTGACTGTTGATCAAAAACATCATCATCATCATAGAGAGGGTTGTACTGAACAGAAACTAGTTCAGAACACTTCACTAGCTGTTGATTTTTGAGATCTATCAACTCATCATTCAATAGTTGGGATTGATCTTGAAGAAGTCTAACTTTAGCTTATGTCACTTGCAAACAAGTTAGAACTGATTGAAGAGTTTTTGTTCAATATCATTGTGTTATCTTCAGTGGTGTTTATTAGAGTGTTCAGAAACTCTAATAATTCGAGACTTCGCTCCATTTGAACGTGCTCGTTTTCACTTCTCGTTCACATTTTATTCACGCTCACTTGAATTTTTCTTACAAGAAGTTGAGGATGTCGGTTACCACTGAAAATGCATCCCAAAGTATTACAATGATTGAGTTTCAAATACTCAACCCTGTTAATTTTGACTCAATAACTCATACAAGCAATAACTCAATCTTGGTGTCGGGTTCAACCAAAAATGCATCCAATAACAAAGTCAACCTAAGTTTGATATTGACAGTTACAAAGGACTATTGCAAGTATACAATGAATTTTGATTCCAAAATTGATCTTCAAATTTTAATGTTGGACAATGCTTTGAGTTCTACTTGAAAATCAGCTTGTTGTGTTCATTATTGCAACAATTTGAATTTCACATTTGATTAATTTATGTTGTTTCTTGATTACTTGTGCTTCATTGTTCTTGAATTTCATTAAATGTGTGAACTTGCATCATAGTATGTGTGTTGCGGTAAATGATGGATTACAATTGTGTTTATGTCAAAACTAGACAATAAACAATATAAGCCTCCATGAAAAATTCACCATAGCACACTACTCAAAGTATACCTAAAATCCCCTTATTCAATTTCAAATAGATGTAGAACACAAAAGAAAAAAAACATTAATTTTATTATGGGTATATATGCCTACAAGAATATTGCTCAAATACATTTTGAAAGCATCATGCTCTTCATCAACATAATAAATGTCACAAGCTCGTAAAAATGAAACTTCCCCCTTAAGTAAACTAATTACTTCAAATTATGAATTTACACTTTCCCCACATAGGTCCACTCCACCTTGATAAAGTTATCAACCCCTTAAAAATACATTAAACAATAATATCCACTTATCACTCCACTTTAATAAAGTGATAACCTATTATCACTTCAAAACGTTATTTAATTTAAAATCTACTTATCACTCCAATCAAATAAAGTGATAATGACAAAGTAGTAATAGTTTATGTTAAAGCTTTGAACCATACCCTCAAAGTGATTAAACATGCATTCTATGATTTATTTTGTAAAATAAAATATGTCACATGAATGCAAGTATGTGATTTCTTAATTTCTCTTAGTTAAATGCACCGAATAGTGAAACACCTATGTCAAAGCTATATTCAGACCCATAAGGATTTGATGCTTGTAAAGAATAAACATGAACATATGGTGCATGTGTGGTATTCTTTCAACATCCATATCATAGCTTCTATGACAATCAATAGAACATTGACCACAGAGAAACAATCCATAAATCGCCCCTTACAGATTTAGATCTGTACTTCTAGTGGAGTTGAATTTATATGGAAAATTCCATGCACAAGTTCACATTGCTCGATCCACACAACTTTGTGATCCATTCTCAAAATGGTTTGGTAGAGGATTCCATGCAAACTGAAACAATGGGTGAGCTTTCAATCCACGCAATAAACATTATCTACGTACGCAAGTCTGAATTCCTCATGCGCACGTTCCTCGCTACAGGATTTGATTTGGATCGAGGTTTAACTCCATTCAAGGAGGAAACCCATATACCACACAACGATCTCAAATATGAGACCTCGGGCTTGGAATTCAACTATCTTTTTCTTTTTAAATTCTACGGGCTTTGTAACTTGTCTCAATTCCTCTTTCTTTGCGTGATCTATCAAAATTCCTTTCTACATATGCTTCAGTCAACTTGTTTAATGGAATGTTGGTATATCTTCTCACAGAGTAACAACCTTCAACAATTGGTGCATCATTGGCCTGCAACCTGCTTTATCTCCAATAAATGTGCAGTAGCGTGATAATATGCCCGCCTGCAAGGCCATATTGACATCCTGGATCAACTACATCGCCCATCCTATATTTTCACCGGATGTAGGTGTGCACATGATCTACTCCTGATATCTTGCTCCTGATATCTTCAATGGCTCCTTTCCTCACATGAGCGCCTTCGAACGACGACTTTTCTAGTCACATAAATTGGTGACTACCTCTACAGTGGCAGGGAGGCTCACTCCCATGGAAATTCCCAGCTCGTTTATGTTTTACTCTAGAGAAGATATCATGTGTGGCTCGTCCGTGTGCGCGATTTGTTGTAAGGACGTTCATTCAGAGCCAATCTCATAATGAAGGACCACCAAGGATCTAATAATTTTAGGGCATCAGCCTATGCCACTAAGCTCTCAAGGCTGAGAAGAGGCATGATCTAGATGGATCTCGGTGGCCATACACCTTTTTCACTGAATCACCATTTTGAGCTTGTGGTTTTGATAAACCATGATATTCACCCTTTTGATGGGGAATGGAATGTAATGTCATCTTCATTTGTTAATTATAGACATCATGTAATAATTTCCTAGTGGTCTCAAGCTTAGGCTAGAGTAATACTGGGATGGGTGACCGCTCAGGAAGTCCTAGTGTTTTACATGCCTATGGAATTTTATAAACTTAGTCTAATTTATCCCACATGCATCATGGGAATTTTTCTCCTCTCACTCTCTCATATATAATTGAGGTGAAGAAGGCCCTTTAAGCATGAAATGGAGTGTGATATAAAGCTTATTGTGAATGAATCGTAGCCAACATTTCTTCTTTTCAGAGATAAGCTACCCCATTCTGCCACATTATCTTTGTGTATTTCCTTGTTATATATCAGTGATATTTTTTTCTTCATTTCGTTCTCAAAATAATATGGATCAAGGCATGCGTAACATGTTTGCACAACAAGGGCATGCTCCTATTGAAAAATGTGGATCTGATCTTGCAAATTGAAGTGTACAGATCTCAAACTCACCGAAGCTTGGTGTACAGATCTCAATACAATAGCTTAAAATAATTGCCAGATCTATATGATTATTTGAACAATTTTACAATAGATTTGAGAGCCTTTTGATTCTAGATCTGGATTTTCACAAATAGAGCTAGAACCCAAATAATTTAAAACAAATCTAAAAGTAATGATATTCCAAATCAATATTTTCAGAATTTAAAAAAAAAATTCCCGATTACGAATAATAAAATGAAGAATATCTCATTAACCACTTTCCTTTGTTGTTTGACAAAGATATCCATGCTTGAGCTTTGGAATCCTTATGATCATCACCTAATCTTTTCTATCACCATGGCTCTCTCATTTCCATGGCTCTTAGCTTTTCCATCACCGTGGCTCTCTAGATTAACATGCCCTTAAGAATTATAAGAGGCTCTGACTACACTTCACCTTCCATGGAAGCTACCACGGTGAAGCTATTAGGCCATTAAGACCATAAGAGATCTGATACGAAATGATAAAACATTGAAGTAGCTCTAATGCCAATTAATAAAATACAGACATGAATAACAAGATGGCGGAAAAGGCTCACTAGCCGGCCCTCTAATGTATTCACACCAATGGTACATATTTATAGTACAATGGGTGATGCCACCTCATAGAGATATTCGCTCTAGATCCTAAAATCATGCATGATGACTAGGCTAAGCAATCTTAACTAACTCATTAGTCATCACTTGAGGATATATTACTAATATCCTAAATGAATAATACAAATATAGGTGACAAATAGACTTAGTGATTGGTTAAGGTAAGCCATAGGCTAACAATAAAACAATAAATTTTGTAAGAGATCGGTGGATTTTTATGGCAAGGTGGAAAGACTAATAGCAAGATATTTCATCTTGTGAATTGTTCTATTGTTCTAGCTCCTAAAGCTCACGGTGGACTTGGTATAAAGGACCATGCTCTTATGAATTTGGCAATGGGTGAAAATATTCTTTGGCAATTGATAACATGAAACTATGATTAGTGGAAGAGAGTTCTCTTGAGAAAATAATTTGCAGGTTTAAAGAAAAGATGCTTGGATTCAAGTTATACTTCTAGGGAAGGTTCCCCCATAGGGAAGCTTATAAAATCCATCATCCCAATAGTCCAATCCAAATTGTCTTGGGATACTAGAATTAGAAGAATGATTGAGATATGGAATGATAGCATAATGGGAAATCCATTGATTATAGCAAATCAAGGGCTACACCCTCTAAAGGTTTGGCTTGAAACTCGGGGGAAAAAATGTCTTGGACATCTTTAGATGGTCCCAAGATAGTTGGTGGTCTAGTTGGAACTTTGGTTCTCCTCCTTCAGACTTAACCCCTCTTATCCACCAACTGATCAATAATCTCAAAGGTTGTGCACCTCGTATAAGATAATCCTTTGATCAAAGAATATTGGGAGCAACTGATTATAATATCAAGGGAGGTTATGAGTTCTAGCTCACTGATATATCTCTCCCTCCTAGAGCATCTATATCGAACAAAATTTGGCATACAAATGGCATTCCCAAGATCAACATTTTTTGTTGGATTTTGATGCAAGGTCAAATCTTGACAACGAAAGATCTAGCCAAGCAAGTAATTCATGATCCATGTAAGTGTGTCCAATGCCTAGACAACATTGAAACTGCTCACCATGTAATCTTGGAATGAAAATTCATAACCCAAGTATGGCAATGTGGCAAACAAACTTGTTTGACAACTATAGGAATATCCAATTTAAGTAGGATAGAATAAAGAAATCCACAAGGATAAATAATATATTAAATGTATGAGTAAAAATATGAGATATGAGATGATTTTAAATGAGAAACGAGGGTTTGTATATATACCTACGCAGGGGTGCCATTTCATAAGAGACGTGACCTTTCATATGCAGTGTCTCTTCAATAGTAATTAATTGTTAATTATTAGTTATTCATTTATTATTTATATTTATATATTTTGTATATATATTATGTTGTTACATTGCCTTCCCCTTTAGAAATTCTTTGTCCTCAAAGCATGTTTATGGAGAGGTTTCCATATTTTTTCTGGCTCACAATGTCTTCGCATGATTCTCTGTTTTTGGTGTTGTCAGGATTGATGATACAAAACGATATGAATGATGAAGAGTTGAGAAAAATAGTCAAATTGTGAAAGGGTCAAACCATCATAATTCAATCTTTTCCAGAACGTTTCACTTCCACGATGAATGGTTATCATGAGACTTAATTGCACTAATATCAATATTTTTTGGACGATAAGTTAGTCGTTCCCATCCTGAATGGCATTGATATTATGACTGGTTAAGATATATGCTCTTATGATTTAGATGTCGATAAGGAGTTATTATAACATGATTTTCCCTTATCATACTTGTAGCGTTTTCTTGGTTTAATTTCGATATATGATTTTCTTCATGCACCAATGTTGACTTGTTGATGGTTGAATTTCGATTAGTAAGTACACTTGGATATTCCATCATTTTTACTTCAACATCTGACATTGTCCTTTTTTCAATTGACTTTCCAGCTTCTTTAGTTTTGACATGGATTGGATCTATAATTGTTCCATTTTCCATAACTTGGATTTGTTCATTTGAAAACTTTGATGCTTCATTTTCTATAAGTAGTTCTAACTTTTTTTCCAGAGACTTCTTATCATTCTTATTATTTTTTATTTGTGCAAGTAGGTTTTGATTATGATTTTTTAAACGCAAATTTTCTTCGTTATTTCATTTGTCGATATCTTTAATGTCCGAATTTTCAATTTTCTCTTTTTTAAACTTTCTGATTTGTTCTAGTAACCCTTGATTAAGGTTATTCCAACGAGAATTTTCTTCGTTTTTTCTTGATAGGCTCTTCTCAAGATCTTGATTCTCTTGTTCCAACTTTTGAATGCACTGTTTTCTATCATTTAACTTCTTGATCTGTGTAAGTAGTTTTTGACTGTGGTCTTTTAAGCGAGAAATTTCTTCATTTTTATCTGTAATAATTTCATCAAATTCTTTTTGCACCTTTGATATTGACTTTTGATTTTCTTGAAGGATCACCTTAGAGATATCTTTAAAGTCTTTTGATGAAGGTACTATCGATTTTAACCTCATTGTAATGTCCTAAAATTTCAACAGTTTCTTTTTATAGGAAAATGTCAAAAATCATTTTTTCATGTTTAAGATGAAGGTACCTAGTTTTTTAAATCACGGTAACCCAAGAATGATGTCAATCTCTTCTTTAAATATAGTTGCAACATTGAATTTAGATATATATATTCATAATCATCAATTGTCACTTGTAATTCCTTAATTTCAATTTATTTCTTGTGAAAAATATCTTGTTTTTCAATTATATTTGACTTTGAAATTAATAATTGATTTGCCAAAATAATATTAATGTAATTCTTATCACGATTCATGATGATAATGATGTTAACCTCTCTCCCTTGAATACTCTTCTTTAATATAAATAACCTACAACATGAAATTGAACAACCTTCATAAATAAATGTTCCTCCATTTTTTAATTGTCCTTTTTTATAATTTAAATTAAACTTTAAATTATTTTTTATTATTTTAACCTTTTAAAATATCTTTTTATATGCTTTAAAAATATAATAATTTATTCTTTTTATTTTTATAAATACCTTTTTAACTTATATAATAATCCCTTTTTCTAAAACTCTTTTTTACTTTAACCTCTTATAACTCCTTTTATCACTGATTTGTTTCCGTATTCCACGTTTTAATATTTTATGCCCATTAAAATAATCAATATTTTACCTTCAATCAATAACACCGTCTCTTACCTTAAGAGTTAGTATATTAGTTTATATTGATTTCTTCTTATTAAATCATCCTTAGATAATTCGATGATTTGAATGAGTGCACTGGTAAGTAGGGAACGGTGGCAACCCTTGATTGTCTCGATAGCGACAATAATGGTATTTAATTTATTTTTTTTACTTGCATTTATTCCTAAAATTTTGTTGTACTGTTCGGGTGAGTTGACAATAGGAACATTGGATCTACAGAACTAGTGATTGCATGTAATGATGATTGCAAGCAATACTGATTTTGGAATGTATGGTGGAATGTGTACGACAAGTTGTGTACGGTGGAAAAATACGATGATGATTCTGGACAATACATTTTTTGGGGTAACATGGCAATTGCAAGCGGAGTAGGCTAACTCTGGAGCAAACAAACCCTATTTTCAAGAAAAAAAAATGGGCATGAATTCGACCAGATTTTCAGGGGTAGCCTAAGTTTAGCATGATCAAAGTTCAGACCGCATTTCAGAATCTTACTGTAGGGGTTTTGCCCCATTTTAAACCAACCCGGATGCTCAGAAAATCGACCAGAATTTTGGGTTGGCCAAAAATTTAAAATCGCACCGCTAGAGAACCTGCCGGAAAGCACACTCGGGAGGGAAGATTGCTCCCTAGTTATCCTACTCCATTGCAAGCAGCAATGATTTTGGATTGTACGACAAAATATGGATGGATTTGTAGTGGTCTAATTGTTATTATCTATTAATTGGTCGTATGGATGACAATTTGTGGTTGTACGGTGGTTGTGGCAGCTGCAATGTACAGAAGAAAGCAATATCGATTTTTCTTTAACATATTTTCTGCACTTAAAAATTGGCAGCAAAATCACCTTCTTTTTTTCATATTTCGTCTGTTCAAACAAGGTATGATAAAGAATATGGTGTGGTCAATGACCCGGAAAAATAAGAGAAACTTGAATAAAGTATGGTTGGCCAAAAGTCAGTTCAAACGAGGTCTGATAAAGACACTGACCAAAAGTCGAGATAAAAAAAACGAAGCTATGATACCATTGTGGAAAACAAACTTGTTTGACAACTATAGGAATATCCAATTTAAGTAGGATAGAATAAATAAATCCATAAGGATAAATAATATATTAAATGTATGAGTAAAAATATGAGATGATTTTAAATGAGAAATGAAGGCTTGTGTTTATACCCACGCATGGGTGCCCTTTCATAAGAAACATGATTTTTCATATGAGGTGTCTCTTCATTAGTAATTAATTGTTAATTATTAGTTGTTCGTTTATTTTATATATGTGTGTGTTTGTGTGTGTTTGTTATGGTTAATGGGAAATTAAGAGGTTTGAGCATCGATTATGTAAGCCAAAAACTTAGAAAAACTTATTTGATAGATGGTGCTACTTGTACAAGGGCTCCCTCAAAAGAAAACATACTATAAAATGCTTATGGGCAGCCTTGCCTAAATATATATGCTAGAAAGTGTGGCTTTCTAGAAATAGGGTGATATTTCAATGGGAATCCAGTAATCCTGAGCTTGTGGCTAACAGATCCATAACCCTTTTTCCATAATTCATCAATGTCAAAGGTTTTCACTGTTATGAATTCCAAATGTCAATATGAGGTGAAATGGCTGGAACAATTCAATATTACTTATATTTCTAATAGTATTAGAGGGAAATGTGATCACTCAAGATTAAGTTGGCATCTTTGATTGAATAAGGAGGATTTTCAGGCTTGGAAAGATGAACAATCCTCATTTTCTCTTTTCTTTGATGGTGCGTCCAAGAAGAACATTGAGGTGGCATGTGTTGAGGGGGGGGGGAATTCTAAACCCTGGAGGAACAATGGAATCATTCTACTCATGGAGTTTAGGAATCCAATCCAATAAAATTGCAGAAGCTTATGGTCTTCTACAAGGGTTGGAGATCGCTAAATTGATCAACATCCACGACCTGGTTGTGATTGGAGAATCTTTGCTCATCATTCGATATATGTAAGGCTTGCCTCTGTTCTTGGTAGAATAAGACATCTCAACTCTTCATCCTCCACTTTAAGGTTTTATTATGTCTTAAGAGATAACATCTCTTAAGCAGGCAGGTATGCATCCATGGCCACTAGTAAAAAGAAAGACAATTTAATTATCAAAAGTGAGGCTACGATTGAACCCATCCCTTAATCACATGGTAAAAAATTTAAATGGGATTATGTTGTTTCAAAGGAAGCGAATCTCGATCCTTGAAGTCGAGTTGGTTGTGCTACAACAATAAGTGTTTTCCTTGTCAATCAACAGAAGCTTCGAAATGGTCCTCCCGCCTCTTTCCCAATCAAAGAGTGTGGAACCTCTTGAGGGAAGGTCTCGGTTCAACAAGTAATCACGAATGTAACTCCAACAATCCAGATTGAATATTTGGTGGTGTTTCACTTCACTTTTTGTTAGTTGTGCTATTTAAAGTTGCAAAATTGTTAAGTATTTTCTATAAACTATTTACTTATTAGTATGAAAGGCTCAAAATGTTCTGTAAGAAACTCTAGGCTTGTATTCCCAATTGAATAACCACCTTCTTTGGGTTTACGTCAAATTATCAAATCTTTTTGGGATTGTAACTCTCACTGCAAACATGGCTGTAGTGCTTTTATAATATAAATTTACCAATTACAATTAAAGAAAAACATTGATGTTAAGGTTGACTTGGAAGATCAACCTTCTCTTTAGAATATGGGATATATTTTAAAAGTATGTGATCTATTCATATTGAAGTTCGATATGCCATGTAATATTAAGATTAAGGTTGGATTTATTCTAATTTACCATGTATGTAACCAATTTCACATTAAATATCAAAATTCATTATAACATGATCATTTAGTAATGATATTGGAGTTGCATAATTGTAATATAAAATTGATAACCATATAAAATTTAAAATTTAAGTGTTATGATTGGATTTTTAAATTCATTTTATTAATTGGAATATCAAATTCATATACACTTTTAGTTTTTTAAATTTAATTACGGTTTATTATAAAACCATAACTAAAGAATATATTAATATAAAATTGATAACCATATAAAATTTAAGTATCATTATTAAATTTTTAAATTCATTTTATTAATTGAAATATCAAATTCATATACATCTTTAGTTTTTTAAATTTAATTACGGTTTATTATAAAACCATGACTAAAGAATATATATTTCATCAAATTTACTTAGAACTTACATCTATCCTTATGTATAATGGATAAGGATTAACACATTATGGCAACATATTATTTGAATATATTAAATTTGGAAAATTGTAGATAAGCATTAACACATTATGGCAACAACATATTATTTAAAGATATTAAATTGGGAAAATTGTAAAGAAACACTTAAGTGCTAAGCACATAGTACTTATCAAGAGGTGGTGTAAGTGAGCTTGTGGATTGCTTATGTATAAAGGATAAGCATTAACACATTATACCAAAAATTTGGAAATTTGTAAAAAACAAGTGCGTGCTCAGTACATAGTACGTATCAAGAGGTGGTGTAAGTGAGCTAGTGGATTGCATATTTGTTATAAGCTTTCACATTTAAGAAAATTATATTTATGAGCCACACTAAGATATATTTATGAGCCACACACTAAGAAAATACCAAATACATTCCAAACTTAATATTTTAACAATTGCTTGGAATGTTATATTTCAAGTATATTCAAATGCATTTCAAACTTGATATTTTAGCAATTACTTAGATTGTTATATTTGAGACAATTGCTCATATCCACAAATCTTATAAATGAAAATTTAAGATTTTAACATTTTCTTTAATTTAAATATAATGATACATTATTATTTATAAAAGTTTAGTATTAATTATAAAAGTTTAGTATTAATGTATTTTTACTTTTTTAATGTAATGAAGCTATATATATATATATAAGTTTTAGATGAAATTTTATTATAATTTCTCAATTTAAATTTGATTAAAATTATTTATTAATTTTTTTTTTATAATAACAATTTTAATGTTATATTTGTTATATATATTTTTTCAACAATATATTTAATTTGTAATAAAAAATTATTTACATAGATATGGATAGAAACTTAAATTCATATTTTTTATTTTTCATGGAATAGGTAATAGATAGTTTTATTGAAATACCATGTTTAATAATTTAAATGATTTTTTTTTAATACAAAGTACTTAGAGGGGGTTTGGTCTGCGGTTTCGGGGCCACAATATATCTATGCATATTCCCACAAGTCATTTAAACCTCGAGCCTCAATCTCCCACGTGTCTCCATCCAAAACCCCTTTTCCCCTTCTTTATCTCCGCTCCGGTGATTCATGTCCCTCGGTTTTGTTCAGTGTCCGACATCTTTTCTCCTTGAAGCTAGGGTTGGCAGGTAATGGTTTCGGTTCCTAAGCTGATAGGCGGTGTTAGCTCCAACGGTCATGGGAATCTACGATGAAGAGTTGGACTATTCCATGGACCCAGTGGAATAAGCCCAGATGTGGAACTTTGCAGCTCGAAGTGGGTTTCTTGAAAATCTCATCCCTTTAGTTTCTCCACCCTGTCATTCGAACGCCATTCCTTCTCTGAGAGGGTTTTCAGATTTTCTATCCTCCACACAGGCTCTGCCCGACCAGCAGGCACTCGTCTCAGCCTTGGGGTTTGGTTTGAATGTTGGAGTGGGGGTTGGACCAAGATCGAGGGAAGTCAAGATAGATTATATTGGATTGGAGCCTCAACCATGGCTTCCTGCTCAATTTCCCCTTCAGACATATTCGACCTCGACTCCTCCCCTGCTCTGTGTTCAGGGCTCTGATCATGTCTCTTTCCCTAGTGTGGGAAGTAGTGAAGCACAGGCTCCTATTTATGCGTCTCAAATATTTCCTCCATTAATTTCAAGCTTCACTTAGGGTTTTTCTTCCTCTTCTTTGGCATTGACTAGTCCATTAGGTGGTTCCTCTTCTCTGCTTCTCAAATTTTGCTTTGGAGACTTCGCGATGAACACTCTGTTATTTGAAGGTTTGGGAAACCCTATGGGGGTGTTCCTACTTCTGCCCCGACTTCTCCTCCAATCACTCAGGATGGTAGCAAAGGATTGGGAGATTCAAAATCATCCTTGACCTCAAATGGAAGCAAACACAAAGGCGTGAAGTCAGCTGGGAGAACTCAAAAGCTAGTTGTGGGGGTTGATGTCCTCTTGCCTGGAGCTAAATCAATGGTGGAACTGACGTTGGCTAGAAGGGCTCATGGTCGTCGACTTGGAAAAATGTTCTTGCAGGAGTGGACCTCAGCAAACTAGTCCTCACTACTTACATCTCTTCTGGTGGTAGGTACTTATCGAGAGGCTGGTATTTCTTCAAATTTCATACACTCTCAGATGTAGAGAAGATCATTCACAAATATTGGTTCATTGTTTCTTCACCTATGTTGTTAAAAAAATAGACGCCCCCATTTGATGTTGAAAGAGAAAGGGTGGATATTCTCCCTATTTGGGTTCAACTCCCAGGATTTCCACTTGAGCTTTGGAATGAAAATAGCTTCAAGGTTTTGGGAAACCTTCTGGGTACCTATTTGGAAGTTGATTGGTCTTACAAGGAGACATGTGCTCATAGTATGGCTCAGATTCTGGTCTCTATCAACCTGCGAAGAGGTTTGGATACAAATTTGGAGATTGTTGCAGGTAATAGGTCCCTCATTCAGAAGTTGGATTATGAGGGGGTGTCTTTTTGATGTCACCGTTGTCACCTTCTTGGGAATTTAGCTAACAAATGCTCACTCCCCTTTAAGGGTCGAAGGATGAAAAAATAGATCAGGCTTTTCAGAAGTCAACTAAGGACTTGGACAAGAGCCCCTCTTCGACAAAATCTACTTAACAAGGTCTTTAGTGATGCACTCACTTTCCAACAACTTTGGCATGTGCCCTATGTTGAGTTTTGGTGTACCTTGGGAAGTGGTTCCCTTGTGGTTTTGAGCCTCTAACCACAAGAAGGAGATGTTAGTACCCTTGTACCTTGTACTTTATGTCTAATTTCACTTTGACTTAGAAGATTTAAGTCAAAAGTGAAATTTGGTCATTTTAGCCTAAAGTGACTATTAATTCACTTTGGGTGAATTGAGGGACATAAAGTAAACTAAGGGAACTTAACCCAAAGTGGGTTTTGAGTTGAGATTATTGTGGGATGATCTCAACCATTGATTAGGAATGGTTTGGGATGATACTAGCCATTCACTTTTAGGTTTCCTTATGATTTGCTCAAGAAGGGCGCAAGAGGCCTAAGGAGGCTAATTCACTCTTATGTTCACTTGGAGAGTTTGAGGAGGAGCATGAGGATGAGGTTGGAGGCATTGGAAGAGGGAAGCTTGGACGCTTCTATTCATGAAGGAGATATGGGAGCTAGGGACCCTATTATTTAGTGGTGATCACACTTGCTTGGAGGAGGGCGCACTATAGGAGGAGGGCGCACACCTAGCAGGGAGGAGCTACACTTGGAGGATGTTAGATATGTTTGTTTCAATGGAGAGGTAGCACACAAGAGTGCATTTTTGTGCAAGGGATTCTTCTTCAGAGCATCCAAGGTCAAGGGCGCTTCAATTCAGTGGATTTGGCAACAAGAGGAAGAGGCGCACTAGTCTTGGGCGCATTTCTTCCTGGTTCCTTTGGAAAGTCTCGAGAGGAGCTTGCTTTGTATACAGGTTCTATCATATTGTATTTCTTGTTTTATCTCATGCTTTAGACACCACTTAAATATACTTCCATTCCAAATTGGTTTTCCCCAGGGGGGTTTTATCCAAGGTCATGTTGACCAAAAATAGATGTGTTCATTTCATGCATGTTGTTGGTCATAAAGTCTGCACACGAGTGTTAAAGGGAAAAGCTAGGCCACCTCAAGTTTTGGGATGATTATTCTTTTGATAATTTGATTTTTGGGGGGTTAGTTAGAGGGTTGGTTTTACCAAGACAGGAGCATGGTTGGGTTGGGAAAATGATATGGATGAGGGTCCTCCTTGGATGGTGGCACACTAATGAAAGACAAGTGAAATAATAGAAAACAAAGGGAAACAACAAATTACTCAATGAATAATATGTTGCAAGAAGTTCAATACTTAGAATATCATTTCAAGACATTAAACATGTATCAAAAACACAATTGCTCCCACAGGTTGCAATAAAAACAAATCTTCACCAAGCATTAGTTGTTTTCACAAGTTGCATATCAATAAAGACGAGTTATACAATAGTCGAAGGAAATGAAATGTACTTTGTACGAATCAAAAATTGCATTCAAGATCAGATAAAAACACATGAAGATTTGAACAAAACATTGTCATCAAGAGTATATTCGCCAGGTAGAGAGCTTTAATCCATGCATAGAACGGGTCCAACTAGTCTGATGTATTGCTATCTTTTCCCAAAAATCGAACCACCAAAACATTCAGAAACTGCATATTTATCAGAGGCTCTCGTCCATCTAGGACTGAGACTTAACTCCACATTAACAATTGTAGAACGACTAATTAACTTGACTAAAACACGGTTGGAGTACAGCAATGTATACTTCACACTTGACTTAATCAAAAAGAGTGGTTCTTATCACACATAGAAGACCACTTATTATGCTTTAAACTAAACAGAGTCTTGAACTGAATAGTTGAAAACTGACACTAGTGATGAAACTAATTGATGCGAGCGCTAGAATGAACTGAGACTGTGGAAGAAACTGATTCGAAGTGACAGAGCTGAGTTCTGCATTGATCATGGCGTGCACATGCGTTGTTGGAGGCCACTGAAGACAACTAGATGTGCAGCGTGAAAATCTCCCGGAGTGACGTGGTGACCTGACGTCATATAAGAACGCGATTGTGGAAGTTGTCGAGGGTGGCTTGGATCCACACCACTCTCACTCCCGCAATCCACCACCAACTGCCATGTACCTCATAAGCTTTACCATGGTTTCAATTGCGGGACCACTCTGGAAAATTAGCGTTCGAGCATTTTCCGTCCCCGCAATGAAGTGTGGTCATCAATCGTGTTTGTGATCTGCAATCTGGGAACGCCCAGTTTTGTTGCCACGCGTTGTTCTTGGATTGGATCCTGGGCGTGATATAAGCATGTGATTGCAGAAGTTGACAAGGGTGTTTTGGGTCCACACCGCTCCGACCCCCGCAATCCACCACCAATTTCCACGTACCTCTCCAACAATACCATGGTTTTGATTACGAGACCACTCAAGGATGTTAACGTTCGGGCATTTTTCGTCCCCGCAATGAAGTGTGGCCGTCGATCTTGTCGCAATCTGTGATCCAGGTGACCCTGATACTTTAGCGCCCCTGCTAAAGTTCTATCCATCTTCATATTAGAACTCCCTATCTGATTTAGCAATGGCGACAATTTCTTAGAGCTCGGGAGCTTTTGAATGCGGAGCATGAATATCTCCCAAAGTGACGTGGCAGTCTCTCGTCACTTTGACACTTCATATTTCAGGAGATTTTAGATGCAAAGATTGTATATCTCCCGGAGTAGTACGGGCCCGAAGTGACGTGGCGGCCTGAAATGAATGCCATGTGTCCTAACGTATGAGTACCATGTGTCTCAGGCAAATGAGTGCCATGTGTCTCCGAAACTTCAGGCTTCGGGAGTTTATGAATGTTGTGCTTGGAAATCTCCCGAAGTAGTATGAGCCCGGTTGGCATGGCAGTCTCTCGTTACTTCCGGACTTCAGGACTTCGGCTCTTCGGGATGTAAAGCATGGAAATCTCCCGGAGTAGTACGAGCTCGGTTGACATGGTAGTCTCTCATCACTTCAGGACTTCGGGCTTCGAGAGCTCGGAATGTAAAGCATGGAAAACTCCCGAAGTAGTACGGGCCCAGTTGACATGGCAATCTCTCGTTACTTCAGGACTTCGGGACTTCGGGATGTAAAGCATGGAAATATCCTAGAGTAGTACGAGCCCGGTTGATGTGGCAGTCTCTCGTCACTTCGGGACTTCAGGCTTCGGCAGCTCGGAATGTAAAGCATGGAAAACTCTCGAAGTAGTATGTAACACCCTGTTTCCCCCAATTTGTAATTAATCATAAAATAGGAATTACCATGCTAATGCATGAGGACAATGTAAATGTATTATTGTTTGAGTTGCCAACAACTGACTGTGGGGGTGAAGCCTTGAAAGTACTAGCCATGATATCACTAGAGGAAGAATGTGAAAACTATAAGAGAGGGTTCATTATGACAAATAACCCCAAATTTC
>ML795510.1:0-18842 GCA_009831015.1 Picea engelmannii | reverse complement strand
CAGTTATAATGAAAGGGCCAGATTTAATTAAAGGTGGATTTACCCACCCAGTGTGAGAGGTCGGCCCTGCCAGATGGTGACTCTTCACACGTGCCAGATTGATATAAATAAGAGGCTAGCGCCTCACTTCTAACACACACTTCACTTGCTCATTTTCTTATGAGGCAAGCTGCAATTACAAGTTGGTGAGAGGAGAAGAAGGGTGGCGCATCTCTTGAGGAGGACATTTTCTGTATTGGTTGAGTTATCTCTTGAACTTTGTACAAGCTATTTATGATAAGGAAGTTTTGCTGGGTTTTCTTCCCCTAGAGGGTTTCCCAGGATAAATGGTGTGTCTATTGTGGATGTGTATTTCTCAGTGATCTTGTTCTTATTATGCTCTTATCTTATGAAATGCAAAGAACTATAATAATGGCATAAACATTAACACAATCTACACTTCTCTAAGAGTTAGTTTTCTCAGTCATAGAAACACCCTATTGTGTGCTAGGTTTGGTGGTGGATGGTGGATCTTCTCTTGGCAGTATAACAAAGGATTGTTGGGTTTTTCCCTTGATCGAGAAGGGTTTTCCCAGGATATTTCTGGTGTCTTTTGTGCATGGTTTTTCTTCTTGTGATCTTGTTTTACTGTAGCTATTGTATTGTTGTTGCAGTCATTGTTTATGGTTCAAGTAATGCTAAAATGAAATAAACTATATGCATGTGCTTAACCATCAAAACTAAACAGTAGCAACCCTTTTCTCGAGGGTAACTCCCTTACTAGGACAACATGTCAACCACCAAGGTGAAATGAGGCAAAATGAATTATTTCCAAGATAACGTTTTCAAAATCAAGAAAGGACCCTTTGCAACATGTTCAAATGCTTTAAATATTAAAATGACACATACCACGACACTAGAATTGTTACCTCATGAAGAAAGACCTGTTGTCCTCTGTGGGCCAAGCTGGTGTGGTGGATGATGTTGCCATCGATCAAATGGTGACGTGTGGTGGGTGAATGGGATCTGCTTGCTCATCTACCTCTCGATACTCCATGTCTGCAACCTGCGGCCTTGAGACATCATCTCCTTAGTTATCCCTAGGAATGTGGGGATAGTAGGGTGAAGAAAAACGAAGTCCTATGAGGCTGCCAACTAAGCTCTGTCTTTGACCTTGAGATTGGCTCTAAGTTTCAATCTTCAAAACTGTCGTTTTTTGTTTTTAGGACAACAAATAGTTTAGTAACTTTCTGCGCATAGTTTTTGTAGGTTAAGTGTTCTTTGAGGTGCCCTTGCAAGTGTTTTTGAACCGATGGTTAACACATGCAATATATCTCAAAACAAGTAAAACTTCCTCTAGATCTTACAACACAAATAAGCTGATCTACACTCTAAGCATGTGTTGTAACCTAGGTCTGCACCCCTGCCTCCCCTCTCTCATTTCCCTATGCCTTCGTCGAATTTTTCCTTCTCTGGTTGATAAAGTCGGTTTCCAATCTGTTCAATGACCTGATTTTCCTTATGGGATTGTTTGATTGATTCTTTGCGCCAAATTATTTATGTTTTCCTTGAAAGATAATTGCATGTCTGGTTTGAGTTTGAAATACTTGTCATCATGTTTGCCACTAATTGAACATGCAACAAGCCCACCAAGCCTTTCCTGTGCGCAGGAGACATCCAGGTCCGCCAATTCTTTTGTATGCACAGTAAGCAACTATGAGAAAAAATGCATCATTCAGAGCAATCCATTTTGGGCTTGAAATACAAGCAAACAGACAGGTTCAATTTTCAATGGTGGATATCCCATGAATAGTTCAAATCAACGGCTCTCGTATATTCAGAGTTTCAAAGTCGCGGAAGGATTAACGACCAGACATAAGTCTCGAAGTGATGAGAGATTTCCACGTCAACCGGGCCCGTACTACTCCGGGAGATTTCCATGCTTTACATTCTGAGCTCCCGAAGCTCGAAGTCCTGAAGTGACGAGAGACTGCCATGACAACCGGGCCCAGACTACTTCGGGAGATTTCCATGCTTTACATTTCGAAGTCTCGAAGTCTCGAAGTGACGAGAGATTTCCACGTCAATCAGGCCCATACTACTTCGAGAGTTTTCCATGCTTTACATTCCGAGCTCTCGAAGCCCGAAGTCCCGAAGTGACAAGAGACTTCCATGTCAACTGGGCCCATACTACTCCGAGAGATTTCCATGCTTTACATCCCGAAGTCCCGAAGTAACGAGAGATTGCTACGTCAACCGGGCCCATACTATATCACACACCCACTATGGCATAATAAATTTTTCGCCTCTTATCGAGGGACATAATCCTCGAATTCCTACGGGGGCCTAGCACAGGCTAGCTCTTCCCTTATCCACCTCCATGTGATCGTTGGTTATGACCACATGCCAAGCCAAGAGGCGCCTTTCGCATTTCGCGATTTAGCGATGCAAGAGAGTCAAGTCTTTCGACTCTTCAAACCCTGAAACCCGAAATCTTACCTTCGATGAGATTGACGGCTGCGAATCTCCCCTTGATCAGACGGTCCTGGCCGTATCGGGATTTCGGTAACCGGGAGTTTGAAATGCAGCGACCCAAACCACTGGTCACTCCATTCCCCGAACTCCGATACACGAGTTCTTGTACGAGATCCAACGATCCTCGATGATTTGGATCCAATGGTCCAGATCTTTTCAGAGTTTTGTGAACCGAGAGTTCACGATGCAACGACTCCATATCTCTTGTCACTCCAATCCTCGAATTTCGATATGGGAATTCGTGTATGAGATCAACGACTCTCGTTGATCTGGATCTGACGGTCACTATCCCTCTTGAGCTTAAGGGTGTTGAAAGACACTCAGTCTTAATCCCTTCGTTGTTCTACGAGATCCAATGGCCCACGGGATTTCAGAGCTTTCCCCGAGCTCTGAACGCTCACCACGCGTCTCCTTCGATGGACGGTTCAGATGCTTTCAGTACCCCTCCTTTCTACCACATGACCCTGTCCTGTGACCTAGGGCCCATCCATAGAGCGCGTCGGGGTTTCGTGTACCGGGATTTCGCGACTTGCGAAGACGAGGGGTCTTGCCCTTTGGTTTCCTAGGTGCCGAAACGTCGACTGACAGCCACATGTCCCTCCGATGGACGACTTGATTTCCTCTTCAAAGAGTTTGGGATTTCGTGACTTGCATGTTGTAAGGTCCTTTCCTTCGAACCCCCGACTCCCGAAACGTCGAAATCTCCCTCTAGACGATCGACGGTCTAACTTCCCGTCAGGAGGGATCTCTACCTCTGTTTCCCCGAACACCGAAATCCTCCTTGGTTTAAGGAACACTCTGCAAGTGTTATCCCTCTTGAGCTTCGTCAGCTATGAAGGACTTAAGAGTTCTGGGTTTGGTTTGCCTCGCAGAGAGCTTGTGCATATCTGCACTACCTCTCCTGAGCTTAACAGGCTTCGTCCTCCAAGGGACTCAAAATGATTAGGAAGGTTTACATGCATACATGAAACTGTGTCCGGGGTCGACGAACACACAGTTCGTGACTCTGGCTGATGCCTCTACAGGACACAAGTATTTACAAGTATGAACTCATCTCCTAACCATATAATTTCTTACTGGCCTAGTTATACAATCAAGCAGAAATAAGGGGGATACAATATATCCATTAAAAAATCATGCACAATTCCTGCAACATACACAATATAGCCAGTTCATACACAGTTACAGATAAATTACACAGGGTAGGAAATCACTTATCTATTACAGGTTGCTGCCAACCAACAGACTGTGGGTGTTCTTCCTTCCACCCGACCATAGGCACAGAGGCATTCATTCTTAGCACTCTGGCCACCCTCGTGCCAAGCCATGATATCACCAGGGAAATCTCACATTTCTCGAGGGTTATTCCTCTGTTTCCGCTTCTGTTTGGGTCCTGTTCTCTGTAACTCAGAGCTTTCTCTCTCGGTTATGGCCTCGACGAGGTTTCTTAGATGCTCCTCGGCATCAAGCTTGCGGCCTTCAGTTCGTGACTCGCTGGAGAGCTCTGCGCATCTCCTTTGCGAGCTTACACTCTTCTTGTCCGGTGTCTCCTCTCCGTGTGTGTCCCTCTTACCTTGGAAGGTTTTGCCGACCTATCCTGTTCCTTTTGTCAGAAGGAATCTCAGGTCTGCAGGTAATGCGGTACTTCGGGCTGACAACCCATGTTTCCATTCATGGGGGTGGTTGATAATTCAACCACTGGTCCTTTCTTCATTGAATGATTTCTCTCCTTGGGATTCGAAGGAGGTTGTCATCCTCATCAAGAGAAATTTGGGGTTATTTGTCATAATGAACCCTCTCTTATAGTTTTCACATTCTTCCTCTAGTGATATCATGGCTAGTACTTTCAAGGCTTCACCCCCACAGTCAGTTGTTGGCAACTCAAACAATAATACATTTACATTGTCCTCATGCATTAGCATGGTAATTCCTATTTTATGATTAATTACAAATTGGGGGAAACAGGGTGTTACATACTACTTCGAGAGTTTTCCATGCTTTACATTCCGAGCTGCCGAAGCCTGAAGTCCCGAAGTGACGAGAGACTGCCACATCAACCGGGCTCGTACTACTCTAGGATATTTCCATGCTTTACATCCCGAAGTCCCGAAGTCCTGAAGTAACGAGAGATTGCCATGTCAACTGGGCCCGTACTACTTCGGGAGTTTTCCATGCTTTACATTCCGAGCTCTCGAAGCCCGAAGTCCTGAAGTGATGAGAGACTACCATGTCAACCGAGCTCGTACTACTCCGGGAGATTTCCATGCTTTACATCCCGAAGAGCCGAAGTCCTGAAGTCCGGAAGTAACGAGAGACTGCCATGCCAACCGGGCTCATACTACTTCGGGAGATTTCCAAGCACAACATTCATAAACTCCCGAAGCCTGAAGTTTCGGAGACACATGGCACTCATTTGCCTGAGACACATGGTACTCATACGTTAGGACACATGGCATTCATTTCAGGCCGCCACGTCACTTCGGGCCCGTACTACTCCGGGAGATATACAATCTTTGCATCTAAAATCTCCTGAAATATGAAGTGTCAAAGTGACGAGAGACTGCCACGTCACTTTGGGAGATATTCATGCTCCGCATTCAAAAGCTCCCGAGCTCTAAGAAATTGTCGCCATTGCTAAATCAGATAGGGAGTTCTAATATGAAGATGGATAGAACTTTAGCAGGGGCGCTAAAGTATCAGGGTCACCTGGATCACAGATTGCGACAAGATCGACGGCCACACTTCATTGCGGGGACGAAAAATGCCCGAACGTTAACATCCTTGAGTGGTCTCGTAATCAAAACCATGGTATTGTTGGAGAGGTACGTGGAAATTGGTGGTGGATTGCGGGGGTCGGAGCGGTGTGGACCCAAAACACCCTTGTCAACTTCTGCAATCACATGCTTATATCACGCCCAGGATCCAATCCAAGAACAACGCGTGGCAACAAAACTGGGCGTTCCCAGATTGCAGATCACAAACACGATTGATGACCACACTTCATTGCGGGGACGGAAAATGCTCGAACGCTAATTTTCCAGAGTGGTCCCGCAATTGAAACCATGGTAAAGCTTATGAGGTACATGGCAGTTGGTGGTGGATTGCGGGAGTGAGAGTGGTGTGGATCCAAGCCACCCTCGACAACTTCCACAATCGCGTTCTTATATGACGTCAGGTCACCACGTCACTCCGGGAGATTTTCACGCTGCACATCTAGTTGTCTTCAGTGGCCTCCAACAACGCATGTGCACGCCATGATCAATGCAGAACTCAGCTCTGTCACTTCGAATCAGTTTCTTCCACAGTCTCAGTTCATTCTAGCGCTCGCATCAATTAGTTTCATCACTAGTGTCAGTTTTCAACTATTCAGTTCAAGACTCTGTTTAGTTTAAAGCATAATAAGTGGTCTTCTATGTGTGATAAGAACCACTCTTTTTGATTAAGTCAAGTGTGAAGTATACATTGCTGTACTCCAACCGTGTTTTAGTCAAGTTAATTAGTCGTTCTACAATTGTTAATGTGGAGTTAAGTCTCAGTCCTAGATGGACGAGAGCCTCTGATAAATATGCAGTTTCTGAATGTTTTGGTGGTTCGATTTTTGGGAAAAGATAGCAATACATCAGACTAGTTGGACCCGTTCTATGCATGGATTAAAGCTCTCTACCTGGCGAATATACTCTTGATGACAATGTTTTGTTCAAATCTTCATGTGTTTTTATCTGATCTTGAATGCAATTTTTGATTCGTACAAAGTACATTTCATTTCCTTCGACTATTGTATAACTCGTCTTTATTGATATGCAACTTGTGAAAACAACTAATGCTTGGTGAAGATTTGTTTTTATTGCAACCTGTGGGAGCAATTGTGTTTTTGATACATGTTTAATGTCTTGAAATGATATTCTAAGTATTGAACTTCTTGCAACATATTATTCATTGAGTAATTTGTTGTTTCCCTTTGTTTTCTATTATTTCACTTGTCTTTCATTAGTGTGCCACCATCCAAGGAGGACCCTCATCCATATCATTTTCCCAACCCAACCATGCTCCTGTCTTGGTAAAACCAACCCTCTAACTAACCCCCCAAAAATCAAATTATCAAAAGAATAATCATCCCAAAACTTGAGGTGGCCTAGCTTTTCCCTTTAACACTCGTGTGCAGACTTTATGACCAACAACATGCATGAAATGAACACATCTATTTTTGGTCAACATGACCTTGGATAAAACCCCCCTGGGGAAAACCAATTTGGAATGGAAGTATATTTAAGTGGTGTCTAAAGCATGAGATAAAACAAGAAATACAATATGATAGAACCTGTATACAAAGCAAGCTCCTCTCGAGACTTTCCAAAGGAACCAGGAAGAAATGCGCCCAAGACTAGTGCGCCTCTTCCTCTTGTTGCCAAATCCACTGAATTGAAGCGCCCTTGACCTTGGATGCTCTGAAGAAGAATCCCTTGCACAAAAATGCACTCTTGTGTGCTACCTCTCCATTGAAACAAACATATCTAACATCCTCCAAGTGTAGCTCCTCCCTGCTAGGTGTGCGCCCTCCTCCTATAGTGCGCCCTCCTCCAAGCAAGTGTGATCACCACTAAATAATAGGGTCCCTAGCTCCCATATCTCCTTCATGAATAGAAGCGTCCAAGCTTCCCTCTTCCAATGCCTCCAACCTCATCCTCATGCTCCTCCTCAAACTCTCCAAGTGAACATAAGAGTGAATTAGCCTCCTTAGGCCTCTTGCGCCCTTCTTGAGCAAATCATAAGGAAACCTAAAAGTGAATGGCTAGTATCATCCCAAACCATTCCTAATCAATGGTTGAGATCATCCCACAATAATCTCAACTCAAAACCCACTTTGGGTTAAGTTCCCTTAGTTTACTTTATGTCCCTCAATTCACCCAAAGTGAATTAATAGTCACTTTAGGCTAAAATGACCAAATTTCACTTTTGACTTAAATCTTCTAAGTCAAAGTGAAATTAGACATAAAGTACAAGGTACAAGGGTACTAACATCTCCTTCTTGTGGTTAGAGGCTCAAAACCACAAGGGAACCACTTCCCAAGGTACACCAAAACTCAACATAGGGCACATGCCAAAGTTGTTGGAAAGTGAGTGCATCACTAAAGACCTTGTTAAGTAGATTTTGTCGAAGAGGGGCTCTTGTCCAAGTCCTTAGTTGACTTCTGAAAAGCCTGATCTATTTTTTCATCCTTCGACCCTTAAAGGGGAGTGAGCATTTGTTAGCTAAATTCCCAAGAAGGTGACAACGGTGACATCAAAAAGACACCCCCTCATAATCCAACTTCTGAATGAGGGACCTATTACCTGCAACAATCTCCAAATTTGTATCCAAACCTCTTCGCAGGTTGATAGAGACCAGAATCTGAGCCATACTATGAGCACATGTCTCCTTGTAAGACCAATCAACTTCCAAATAGGTACCCAGAAGGTTTCCCAAAACCTTGAAGCTATTTTCATTCCAAAGCTCAAGTGGAAATCCTGGGAGTTGAACCCAAATAGGGAGAATATCCACCCTTTCTCTTTCAACATCAAATGGGGGCGTCTATTTTTTTAACAACATAGGTGAAGAAACAATGAACCAATATTTGTGAATGATCTTCTCTACATCTGAGAGTGTATGAAATTTGAAGAAATACCAGCCTCTCGATAAGTACCTACCACCAGAAGAGATGTAAGTAGTGAGGACTAGTTTGCTGAGGTCCACTCCTGCAAGAACATTTTTCCAAGTCGACGACCATGAGCCCTTCTAGCCAACGTCAGTTCCACCATTGATTTAGCTCCAGGCAAGAGGACATCAACCCCCACAACTAGCTTTTGAGTTCTCCCAGCTGACTTCACGCCTTTGTGTTTGCTTCCATTTGAGGTCAAGGATGATTTTGAATCTCCCAATCCTTTGCTACCATCCTGAGTGATTGGAGGAGAAGTCGGGGCAGAAGTAGGAACACCCCCATAGGGTTTCCCAAACCTTCAAATAACAGAGTGTTCATCGCGAAGTCTCCAAAGCAAAATTTGAGAAGCAGAGAAGAGGAACCACCTAATGGACTAGTCAATGCCAAAGAAGAGGAAGAAAAACCCTAAGTGAAGCTTGAAATTAATGGAGGAAATATTTGAGACGCATAAATAGGAGCCTGTGCTTCACTACTTCCCACACTAGGGAAAGAGACATGATCAGAGCCCTGAACACAGAGCAGGGGAGGAGTCGAGGTCGAATATGTCTGAAGGGGAAATTGAGCAGGAAGCCATGGTTGAGGCTCCAATCCAATATAATCTATCTTGACTTCCCTCGATCTTGGTCCAACCCCCACTCCAACATTCAAACCAAACCCCAAGGCTGAGACGAGTGCCTGCTGGTCGGGCAGAGCCTGTGTGGAGGATAGAAAATCTGAAAACCCTCTCAGAGAAGGAATGGCGTTCGAATGACAGGGTGGAGAAACTAAAGGGATGAGATTTTCAAGAAACCCACTTCGAGCTGCAAAGTTCCACATCTGGGCTTATTCCACTGGGTCCATGGAATAGTCCAACTCTTCATCGTAGATTCCCATGACCGTTGGAGCTAACACCGCCTATCAGCTTAGGAACCGAAACCATTACCTGCCAACCCTAGCTTCAAGGAGAAAAGATGTCGGACACTGAACAAAACCGAGGGACATGAATCACCGGAGCGGAGATAAAGAAGGGGAAAAGGGGTTTTGGATGGAGACACGTGGGAGATTGAGGCTCGAGGTTTAAATGACTTGTGGGAATATGCATAGATATATTGTGGCCCCGAAACCGCAGACCAAACCCCCTCTAAGTACTTTGTATTAAAAAAAAATCATTTAAATTATTAAACATGGTATTTCAATAAAACTATCTATTACCTATTCCATGAAAAATAAAAAATATGAATTTAAGTTTCTATCCATATCTATGTAAATAATTTTTTATTACAAATTAAATATATTGTTGAAAAAATATATATAACAAATATAACATTAAAATTGTTATTATAAAAAAAAAATTAATAAATAATTTTAATCAAATTTAAATTGAGAAATTATAATAAAATTTCATCTAAAACTTATATATATATATATAGCTTCATTACATTAAAAAAGTAAAAATACATTAATACTAAACTTTTATAATTAATACTAAACTTTTATAAATAATAATGTATCATTATATTTAAATTAAAGAAAATGTTAAAATCTTAAATTTTCATTTATAAGATTTGTGGATATGAGCAATTGTCTCAAATATAACAATCTAAGTAATTGCTAAAATATCAAGTTTGAAATGCATTTGAATATACTTGAAATATAACATTCCAAGCAATTGTTAAAATATTAAGTTTGGAATGTATTTGGTATTTTCTTAGTGTGTGGCTCATAAATATATCTTAGTGTGGCTCATAAATATAATTTTCTTAAATGTGAAAGCTTATAACAAATATGCAATCCACTAGCTCACTTACACCACCTCTTGATACGTACTATGTACTGAGCACGCACTTGTTTTTTACAAATTTCCAAATTTTTGGTATAATGTGTTAATGCTTATCCTTTATACATAAGCAATCCACAAGCTCACTTACACCACCTCTTGATAAGTACTATGTGCTTAGCACTTAAGTGTTTCTTTACAATTTTCCCAATTTAATATCTTTAAATAATATGTTGTTGCCATAATGTGTTAATGCTTATCTACAATTTTCCAAATTTAATATATTCAAATAATATGTTGCCATAATGTGTTAATCCTTATCCATTATACATAAGGATAGATGTAAGTTCTAAGTAAATTTGATGAAATATATATTCTTTAGTCATGGTTTTATAATAAACCGTAATTAAATTTAAAAAACTAAAGATGTATATGAATTTGATATTTCAATTAATAAAATGAATTTAAAAATTTAATAATGATACTTAAATTTTATATGGTTATCAATTTTATATTAATATATTCTTTAGTTATGGTTTTATAATAAACCGTAATTAAATTTAAAAAACTAAAAGTGTATATGAATTTGATATTCCAATTAATAAAATGAATTTAAAAATCCAATCATAACACTTAAATTTTAAATTTTATATGGTTATCAATTTTATATTACAATTATGCAACTCCAATATCATTACTAAATGATCATGTTATAATGAATTTTGATATTTAATGTGAAATTGGTTACATACATGGTAAATTAGAATAAATCCAACCTTAATCTTAATATTACATGGCATATCGAACTTCAATATGAATAGATCACATACTTTTAAAATATATCCCATATTCTAAAGAGAAGGTTGATCTTCCAAGTCAACCTTAACATCAATGTTTTTCTTTAATTGTAATTGGTAAATTTATATTATAAAAGCACTACAGCCATGTTTGCAGTGAGAGTTACAATCCCAAAAAGATTTGATAATTTGACGTAAACCCAAAGAAGGTGGTTATTCAATTGGGAATACAAGCCTAGAGTTTCTTACAGAACATTTTGAGCCTTTCATACTAATAAGTAAATAGTTTATAGAAAATACTTAACAATTTTGCAACTTTAAATAGCACAACTAACAAAAAGTGAAGTGAAACACCACCAAATATTCAATCTGGATTGTTGGAGTTACATTCGTGATTACTTGTTGAACCGAGACCTTCCCTCAAGAGGTTCCACACTCTTTGATTGGGAAAGAGGCGGGAGGACCATTTCGAAGCTTCTGTTGATTGACAAGGAAAACACTTATTGTTGTAGCACAACCAACTCGACTTCAAGGATCGAGATTCGCTTCCTTTGAAACAACATAATCCCATTTAAATTTTTTACCATGTGATTAAGGGATGGGTTCAATCGTAGCCTCACTTTTGATAATTAAATTGTCTTTCTTTTTACTAGTGGCCATGGATGCATACCTGCCTGCTTAAGAGATGTTATCTCTTAAGACATAATAAAACCTTAAAGTGGAGGATGAAGAGTTGAGATGTCTTATTCTACCAAGAACAGAGGCAAGCCTTACATATATCGAATGATGAGCAAAGATTCTCCAATCACAACCAGGTCGTGGATGTTGATCAATTTAGCGATCTCCAACCCTTGTAGAAGACCATAAGCTTCTGCAATTTTATTGGATTGGATTCCTAAACTCCATGAGTAGAATGATTCCATTGTTCCTCCAGGGTTTAGAATTCCCCCCCCCCTCAACACATGCCACCTCAATGTTCTTCTTGGACGCACCATCAAAGAAAAGAGAAAATGAGGATTGTTCATCTTTCCAAGCCTGAAAATCCTCCTTATTCAATCAAAGATGCCAACTTAATCTTGAGTGATCACATTTCCCTCTAATACTATTAGAAATATAAGTAATATTGAATTGTTCCAGCCATTTCACCTCATATTGACATTTGGAATTCATAACAGTGAAAACCTTTGACATTGATGAATTATGGAAAAAGGGTTATGGATCTGTTAGCCACAAGCTCAGGATTACTGGATTCCCATTGAAATATCACCCTATTTCTAGAAAGCCACACTTTCTAGCATATATATTTAGGCAAGGCTGCCCATAAGCATTTTATAGTATGTTTTCTTTTGAGGGAGCCCTTGTACAAGTAGCACCATCTATCAAATAAGTTTTTCTAAGTTTTTGGCTTACATAATCGATGCTCAAACCTCTTAATTTCCCATTAACCATAACAAACACACACAAACACACACATATATAAAATAAACGAACAACTAATAATTAACAATTAATTACTAATGAAGAGACACCTCATATGAAAAATCATGTTTCTTATGAAAGGGCACCCATGCGTGGGTATAAACACAAGCCTTCATTTCTCATTTAAAATCATCTCATATTTTTACTCATACATTTAATATATTATTTATCCTTATGGATTTATTTATTCTATCCTACTTAAATTGGATATTCCTATAGTTGTCAAACAAGTTTGTTTTCCACAATGGTATCATAGCTTCGTTTTTTTTATCTCGACTTTTGGTCAGTGTCTTTATCAGACCTCGTTTGAACTGACTTTTGGCCAACCATACTTTATTCAAGTTTCTCTTATTTTTCCGGGTCATTGACCACACCATATTCTTTATCATACCTTGTTTGAACAGACGAAATATGAAAAAAAGAAGGTGATTTTGCTGCCAATTTTTAAGTGCAGAAAATATGTTAAAGAAAAATCGATATTGCTTTCTTCTGTACATTGCAGCTGCCACAACCACCGTACAACCACAAATTGTCATCCATACGACCAATTAATAGATAATAACAATTAGACCACTACAAATCCATCCATATTTTGTCGTACAATCCAAAATCATTGCTGCTTGCAATGGAGTAGGATAACTAGGGAGCAATCTTCCCTCCCGAGTGTGCTTTCCGGCAGGTTCTCTAGCGGTGCGATTTTAAATTTTTGGCCAACCCAAAATTCTGGTCGATTTTCTGAGCATCCGGGTTGGTTTAAAATGGGGCAAAACCCCTACAGTAAGATTCTGAAATGCGGTCTGAACTTTGATCATGCTAAACTTAGGCTACCCCTGAAAATCTGGTCGAATTCATGCCCATTTTTTTTTCTTGAAAATAGGGTTTGTTTGCTCCAGAGTTAGCCTACTCCGCTTGCAATTGCCATGTTACCCCAAAAAATGTATTGTCCAGAATCATCATCGTATTTTTCCACCGTACACAACTTGTCGTACACATTCCACCATACATTCCAAAATCAGTATTGCTTGCAATCATCATTACATGCAATCACTAGTTCTGTAGATCCAATGTTCCTATTGTCAACTCACCCGAACAGTACAACAAAATTTTAGGAATAAATGCAAGTAAAAAAAATAAATTAAATACCATTATTGTCGCTATCGAGACAATCAAGGGTTGCCACCGTTCCCTACTTACCAGTGCACTCATTCAAATCATCGAATTATCTAAGGATGATTTAATAAGAAGAAATCAATATAAACTAATATACTAACTCTTAAGGTAAGAGACGGTGTTATTGATTGAAGGTAAAATATTGATTATTTTAATGGGCATAAAATATTAAAACGTGGAATACGGAAACAAATCAGTGATAAAAGGAGTTATAAGAGGTTAAAGTAAAAAAGAGTTTTAGAAAAAGGGATTATTATATAAGTTAAAAAGGTATTTATAAAAATAAAAAGAATAAATTATTATATTTTTAAAGCATATAAAAAGATATTTTAAAAGGTTAAAATAATAAAAAATAATTTAAAGTTTAATTTAAATTATAAAAAAGGACAATTAAAAAATGGAGGAACATTTATTTATGAAGGTTGTTCAATTTCATGTTGTAGGTTATTTATATTAAAGAAGAGTATTCAAGGGAGAGAGGTTAACATCATTATCATCATGAATCGTGATAAGAATTACATTAATATTATTTTGGCAAATCAATTATTAATTTCAAAGTCAAATATAATTGAAAAACAAGATATTTTTCACAAGAAATAAATTGAAATTAAGGAATTACAAGTGACAATTGATGATTATGAATATATATATCTAAATTCAATGTTGCAACTATATTTAAAGAAGAGATTGACATCATTCTTGGGTTACCGTGATTTAAAAAACTAGGTACCTTCATCTTAAACATGAAAAAATGATTTTTGACATTTTCCTATAAAAAGAAACTGTTGAAATTTTAGGACATTACAATGAGGTTAAAATCGATAGTACCTTCATCAAAAGACTTTAAAGATATCTCTAAGGTGATCCTTCAAGAAAATCAAAAGTCAATATCAAAGGTGCAAAAAGAATTTGATGAAATTATTACAGATAAAAATGAAGAAATTTCTCGCTTAAAAGACCACAGTCAAAAACTACTTACACAGATCAAGAAGTTAAATGATAGAAAACAGTGCATTCAAAAGTTGGAACAAGAGAATCAAGATCTTGAGAAGAGCCTATCAAGAAAAAACGAAGAAAATTCTCGTTGGAATAACCTTAATCAAGGGTTACTAGAACAAATCAGAAAGTTTAAAAAAGAGAAAATTGAAAATTCGGACATTAAAGATATCGACAAATGAAATAACGAAGAAAATTTGCGTTTAAAAAATCATAATCAAAACCTACTTGCACAAATAAAAAATAATAAGAATGATAAGAAGTCTCTGGAAAAAAAGTTAGAACTACTTATAGAAAATGAAGCATCAAAGTTTTCAAATGAACAAATCCAAGTTATGGAAAATGGAACAATTATAGATCCAATCCATGTCAAAACTAAAGAAGCTGGAAAGTCAATTGAAAAAAGGACAATGTCAGATGTTGAAGTAAAAATGATGGAATATCCAAGTGTACTTACTAATCGAAATTCAACCATCAACAAGTCAACATTGGTGCATGAAGAAAATCATATATCGAAATTAAACCAAGAAAACGCTACAAGTATGATAAGGGAAAATCATGTTATAATAACTCCTTATCGACATCTAAATCATAAGAGCATATATCTTAACCAGTCATAATATCAATGCCATTCAGGATGGGAACGACTAACTTATCGTCCAAAAAATATTGATATTAGTGCAATTAAGTCTCATGATAACCATTCATCGTGGAAGTGAAACGTTCTGGAAAAGATTGAATTATGATGGTTTGACCCTTTCACAATTTGACTATTTTTCTCAACTCTTCATCATTCATATCGTTTTGTATCATCAATCCTGACAACACCAAAAACAGAGAATCATGCGAAGACATTGTGAGCCAGAAAAAATATGGAAACCTCTCCATAAACATGCTTTGAGGACAAAGAATTTCTAAAGGGGAAGGCAATGTAACAACATAATATATATACAAAATATATAAATATAAATAATAAATGAATAACTAATAATTAACAATTAATTACTATTGAAGAGACACTGCATATGAAAGGTCACGTCTCTTATGAAATGGCACCCCTGCGTAGGTATATATACAAACCCTCGTTTCTCATTTAAAATCATCTCATATCTCATATTTTTACTCATACATTTAATATATTATTTATCCTTGTGGATTTCTTTATTCTATCCTACTTAAATTGGATATTCCTATAGTTGTCAAACAAGTTTGTTTGCCACATTGCCATACTTGGGTTATGAATTTTCATTCCAAGATTACATGGTGAGCAGTTTCAATGTTGTCTAGGCATTGGACACACTTACATGGATCATGAATTACTTGCTTGGCTAGATCTTTCGTTGTCAAGATTTGACCTTGCATCAAAATCCAACAAAAAATGTTGATCTTGGGAATGCCATTTGTATGCCAAATTTTGTTCGATATAGATGCTCTAGGAGGGAGAGATATATCAGTGAGCTAGAACTCATAACCTCCCTTGATATTATAATCAGTTGCTCCCAATATTCTTTGATCAAAGGATTATCTTATACGAGGTGCACAACCTTTGAGATTATTGATCAGTTGGTGGATAAGAGGGGTTAAGTCTGAAGGAGGAGAACCAAAGTTCCAACTAGACCACCAACTATCTTGGGACCATCTAAAGATGTCCAAGACATTTTTTCCCCCGAGTTTCAAGCCAAACCTTTAGAGGGTGTAGCCCTTGATTTGCTATAATCAATGGATTTCCCATTATGCTATCATTCCATATCTCAATCATTCTTCTAATTCTAGTATCCCAAGACAATTTGGATTGGACTATTGGGATGATGGATTTTATAAGCTTCCCTATGGGGGAACCTTCCCTAGAAGTATAACTTGAATCCAAGCATCTTTTCTTTAAACCTGCAAATTATTTTCTCAAGAGAACTCTCTTCCACTAATCATAGTTTCATGTTATCAATTGCCAAAGAATATTTTCACCCATTGCCAAATTCATAAGAGCATGGTCCTTTATACCAAGTCCACCGTGAGCTTTAGGAGCTAGAACAATAGAACAATTCACAAGATGAAATATCTTGCTATTAGTCTTTCCACCTTGCCATAAAAATCCACCGATCTCTTACAAAATTTATTGTTTTATTGTTAGCCTATGGCTTACCTTAACCAATCACTAAGTCTATTTGTCACCTATATTTGTATTATTCATTTAGGATATTAGTAATATATCCTCAAGTGATGACTAATGAGTTAGTTAAGATTGCTTAGCCTAGTCATCATGCATGATTTTAGGATCTAGAGCGAATATCTCTATGAGGTGGCATCACCCATTGTACTATAAATATGTACCATTGGTGTGAATACATTAGAGGGCCGGCTAGTGAGCCTTTTCCGCCATCTTGTTATTCATGTCTGTATTTTATTAATTGGCATTAGAGCTACTTCAATGTTTTATCATTTCGTATCAGATCTCTTATGGTCTTAATGGCCTAATAGCTTCACCGTGGTAGCTTCCATGGAAGGTGAAGTGTAGTCAGAGCCTCTTATAATTCTTAAGGGCATGTTAATCTAGAGAGCCACGGTGATGGAAAAGCTAAGAGCCATGGAAATGAGAGAGCCATGGTGATAGAAAAGATTAGGTGATGATCATAAGGATTCCAAAGCTCAAGCATGGATATCTTTGTCAAACAACAAAGGAAAGTGGTTAATGAGATATTCTTCATTTTATTATTCGTAATCGGGAATTTTTTTTTTAAATTCTGAAAATATTGATTTGGAATATCATTACTTTTAGATTTGTTTTAAATTATTTGGGTTCTAGCTCTATTTGTGAAAATCCAGATCTAGAATCAAAAGGCTCTCAAATCTATTGTAAAATTGTTCAAATAATCATATAGATCTGGCAATTATTTTAAGCTATTGTATTGAGATCTGTACACCAAGCTTCGGTGAGTTTGAGATCTGTACACTTCAATTTGCAAGATCAGATCCACATTTTTCAATAGGAGCATGCCCTTGTTGTGCAAACATGTTACGCATGCCTTGATCCATATTATTTTGAGAACGAAATGAAGAAAAAAATATCACTGATATATAACAAGGAAATACACAAAGATAATGTGGCAGAATGGGGTAGCTTATCTCTGAAAAGAAGAAATGTTGGCTACGATTCATTCACAATAAGCTTTATATCACACTCCATTTCATGCTTAAAGGGCCTTCTTCACCTCAATTATATATGAGAGAGTGAGAGGAGAAAAATTCCCATGATGCATGTGGGATAAATTAGACTAAGTTTATAAAATTCCATAGGCATGTAAAACACTAGGACTTCCTGAGCGGTCACCCATCCCAGTATTACTCTAGCCTAAGCTTGAGACCACTAGGAAATTATTACATGATGTCTATAATTAACAAATGAAGATGACATTACATTCCATTCCCCATCAAAAGGGTGAATATCATGGTTTATCAAAACCACAAGCTCAAAATGGTGATTCAGTGAAAAAGGTGTATGGCCACCGAGATCCATCTAGATCATGCCTCTTCTCAGCCTTGAGAGCTTAGTGGCATAGGCTGATGCCCTAAAATTATTAGATCCTTGGTGGTCCTTCATTATGAGATTGGCTCTGAATGAACGTCCTTACAACAAATCGCGCACACGGACGAGCCACACATGATATCTTCTCTAGAGTAAAACATAAACGAGCTGGGAATTTCCATGGGAGTGAGCCTCCCTGCCACTGTAGAGGTAGTCACCAATTTATGTGACTAGAAAAGTCGTCGTTCGAAGGCGCTCATGTGAGGAAAGGAGCCATTGAAGATATCAGGAGCAAGATATCAGGAGTAGATCATGTGCACACCTACATCCGGTGAAAATATAGGATGGGCGATGTAGTTGATCCAGGATGTCAATATGGCCTTGCAGGCGGGCATATTATCACGCTACTGCACATTTATTGGAGATAAAGCAGGTTGCAGGCCAATGATGCACCAATTGTTGAAGGTTGTTACTCTGTGAGAAGATATACCAACATTCCATTAAACAAGTTGACTGAAGCATATGTAGAAAGGAATTTTGATAGATCACGCAAAGAAAGAGGAATTGAGACAAGTTACAAAGCCCGTAGAATTTAAAAAGAAAAAGATAGTTGAATTCCAAGCCCGAGGTCTCATATTTGAGATCGTTGTGTGGTATATGGGTTTCCTCCTTGAATGGAGTTAAACCTCGATCCAAATCAAATCCTGTAGCGAGGAACGTGCGCATGAGGAATTCAGACTTGCGTACGTAGATAATGTTTATTGCGTGGATTGAAAGCTCACCCATTGTTTCAGTTTGCATGGAATCCTCTACCAAACCATTTTGAGAATGGATCACAAAGTTGTGTGGATCGAGCAATGTGAACTTGTGCATGGAATTTTCCATATAAATTCAACTCCACTAGAAGTACAGAT
>ML795509.1:163767-198620 GCA_009831015.1 Picea engelmannii | reverse complement strand
AAGAAGTCAAATAGTCAATTAGGTTAGAGTGTAACTAAGTAGGAAGTTTTGTTGGGAAGATCCATTAGGAGATAACTGGCCTAATATGAAAGTGATAGATTTATTGAACTATGCATAATTGACTTGAAGATCACATTGAGATAATTAATGGAAATAATGGATGCATGTTTCTAGAACATGTCAACAAAAACCTAAAAGGTTCTAAAGAATGATTATTGGTCAATTCTTTGTGTAGTTTGGTCTATGAGTAGTTGAATGGTTGAGGACTAAGTTGATTGGGGTTCTTGTTAGAATAGCACTCAACGTTACCATGGAATAGATCAATCCTAATGGTTTATTTGAGGGTGGATATATTAACCTCAATGAATTGACAAAATGTACAAGGGATTACAAGATCAAAAGCAACATGTGTATGGTGCATCGACAATAACTATTGAACCAATTCATTGTCATTAGGAAGTGGGAATAAAATGACATGTAGAAGTTGAATTGATTTTTCAAGTGGCATGTAAAGAAGAGGAACAATTGTAACTATCTCTTAGAGATGGGCCATAAGAATATGAATTGCTAGAGATTGAGAGAGGGAGGTAGAAGTTTGAAGATTACAATTGAGAAAGGATGCAATTATAGGTCTCTACAATTGGAAAAGACCACCAAAGTGGAAGACATTGAAAAAGATCACCAAAGTGGGAGACTGGTTACATTTTGAGCAGTTTACTACACAAGTAGGTCACTCATGTCTTACACAAAGCAAATAAGTTGTCAATTTGAAGTTATGTTATATGAATATAAATATCATCAATAAGATAATCATTCAATAACTTTGGTCAATATGTGTGAAGTAATAAATGAGTATAATAATTAGTTCCCATATAAGACTCTTTTATTTCTATAAATTAGACTTTATCATCCAAAATGAAGTATTCGTTATAACTATTCCTTTAGTCAAAGGGTCTCTACAATTGGAAAAGACCACCAAAGTGGAAGACATTGGAAAAGACCACCAAAGTGAGAGATTGGTTCCTTTTTTAGCAATTTACTACACAAGTAGGTCACTCATGTCTTACACATAGATGTGACCAAGACTCATGACAATATGTACGACATGTGAAGCATAGAGGGATATTTACTTACCCGTTATCATTAGGTCTCACTAGATGGTTTCAAGATGTTTTTTGTTAATCTAGTCCAAATATAAATGACTCTTGGCATTGAATATTTTTTTCTCTTGTTATAAAATGAAGAACATGGAAAAATGCAAAACTTGCATGAATTACATAATCATGTTAATCATTGAATTTTTGAATGAATTTTTGTTTGAGGCCATAACTAAGGGAACATATATCTGGGAATCAAATCCAATATAGAGCCATCCATGCTCAAAGTAGTTTGTTTGGATGAAATACATTCCATGTCATTTTCCTTGCATCAACAATCAAAGGAATTGTCTCCTTGGGAAAATTGGCATTCATAAATGCAAGGTGTCTAAGGGATTGAGGGAATTCTTCCTTGTACACACAACAAACATATCATATGCATTCACTTGTTGAGAAGTGGTGCAGTGGTGGTATTTAAGGTGTTATAGATCAAGGTATCCAATGGATTTTATTTATAATATGAGAATCTCATCTAATAAGAACATCATTTCATATGTAGAACTCTTTAAATATTTTCAATATTGAATATACTTTATAATCTACTTGCATTATTAAAGACACACAACCTTGATATTTAATATCATCAAAATATTTTGAATACATTTTATAATATAGATTCACATTATTAAAAACCTACAACCAATGTTTTGCAGTTAAGTGCAAAAAGATTGAAAACAACATAACTTATGAAAGAGTTTTAATATAATTTAACGGTAAACAAGGCATTGTAAGATACTTTGTAAGATAAACTTTGTAAGAAACTTATGATACTCTAATATTACATATGTAAACTTATGAGAGTCTTTTGAAATCATACCTCCTCTAGAAAAGGACATGGACCAAAGGGTTGAATATCTTGAATTACTAAAGGAGATACGCCTTACTGTCGTTAACCATTTATTGATGTAACATCCAGTATGGCATTTGGGAGCTTATTCACATTTTCTATATACTACCAAAGCATTGCATATCAATATGTATTGTATTTAACTGTAATAGAATTGTATTATATTTAACTTTAATAAGAGTTGTTTATGAATACCACTGCTTTCTTGTAGTAATCACAGTAATAGTCCTTATTTTCCCATATGATTAGAGTGAGTTGGTTCAATGCTAATACACATGATAGCACATATTATAACATGAGTTATCATCATATTCGTGACCAATCAGAATTGAGTAAGTTTGTTCATTCATGTACGCTTTTCACTTCCATGGATATTTTTCTATTAAATTTCAATGTTTTAAAATGTCTTAACATAATGTTACCTTAGTTTTAAAAATCAATATTCACTCCAAGTTAAATATTTCTTTCAAGCTTAGTTCTTAAGAGGATCCATACTAGAACATATTATCATAGACTCGTATAATCAATTCAATTTGACTTCCAAGAAATTTTCTCATATATTGTTTCTAGATTTCAACCACCTATTGACTTTAGACATTAGAAAAGTGGCATTCCACCTTTAGATAGTTACATCCCTCTTGTAGTAATACATCCCTACGCTCTTGTATTAGGAAGGGATTGGCTAAGATTGTTGATTTTCACTTTTTATCAATAATTGGTTTTCTCTCATTTCTCCCTCATAAAATTATGACTATTACCTTAATTAGTCCTTATTATTCTTATTATCAAGACCTTGGACCCTCTTATGATTGATACGAAAAGTTTTTTATTGTTTCAATATAATTGTTTTCAATGAGAAGTTATAATATATTTTGGAGGAATTTATTTGTCCATTAGATTATTTATTTATTTGATGTATTTCCTTATTTAAATGAGGTACTATATGTGCAAATATATCATTGATATACTTTTTTTTAAAGATGGTACATGAGATTCATCCTATTATTGTTTGCATTGTATGTACCAATGGAAATTATTGATGAACTTGAAGAGCATGTGTTCATTTAATGATGTTACAAAAATTGTAACATTGAAATATTCTATGGACCCTACAATTTAACTGCTTGTAGGATAATAAGATACTCAGTTTTCTTTAAATCCTAATTGTCAATATGCATCATTGTTGTTATACAAGTATTTCAATAAAAGAGGTAGTGACATTGTTTTTAGTCATTCGTAATCTATCAAATCAATCTAGTGAGCCCATTAGATATTTTTCTTGTTCTAAGGATTTGTAGTGGGATTCACTATTCTATTATATCAACCAGAACACACATTCAATTCTCTTATCATTGTTCAACTGCAAAAATAAATGACAATCAATTTTGATCGGCTTCATCTTGATTCATGGGTTTGAGCGGACATATAACATGGTCAATGTTACATTAATGAAAATAGGTTAAAATAACATCATTGAAGATCAATGTGTAGCATGAGATCTCTCATAGAAGCATAATATTATTATGTTTAGTCACACAAATATCATTAAAATTGTGTATTTAAAAATCTTTACAAGTTGTGCAATTCTTAGATTCTTCCATGTTATTAAAGATGACTTGTGGAAACTTAAAAAATATGAACATAAAATGACAAAGTAGACTAAAAGAAAAGAAAATATGACTCATTTTTGAATTCTGGAATTCTCGGGTTATCATTACCAGACTTCGTGACATTTGGTTTAACTGCATCCTTACATATTACTATGTAATTCCTTAAAACAACTATGTGTAATTCCTTACAGTAACTACTACTATAATAGCTATAACAGATATAACATCATACATAACTACTATAACAACTCTGTGTAATTCCTTACAGTAATATGTGAATGAATATATAATTATGCCCCTGACAGTTGGTTTAACTGCATCCTTACATATTACTGTGTAATTCCTTATAACAACTCTGTGTAATTTCTTACAGTAACTACTACTATAACAACTATAACAGCTATAACATAATACATAACTACTATAACATCTCTATGTAATTCCTTACAGTAATATGCGGATGAATATATAATTATGCCCCCGACAGTTGGTTTAACTGCATCCTTACACATTATTGTGTAATTCCTTATAACATCTCTGTGTAATTCCTTACAGTAACTACTACTATAATAGCTATAACATCATACATAACTACTATAACAGCTCTATGTAATTCCTTATAGTAATATGTGAATGAATATATAATTATGCCCCTGTGGCCAAACCGTGGGCGTGCCCACGACTTGGCCACAGGGCTAGCCTCCTGCGGCCAAGGCACAGTCCCAATAGACCGTGACTTGGCCGCGGGGGGCTAGCGCTGTGGCCAAGCCGTGCACACACCCACGACTTGGCCATAGGGATAGCCCCCGTGGCCAAGGCACAATCCTAGTCAAGATTAAAACTAAAATTATAATTATAAATATAAACTCAAGGTATTTTAGTTTTAATTTTAAATATTAAAACTAAAATTATAATTAGAAATATAAACTCAAGGTATTTTAATTTGAAATATTAAAACTACAATTATATACTCAAGATTGGAAAAATACTTCGAGTTTGGCGTGCCCGCGCTTGCCACAAACACCAGCATGACCTATGCTCATGAGCTCTACACTCACAGATGCTCCTACCTACACGACCTGTGCTCACGACCTCTGCACTCACAGTCGACAAAAAAGTTTGTAAAACGACAAGAAATGACAACGAAGTTCGTAAAACATTTCAGGATCGATGTGTGGTTGATATATAAATAAGATTTCAGCCGAAATATTGTTTGGACGAAATATCTTTCGACCAAAATATAGTTCATCCGAACAATCATTCAATCGAAAGAGTATTTCAGCTGAACAATCTTTCGATCGAAAGAGTATTTCCGAAAAGAAAATATCCGACCGACTAAATTGTTACACACAAATCAAGGGTGTGGTCAATGCACCCTTCGATTTGAAATTTAATGTTTCGGTCGAAAAATAGTTCGGCCAAAAAATAATATTAGTTCGGCCGAAAAAAGGTTTTTCGTAATTTTGGAGACCCGATTGTCACGAAAGTGTAACCCACCTCCGTGATTTCACCCTTAAAGATTCTTGAGTTTGGTACATACATCAGAAAAACTCTGTTATAGTATGAGACTAAATATAAGAGTTTTTCTCCTCAACCATTCGAACCTCCTATCGAGTTACAATCTATGTTAAATAAAAAAATCTCCAAGAAAACCTCTTTAGAATCTGCCACCTCATTTCCTCATAGGATTCTATTCCTTAGAAAAGAGTGGTAACATGTGTACAACAAGAAAATAAAATAATGTTATTTTGCAGGAAAATGTTGGCAACGTATAGAACAACCCTTAACAACTTGGTGATATGGCTTTACTGCAAGAAACTCCTTGAGGAAGGTGGCCTTATAATGTGCAACTGAACCCCTAAATGCTGGTACAAGTTCAACTTGACATCTTCTAATCCCTCTGATCTTCAAAATATTCATTAATTGAAGTTCGCAACATTTACACTGCAAATTTCCCTAAAACACCCAATTCGCAGTGCCAGTGAGTCCAGACGAATCATGCAAACTTTCCTGTAGAAGCCTGTTTACTTAAAAAAAGATTCCAACGTTTAAAAATTGCACCAGAAGTAGGATAATCCTTCCATAAATTCTACAAACTCCTTACAACCTGAAGTAACCTTGAAGAAAACATATGAATATTCTATGTTTAGCTCAAAATCCAAAATCATCACTTAGTGTTGTAACTGCATGCAAAAAGTAAACCGTGAAAAAAATGGTGTTGATGTGAAACTTTATCCTGTATTCATCTTTTGGTTCAGGTACTCCTTCTAGTAGCCACCTTAGCCAGCATATCTAAATTCCTTTTTTCTACTTTCTCTCTGAAGGGCTGTAACTCTGCTTCTAGTTTCCTAATCTCGGCTTGACAAGCTCTCTTCTGTTTATACATATTCTTGAGTTGCATGTGAAGGGGTAAAGACCTATTAGCTATGAAATTTTATCAATAGTCTCCTCATATAGTTCTAGCATAGATTTAATCTTGAATCGGGTCTCCAAATCCTTCTTTTTCAATTTGACATTTACATTTCTTGCCTCCTGGAGTTGCCTCCTGAGCCTTTTGAATGTAGGATTACTTTCATGAGGAGGGGTGTTGATATCAATAATCTCTATGGGCTGCTTGAAAGGATGAGATTTGTCCTTTTTCCAAGCTGAAGCTTTTGCTACATCATCTTCCAAATGAACATGTTGTTTAGTTGCTGATCTGGTGAAAGGCGTTCTAAATTTGACCGTTTCTGCAGCAACAAGTGGGTAAAAGATGAGTTTCTTTCCCTTCAAACTCTTTTCTTTTCCTGATGATATCTTCATAAGTGTAAGTTCTGCCACATGGGAAATTTATCTATTAGGATGTTGTGAGGGACCACCTTCAGCTGTTTTATTAGTAGCTTGAAAATATTTATCACTCCTAGTCATCTTCCTCTTCTTTATTGAATCTAAATGCACATTCTTCTCAACAGGGGTAGGTGTTTGTCTTTTGGACTGTGGTGTAGGAGAAATATCTAGATGAAAGTATGATGTAGCTAGGAAAGTTTCCCAGTTAGTGTTAGTATTTTTCAACTCTTCTAGTACTCACATCTTGATTAAACCAAAGTGAAAAACACTAGTGTCCACCTGCTTAGACTTAGCCTGGACTCTATTTGACATCTTGCCAATACTCCTGAAAAGGTAAAAGGGAAGGTTCATGGATTCTTTCCCAGTGAAATGTAGTAGTAATCTGATATGGTATTGATATACCATATTGAACCTTCCTTCACACGTGAAGTACCTTTGGATGACCCTAAGCATCTTTTCAAAATATTCCATCATGTGACTTCTGGGCACTCCTTTGGATAGGTTGTCTCCTTGATATTCAGGTTTAAAGAATTCCTTGGAGAAAGAATATTTTAAAGACATGGGTTTAAACCACTTCTCACCACAATCAGGTATCTCTATGTCTAAATAAATAGAATGCTCGGAGACTTCAAACTCCAGCATCCCCACCTTTGTATTTTTCCCACTGAAATTTAGTGCAAACTGCTTAGCCACATCAGGATGTCCTCTTTGCATTTTATGACAAAAATTGAGGCAACCCACCCTTTGGAAAGCTTCATTGAAAAATGGTTCAGATTTGATGAGTTGCATGTCATGTGGTTCATATCTCACAATATCTCCCCCTTTGTGGATCTTCTTTCCTTGCTGGCTATCCATAATTACTATTTTGAAAACCTCCTATAACCTCTTATGACAGTTGCTATGAGAAATGTAGAATAAAACAAGAAATTTTAGGGTTTGATTACATAGATGGCGCACTTAGGGTTTACCTGACTAAAATGCTTATACACATCAATATTCAACAATAATGTGAAGTTTAAGCAAGTTGCAAATAGAAATTGATAAAGAGGAACAAAAATTCAATCTAAATGAAACTGCAGACAAGCAAAAAGAAACAACTTTGTGTAAAATAGAGGGTTTGCAGTGCCAATGGTTGAGTTCGCAACACCAGTCTGTAGCGCAATTTGAACTAGGTTTTATGAAAGAATGGAAAGAATTTCCATGTTTGAGAGGAAACATATAATTGACTGGTTAAAACCTCGGCCTTAGACAAATCTCAATTTGACAAGGATTTGGTTGATCAAAAGACATAGGGTTCATAGTGCCAGGCTGCAACGCATAGTTTGTAGTGCAGAGATATAATGGACAAGTTGCAGTAATATATAGTGGTTACAAGAAAGAAATATATTGCATTTGGATGATGAGAACATGTAACTAAAGACTGCATGAAGGCTTTATACTAAGAGACATATATGACCAAAACTTTGCCTCTTCTGTTAATGATGACAACAACCATCATGAATGAAATACTTTTGTAAATGTACTTTGATCATCTTTCTAAACCTTCACTCCCGTACATATTATGTGTTAACACAACCCATAGGAAAAGGGAATAAAACCCAATAGTAAATGCATTTCAAAACTAAGGTTTATTTTAACCTTAAATATATAAACCACTAAGAAAAATAAAATGTATATGCTACTTAAAAAATCCAAGATGGATTTTTTTATATTATGTAATTAACTGCCAACTTTTTGTTAACATTATAGACATTTTTATTAATGATTTTGTATATGACAGACATGTTATATGTATACAAATGCCAATTTCAAATTTTTCAAAAATATGACAAATGAATTATGTATATAAGGTCATGTAAAGAAGAGATTGGATGTTAAGTTGAGGAAAAATATAAAAGCATAATAAAACCAAGTTAATTTTTTATGAGTGTTTATATGTCACTCCCAAAAACATAGGAGGATGAGGTTTGAGATCCTCTACTCATATTTAGTGGGTCCAGGGTAGACCCTTCTACAATGAAGTGCATTTATACCAACAATAAGCATGTTTATGAACAATTGTAATCTTATCTTTTATATCAATTTCCTCCACACTCATATTCAATAAATGTTGATTAAGTAATTAGTTGGCAATATGAAACTCATGTAATAAGCAATAAAACAACCAAAAATAGTTACATTATCATAATTGGCCCAAGAGAAGTTGATTTTATTATGGTTTGGTTCCCATTATGCAAATGCATACATTCTATAAAAAAAGTTATCCCCTAATTATGCAATGATAAATTTATAAACATGAAACTAGTGGGTAGTACTTTGAATAATGTCATTGATATCACAAAATGTGTTATCAAGAATATGTGGTGTTAGATTGTTGAGGTGGTGGAAGATTTTCATTTATTAAGTCCAAATCCCTCCCTTGCAAACGTAAACTATTGCGACATATTGTCAAGTTGGTTTATATTTTCCTTTATTAAGTCCAAAGTGAGTTTTCTATGTCCAAATTATCAAAGGAAATTCACAAATTATAATTACAAAGTGCAACAGATCCTTTGGGGACATCTGTATGGTATTTATTCAACAAATTAGTGACTACTAACTCCTCTCCAAAATATTTCTTGCATGCTTCTCTACTTCTTGAATGTATAAATATCACACATTCGATAGTAAAGAAATGCAACGATCAATTCTTTAGTTAAGTTGGGCTCTAATTTAAAATGAGGAGTGAAGAAATTTTAGAATTTTACTCTTCCTAACAAAATCAATCAACTCCCATAAATTTAATTAGCAAATTTATAAAGAACAAGAGTTTAATTGTAACATCTCGCTCTGGCGCACTCAGAAAACTTATTCTTTGAGGACACTTGCTTGCAAGTGATCTAGACTTTTATGATGTTAAACCATTTATCCTTGATTATGATGCGTTATGATAGATGACATGATGTTTTACTGCTTTGAAGTTGACAGGTGCTTTTGACTCAGTTTTATTGAGTGTGCAGGGTTTTGGACCTTGAGGATGCAGAGGCATCGGTGGAACCCCCTTGGACTCCGGATTGAGTCAGGGAGTGTGCTATTTGGGTTGATTTATTTACTGTGATATTTCATTGATTTGATGATATAATGTGACATGTTCTGACATGATTGTTGATGATGCAGGATGACGATATCTTGCCGACCAGACTCACATATGGAGTAAAGGGGACACACATGATTTCCAGAGAGGTTGAAGGAGAGGCGTGGACAGTAGCCCTACCACAACCTAATAGCACTCCTGCCGTGGCTCGAACTGTAGGTTAACGATTACCTAGTTCGAGAGGATCCACGATGCCGTGAGGGAAGACTACGACAATCACTCATGATGATTCTAAGGGGCGCGCAATAAGGCGGGGGCCTTATTCCTTAGAGCCCTTAGTCTCCCACAAGTTTACCTAGCGGAGTGTTGACTCTAGGGGTTATAAATGTCTACCAATTAGTCAAGTTGGCGAGTGGCACCCTTGGATCACGTGGTGCATCCTGAAGGGCACATCACACAAAAGAAACACAAGAAGCGAGTGGCACCCTTGGATCACGTGGTGCATCCTAAAGGGCACGTCACGCAAAGGAAATGAATGAGGCAAGTGGCACCCTTGGAGCACGTGGTGCATCCTGAAGGGCATGTCGTGCAAAGGAAACGAACGAGGTGAGTGGCACCCTTGGAGCACGTGGTGCGTCCTGAAGGGCATGTCACATTGATGTTGATGAATGAAACAAACCTAAATATCCCTAAGACAATAATGCCTTAAGAAATCCTTAAACAACTTCCCTAACCCAATGTCGCCTAGTTCAGAATCTAAGTACTAAGTCTAAAATTTTTAGGGTAAAATTTTAGTCTAACCTTAAGAACAGACCCTAGAATAAAAATAACAATTTAAACAAAAACCCACCTAAGTAATAGTTGGGTCTTCATAAAATTCTTGGGGTGATGACGAGGGTAAGATTTAATTTAAAACTAATGGTTTTAAAATTTTACAAAGAAGAAATTAATTCCTAACTTGTGAAAGAACAAAAGATATTAAATAAATAATAAATGAAAAGATTATTTAGCGCATTGACCTTTTTGGTTTTTAAAAAAAGAAGGGAATAATAAAAATAGGGAAACTAAGTAGTAAAGGAAACATAGTAAAGAAAAGAAGGGGACATAGGGTAAAAAGCAAAGTCAACATAGTGAGGAATCTGCAATTAAGAACTTCCTAAAATGAACTAAATTTAGCAACTTCATTTTAGGGAAATTTACTAAAAGCATGTGAGGGGATATAGGAAAACCTTGGAGTAAATTTAGGAGCGATTCTAGGTGGGTGAGGGAAATGAGGAATTTAATAAATTAAAGAAAATACTTACTTGAGGAAAGAGGGGGATGGACGACACTTGTGCGATGGAGAATATTCATAATATTTTATTGAAACTTAATCAAAAATGTGATTTAGGAAAGTTGGTGGGTCTCAAAAACTCTATAAAAGAAAAGGAAGATGAGGAGGAAAGGGATCGGATGTTAGCGTAAGGTTACGCTGCCGAATTGTGACTTGACTGATTGCTTGTGAGGAGTTGGGATTTTCTCAGCTTGTATTGGAGTGGTAGCTCAGCCTTGCGAGGCGAGCTAGGAAGCTAGGCATACCTTCTAGATTTGTGTGGCCCCTTTGCGGCTCAGAGGGCTAAGGGGAAAGTAGAGTACCCCTAGCGATTGGTTGGGAGGTACCGGTGTAGTCTCTACGGTTGGCGAGTGAGAGTGGCATGGAGCAGGAGCGGCACAGCGCGGGAGCGGCTCGGAGTGCGGACGTCATCGAGGTGGGAGTTAAGGCAATGGTATGACTCGTAATTTAGTAGACTAGAATGCATTACGATTTTTCTCTGTTAATAAAGTTATTTACCTCTGTTATTAGTGAGATGATGAAAATGTTTACGACTGTTATAGTTCCTATTTTCCCGTTGACTATCCGTTAAAGTGTTTCTGGGCTAGCTCAGCTCCGCGCTTAACGCGCTCCTTGTGATTCCACCCTGCGTTTTACTTACCTCGCAACTAAAGAATTAACAGCCTCACTTCAGGACTTTATCTCTGAAGTTAGGTGGGTGGGCGTAATTATTTTTGTTGTATTTGTGTCTGGTTGCTCCTGTACTAGTTCTCCTACCATACTCGATTTTTGACGCAAAATTTATGACTGAATTTTACTGAATATAATTGTCCGAATCAGTTTCTGAAATAACTTTCTGTCTTGCACGACCAATATATTTTTCCCATATATGTTTGAGCTCCCAGTATTTTTCCCATGCAAAATTCCTTGTATCACTGTTGGTGGTTGGGTTCCTTCTGCATATATAATCACAGCTTCAAAATCCATCATTTTAAATTGGATTGCATTTTTTGTGCACAAGCTTTGTATTTTTTTCAGAGCCATAGCATATTATATTTTGTAAATTTGACTATCTCATCCATCAACAATCTAGCTTCTTTGACACCAGCATATCCATGGCTCGACGAATGAGGTTCATAATTACTCAGTACTGAAATACGAAATGCATTTAGCGAATGCATTTAGCTTTGCCTATTGTTGGAATTAACAGAACATCATTTTTTTATTTTGAAAAATTTCCAGATCGAAAGTAAAAAGAAAAGAAAAACAAGAACTTGACGGTTGAGTATCTCGCCATGAGAAGACTGCCACTTCAGCGATTGGCCAGGTCATGACTAGGTATGTTCCTCCTGCGAACCGTTCTGGTGCTTAATTCTGTGTTTGGGGGTTAGTTTCCGTGCGAAGCAGGGAAAGACACCCACGCGTTTTAACCTATCCCAAACCCTGCTACGTGGTGGACTCTATTTTGGGGTCTTGATTCCCTGAACTGAGGCCTGTACCCATGCCTTCCCTCCCTCACCTTTTTCTGACAGGGAAATTAATGAGAATTCTTGCCACCTGTGAATTACGGATATTTTTTTTTGGTTCCTCGTTTTCTAATTAACACATGGAAATCAATAAATCATTTCTTCAATGATTAAGAGGGTCCAGTATTTGTGCATGTTTTTTCTTGATGTTTTAGTTAAATGATTTTGAGAATTCGTTTCTGGCATTTGCATTTTTGTAGGACCATTTGACAATTCGTTCTGGCAATTTGTGTTGGCAATTCGTTTCTGGCATTTTTCATTTTTGTAAGATCATTTGACCATTCATTCTGGCAAACTTGTGTTGGAAATTCATTTCTGGCATTTGCATTCTTGTAAGATCATTCAACAATTCGTTCTGGAAAATTAGTGTTGGCAATTCGTTATTGGCATTTTCATTTTTGTGAGATTAATTCTGAGAATTCGTTTTTAAAATTTCGTGCTGGCAATTTCGTGCTGGCACTTCCATTTTGTAAGTTGGTTCCTGAATTTTGTTCTAGCACGTTTGGTTCTAGTACTTAATGATTTATCAATGTTAAGGGATGGCAAGATGTGATTTGGATTAAATTGTAAATTGCCGAAATGATTCTCGGATTTCGTCAATGCCAATTTAGAATTTGTCGGATTGATTGGGCCTCTGACAGCTGTCTTTGATGGCTGCCAATTTAAGGCATGAATTCGGGCATGCGTGCCTCAGTCGCCCCTTTGGTCTGGCATGTACTCATTGCCATTGGTTTTATTCTTAATGATATCATAAATTGTGTTAGTAAGGTGTAAAATGTATTGATTAGGTAATGTTGTTACTGTAATACATAAAGGAATGTCATTGAGTATTTTGTTTATAAAATATGTAATTGTAATATATTGTTTTTGAAATATGTAATTCTAATGTTCTTGCAATATAATAAAATGCAATGCTAGTGTTGATAACCTATGAAATGTAAGTTCATTGTTATTTTATGTGCAATGTATTGTAATGTAAGATCATTGTCATATACTATTTTTGAATTATGTAAATGTATTGTTCTTTCCCTATAAATAAAATGCAATGTTAGTGTTGATATCATATGAAATGTATGATCATTGTTATTTTATTGCAATGTCATTGTAATTTGAAAATGTAATGATATGGTTATCTTATTGTAATGCTAGTGTAAGCTGTTGTTATTGATAACCATATATGGTGGAATGTCCTGGAATTAAGTCCAATAAATTACTCGGAGTTAGTAAATGAGGGTTGTTGTTTATTTAAATAATGTTGAACTTGGGTGTTCGTTGTCGGAGTCCTTTTGTCACGCGCCTTCCATAAGGGACGTAGTCGTTCTTCTTATTTATGTTGTACTTGATTGTAATCAGTTAGTTGCTTGGTCTGTTTGTGTCGGGCGGGATGTAGACACCTCTACGTAGCCTAGTGTGTAAGGGTGGGTGTGTGATTTTTTTTCTATGTAAGGAATCCAGTGCCGTATCAAGAGTCTCGGGCCCTTTAAAGGCAAGGTTTCCACTCTTGTGACACACCTGACAGAGATTACTAGTTTCTACCTGAGTAGTCGGCCAGGAGCCTATCTGACATTCTCTCTCTCTAGAGTAGAGAACTAAGATTAAACGCCCTGCTTTCCTGTGAAGAAATAGTAAAATCTACTCCTATGGATTCTTCCTTCTGTGTTCGTACTGTGCATAACCTACTATGTCGTTAAATGTTTGTGGTTACCTGTTGTGCGCCTTATGTCTATGGTCATTTATTGCTTGTTGTTACTATTGTACGTCGTATGTCATCTTGTTGTGTTCATCTTGCTTGCATCTTGTTCGTAGTCGGGTTACTAGTTTCTGTCTGAGCAGTCGGCCAGGAGCCTATCTGACCTTCTCTCTCTCCGGAGCAGAGGACTAAGATTAAACACCCTGCTTTCCTATGTAGAAATAGTAAAATCTACTATTATGGATTTTTCCTTATGTCTATGGTCGTTAATGCTTGCAGTTACTTGTTGTGCGCCTTGTGTCTTTTTGTTGGGATCATCGTGGTTGAGGCTTGTTAGTCATCGGGTGGCGACGTAAAGTCAAGTGTGTCTGTTTCCTTTCTACACGCATGCACACACTTTTAAAAAAAAAAAAACATTTCACTTGTTATCAGAGTTGTTGTCGTAACAAGGAGGACATTACATATGGTATCAGAGGCGGTTCGACTCGTGACTTGGGATTCGCTACGGCTTTCATTGACATGAGTTGATTTTATTATACTATTGTTGATTGAGTTGATTGTGCGCATGCAGGTAATCATGGTTAGAGGAAGCCGCGGAGGAAGACGACGGGGTGCTAGGGGAGGAGGCATGACGCCTCTAGTAGCATCCACGCCTGAGGGGTCTAACCCCCAGGGAGGTGAGTAGGTTCTCGGATAGGAGCAGATAGCGGTTGGCGATGTTATTGGGATGATGAGATCCTTTCAGCACATGTCCGAGGCTCTGATCAGCCGATTGGACAAAGATGAGGCCAGGGCACCGACACCCCTGAGGTTCCTCTGTGCGCACTGGCCATTACAGGTAGCATTCACCATGAACTCGAGAAGGTAAAATTTCTCGAGTTCTTTGGTGCCCCGGATGGCGCAGCCGCTGAGGCATGGTTGGAGAATATGGCGATGTTCTTCTCACTTCGTGATTATACATCCAACATGAAGGTCTGCATGGTGGTCTTTCAACTGAAGGGGAGCACTCTTCTATGGTGGAAGACGCTCCTACCACAGCTGAACATGGTCGTTGAAGACATGTCATGGGAACCGTTCGAGGAACAGTTCCGAGAGAGGTACCTTTCAGAGGAATTCATTGAGCGTCAGCTCAATGAGTTCAACGCATTACGACAGGGAGGTCATACGGTGCCCGAGTACGAGGCACGTTTCATGGAGCTGCTCCGGTATGCTCCGCACCTTAACACAGAGAAAATCAAGGTCAATCGGTTCGTGTTTGGCCTTAACGGCAGCCTGCGTGCAAAGGTTAGGATTTTGATGCCTTAAACCTTGCACGACGCCATCAAGAAGGCCCTCATAGCAGAGGAGGAGCTTATCAGTAGGGGTCAGACCAGGACCCCAGCGAGACCCACAGGGCAGGGTTCATCTGGTACACCGTAGCTCCAAACACCAGCAAGACATACGCCGGGATATCGTGGCTTCCAAAGGGGATGCACTTTCACTACACCTCGACAACTGCTGCCTCAACAGTGGACACCTTATCAGGGACCACAGCATCAGCATCAGTGTCGCCTGCAGCAACAACAGTTTAGGCCTGTTCAGCAGAATATACTTGGGTTCCAGGCCGGTGGGCCGTCATCTTCTTCTTCAGGTACCAGGACTACTGGGCCAAAGAAGGGGTGTTGGACGTGTGCGAAGCCACACTACCAGCGTGACTGTCCTGTGGAGAGGACCAGAGTGTCTGGATCAGCCGGACCCACTACAGTGGGAGATATGGGCAAGGCCCATCGGATTCATGCAGCGGTGAATAACTTCCAGGCAGAGCACCAGTCGACTGTGCTCGAGATGACAGGTACTGTCACTGACCAGACCCTTAGTATTTTGTTAGAGCCAGGTGCTACTAAGAGTTTCATTTCTGGTGCAACACTAAAAAGGATTAAGGTTAAGGCAGTCGAACAGGATGAGTTTAGCTTCGTAGAGATGGCTTCAGGAGCCAAACAGAAAGTTGGGGGAAAGGTTACGGGTTGTGCCCTTAACCTGGGAGAGTTTGTCACGAGGGTCAACCTGTACGTCATGATCTTAGGATCTTATGACGTCGTGATTGGTATGGATTGGTTGGAATCACATGAGGCGATACTCAACTGTAAAACAAAATAGTTGAGCTTGGTCGATGACAAAGGACAGAGACGTGTGATAGTAGGACGGAACCATGGATTTTCCCTGAGGTTCGTCTCTTCCTTACAGCTATGGAAGAGTATGCGCAAGGGGTGCAAGCTTTATGCGATCCTTGCATTAAATGAAAAGGGAGTGGCGGAAGGTCTAGAACACCTTCCGGTGGTGAAGGCGTTTGTGGACGTATTTCCAGAGGAGTTACCTGGGATGCCGCCGGAAATGGAATTGGAGTTTACCATAGACTTGAAACTGGGGACCGAACCGATAGCAAGAATGCCTTATCGGATGTCGACCCCGGAGTTGCAAGAGATGAAAATGCAACTGAAGGAGTTGTTGGACCTAGGGCTTATATGCCCTAGTGTGTTACCATGGGGTGCACTAGTTATTTTCATATGAAAGAAGGACGGGTCTGGGAGGCTTTGCATTGACTACTGTCAACTTAATAAGGCTATGATCAAGAATCAATATCCCTTACCAAGAATTGATGATCTGTTCGATCAAATGAAGGGTGCGACGGTGTTCTCCAAGATCGATTTGCGATCAGGGTATCACTAGTTACGGATCAAGGAGGATGATGTCCCTAAGACCGCCTTTAAGACAATATTTGTACATTACGAGTTTATTGTTTTACCGTTGGACTAACAAACGCCCCGGGGGTATTTATGAGTTTGATGAACGGGGTGTTCCACGAGTACTTGGACAAGTTTGTCCAAGTATTCATTGATGATATTTTGATCTACTCTCGGACGACGGAGGAGCATGACGAGCACTTGCGCTTGGTATTACAGTTTTTATGAGAACACAAACTGTATGGGAAGTTGTCCAAATGCTCTTTTTATCAATCGATGATTCACTACTTAGGTCATGTCATCTCCAGCGAAGGCATTGCCATGGATCCAGCAAAGGTTGAGGCTATTATGGAATGGCCTGCGTAAAAAAATGTCACAGAAGTGCATAGTTTTATGGGTTTAGCAGGATACTATCGACGGTTTGTCGAGGGATTTTCGAAGATAGCAAATCCGATCACAGAATTGCATAAGAAAAACAAGAAGTTTTTTTGGACTGAGAAATGTGCGGAAGCATTTCGAAGGATGAAGGAGTTGTTGACCACATCATCGATACTAAAGGTCCCTTACATGGACGCAGACTTCTTGGTATGCACTGATGCATCCAAGGAAGGTTTAGGTGGAGTCTTGATGCAAGATGGACGAGTGATTGCTTACATTTAGAGGAAGCTAAGAAGGCATGAGGAAAAATATGCGACGCATGATTTGGAGTAATTAGCCATCATATATGCCTTGAAGGTATGGAGACACTACCTTGTTGGATGGAAATTGGAATTAAAGACTGATCATTGTGGACTACAACACATTTTTACACAAAACAACCTGAACACGCGACAACGACATTGGTCAGAATTGCTTAGCGAGTACGACTTCGAGATTAGTTACATAAAGGGAACAATGAACCGAGTGGCAGATGCCTTGAGTCGGAGGCCATGCATATTTTTAGTGTTACCTCTTCAAACAAATCTACGTGAGAAGATTCTCACTTTACAGCATGATGATGACTGGTACAAAGAATTCGAGGATTTTATCAGACAAAACAAAATGATGGTACCACGATATGAGGGATATTCATTTGATAGCGATGGTTTATTGAGGTTTAGAAGTCGGATTTATGTACTGCCAAATGACGAGTTGAGGATGTTGATCCTGAGTGAGGCTCATAGAGAAGTTTACATGGCACACCCAGGAGTCAAGAAGATGAGGGTAGACCTTAAACCCTTATTCTTCTAGAAGGGAATGAAGGCCGACATAGTCAACTTTGTGGCTAGATGTCTAGAGTTTCAGTAGGTAAAGGCTGAACATAGACACCCGACAGGATTACTTCAACCCCATGCCATTCCAGAATCGAAGTGGGAAGTTATTTCGATGGATTTTATTGTTGGATTGCCACTGACGACAAGGAGACATGACTCAATTTTTGTAGTAGTAGACACTCTGACGAAGAGTGCTCACTTTATTTCTGTGCATATGATGTATCAGGCACCTGACGTAGAGAGAGTTTTCATCAGTGAGATTGTGAGGCTGCATGGCGTTCCTAAAAAGATTATATCCGATCGAGGATCGGTGTTTACTGGATGATTTTGGATGAGTTTCCAAGAGGCCTTGGGAACCCAACTTAATTTTAGTACTGCGTATCACCCAGAGACTGACGGACAGAAAGAACGAACGAACCAAACCTTGGAAGACATGTTGCGCATGTACGTGATGGACCAACAAAAGCATTGGGAGGAATTCTTGCCTCTAGTAGAGTTCTCTTACAACAACAGTTACCAGAGCACCATTAAGATGGCGCCTTTTGAGTTTCTTTATGGGCGGCTATGTTGGATGCCCTTGAGTTGGGATCGGCTTAACGATAGGGTCCTGGTGGGACCAGAATCGATCCAAGAAATGGAAGAGAAAATGCAAACCATAAGACAAATGATTAAGGAAGCGCAGGATTGACATAAGAGTTATGCCAATGCGCACCGAGTCGACCGTAGTTACGAGGTCGGAGATCGCGTCTTCTTGCGGGTTAAACCGCATAAGAGTTCGATCACTTTTTGAAAGGGAGCTAAAATCTCCCCTAGGTTCATGGGACCTTTCGAGATTGTGGAGAGAAAGGGGCCCGTGGCCTATCGACTAGCCTTGCCTGATTCCTTGAGGCGTATGCATGATGTTTTTCATGTATCTGTTTTGAGACATTATATTAGTGATCCTACACACGTGATTAACATGATTTCTTTGTAGGTATCGGACGAGGGAGCGCTCACGGCTGAGCCGGTCTGCATCTTAGATCATCGCGTTCGACAGTTACGACGTCGAATGGTAGATCAGGTCAAGGTCCAGTGGGATAGTTATAGTCCGCACTTGGCGACCTGGGAGGACGCATATGATATGCGCCAACAGTTTCCATTTTTGTTTGATAGATAGACTTATGATACTGTGATGCCTTTATTTCGGCATTTATACTGAGAAACTTTGGGAGGAAGTTTAGACCAAGAGGGGGTGTATGTAACATCCCGCTCTGGCACACTGAGAAAACTTATTCTTTGAGGACACTTGCTCGCAAGTGATCTGGACTTTTATGATGTTAAACCATTTATCCTTGATTATGATGCGTTATGATAGATGACATGATGTTTTACTACTTTGACGTTGACAGGTGATTTTGACTCAGTTTTATTGAGTGTGCAGGGTTTTGGACCTTGAGGATGCAGAGGCATCGGTGGAACCCCCTTGGACTCCGGATTAAGTCAGGGAGTGTGCTATTTGGGTTGATTTATTTACTGTGATATTTCATTGATTTGATGATATGATGTGACATGTTCTGACACGATTGTTGATGATGCAGGCTGACGATAACTTGCCGACCAGACTCACATATGGAGTAAAGGGGCCACACATGATTTCCAGAGAGGTTGAGGGAGAGGCGTGGACAGCAGCCCTGCCACAGCCTACTAGCACTCCCGCTGTGGCTCGAACTGTAGGTTAACGATTACCTAGTTCGAGAGGATCCATGATGCCATGAGGGAAGACTGCGACAGTTGCTCACGATGATTCTAAGGGGTGCACAATAAGGAGGGTGCTTTATTCCTTAGATCCCTTAGTCTCCCACAATTTCACCTGGCGGAGTGTTGACTCCAGGGGTTATAGATGTCTACCAATCAGTCAAGTTGGCGAGTGGCACCCTTGGAGCACGTGGTGCATCCTGAAGGCCACGTCGTACAAAAGAAACACAAGAAGTGAGTGGCACCCTTGGAGCACATGGTGCATCCTGAAGGGCATGTCGCGCAAAGGAAACAAAGGAGGAGAGTGGAACCCTTGGAGCATGTGGTGCATCCTGAAGGGCACGTCGCGCAAAGGAAACAAACGAGGCAAGTGGCACCCTTGGAGCACGTGGTGCATCCTGAAGGGCACGTCACATTGATGTTGATGAGGGAAACAAACCTAAATAGCCCTAAGACAATAACTCCTTAATAAATCCTTAAACAACTTCCCTAACCCAGTGTCGCCCAGTTCAGAATCGAAGTACTAAGTCTAAAACCTTTAGGGTAAAATTTTAGTCTAACCTTAAGAACAGACCCTGGAATAAAAATAACAATTTAAACAAAAACCCACCTAAGTAATAGTTGGGTCTTCATAAAATTCTTGGGGTGATGACGAGGGTAATATTTAAATTAAAACTAATGGTTTTAAAATTTTACAAAGAAGAAATTAATTCCTAACTTGTGAAAGAACAAAAGATATTAAATAATTAATAAATGAAAAGATTATTTAGCGCATTTACCTTTTTGGTTTTAAAAAAGAGAAGGGAATAATAAAAATAGGGAAACTAAGTAATAAAGGAAACATAGTAAAGGAAAGAAGGGGACATAGGGTAAAAAGCAAAGTCAACATAGTGAGGAATCTGCAATTAAGAACTTCCTAAAATGAATTAAATTTAGCAACTTCATTTTAGGGAAATTTACTAAAAGCATGTGAGGGGATCTAGGAACACCTAGGAGTAAATTTAGGAGCGATTCTAGGTGGGTGAGGGAAATGAGGAATTTAATAAATTAAAGAAAATAATTAATTGAGGAAAGAGGGGGATGGACGACACTTGTGCGATGGAGAATATTCATAATATTTTATTGAAACTTAATCAAAAATGTGATTTAGGAAAGTTGGTGGGTCTCAAAAACTCTATAAAAGAAAAGGAAGAAGAGGAGGAAAGGGATCGGATGCTAGCGTAAGGTTACGCTGTCGAATTGTGACTTGACTGATTGCTTATGAGGAGTTTGGATTTTCTCAGCTTGTATTGGAGTGGTAGCTCAGCCTTGCGAGGCTAGCTGGGAAGCTAGGCATACCTTCTAGATTTGTGTGGCCCCTTTGTGGCTCGGGGAGCTAAAGGGGAAGTAGAGTACCCCTAGGGATTGGCTGGGAGGTACCGGTGTAGTCTCTATGGTTGGCGAGAAGGAGCAGCACAGAGAAGGAGAGGCACGGCGTGGGAGCATCTTGGAGCGCGCAGACGTCATCGAGGTGGGAGTTAAGGCAACGGTATGACTTGTAATTTAGTAGACTAGAATGCATTACGATTTGCCTCTGTTAATAAAGTTATTTACCTCCGTTATTAGCGAGATGATGAAAATGTTTATGGCTGTTATAGTTCCTATTTTCTCGTTGACTATCTGTTAAAGTGTTTCTAGGCTAGCTCAGCTGTGCGCTTGACGCATTCCTTGTGATTCCACCCTGCATTTTACTTACCTCGAAACTACAAAATTAACAGCCTCGCTTCAGGACTTTATATCTGAAGTTAGGTGGGTGGGCGTAATTATTTGTGTTGTATTTGTGTCCGGTTTCTCCTGTACTAGTTCTCCTACCATACTCAATTTTTGACGCAAAATTTATGACTGAATTTTACTGAATATAATTGTCCAAATCAGTTTCTGAAATAACTTTCTGTGTTGCGCGGCCAATATATTTTTCCCATATATGTTTGCGCTACCAATATTTTTCCCATGCGAAATTCCTTGTATCACTAGTGGTGGTTGGGTTCCTTCTGCATATATAATCATATCTTCAAAATCCATCATTTTAAATTGGATTGCATTTTCTGTGCACAAGCTTTGTTTTTTTTTCAGAGCCATAGCATATTATATTTTGTAAATTTGACTGTATTATTCATGCACAAGTTGGCTTCTTTGACACCAGCATATCCATGGCTCGGTGAATGAGGTTCATAATTACTCAGTACTGAACTGCAAAATGCATTTAGTGAATTCATTTAGCTTTGCTTGTTGTTGGAATTACCAGAACATCATTTTTTTATTTTGAAAAATTTCCAGATCGAAAGTAAAAAGAAAAGCAAAGAAAGAACTTGACGGTTGAGTATCTCGCCATGAGAAGACTACCACTTCAGCGATTGGCCAGGTGATGACCAGGTGTGTTCCTCCTACGAACCGTTCTGGTGTTTAATTCTGCGTTTGGGGGTTAATTTCCGTGCGAAGCGGGCAAAGACACCCACATGTTTTAACCTATCCCAAACCCTACTGCATGGTGGACTCTATTTTGGGGTCTTGATTCCCTGAATCGAGGCCTGTACCCATGCCTTCCCTCCCTCACCTTTTTCTGACAACGAAATTAATGAGAATTCTTGCCACCTGTGAATTACGGATATTTTTTTTTGGTTCCTCATTTTCTAATTAACACACAGAAATCAATAGATCGTTTCATCAATGATCAAGAGGGTCCAGTCTTTGTGCATGGTTTTTCTTGATGTTTTAGTTAAATGATTTTGAGAATTTATTTCTGGCATTTGCATTTTTGTAGGACCATTTGACAATTCGTTCTGGCAATTTGTGTTGCCAATTCGTTTCTGGCATTTTTCATTTTCGTAAGATCATTTGACAATTCATTCTGGCAAACTTGTGTTGGCAATTCATTTCTGGCATTTGCATTTTTGTAACATCATTCGACAATTCATTCTGGGAAATTAGTGTTGGCAATTCGTTCCTGGCATTTTCATTTTTGTGAGATTAATTATGAGAATTCGTTTTTGAAATTTCGTGCTGGCAATTTCGTTCTGGCACTTTCGTTTTATAAGTTGGTTCCTGAATTTTGTTCTAGCATGTTTGGTTCTGGTACTTAATGCTTTATCAAGGTTAAGGGATGGCAAGATGTGATTTGGATTAAATTGTAAATTGTCGAATTGATTCTCGGATTCTGTCAGTGCCAATTTAGAATTTGCAGGATTGATTGGGTCTCTGACAGCTGTCTTTGATGGCTGCCAATTTAAGGCATGAATTCGGGCATGCGTGCCTCAGTCGCCCCTTTGGTCTGGCATGTACTCACTGCCGTTGGTTTTATTGTTAATGATATCATAAATTGTGTTAGTAAGGTGTAAAATGTATTGATTAGGTAATGTTGTTACTGTAATACGTAAAGGAATGTCATTGAGTATTTTGTTTATAAAATATGTAATTGTAATATATTGTTTTTGAAATATGTAATTATAATGTTCTTGCAATATAATAAAATGCAATGCTAGTGTTGATAACCTATGAAATGTAAGTTCATTGTTATTTTATGTGCAATGTATTGTAATGTAAGATCATTGTCATATGCTATTTTTGAATTATGTTAATGTATTGTTCTTGCCCTATAAATAAAATGCAATGTTAGTGTTGATATCATATGAAATGTATGATCATTGTTATTTTATTGCAATGTCATTGTAACTTGAAAATGTAATGATATGGTTATCTTATTGTAATGCTAGTGTAAACTGTTGTTATTGATAACCATATATGGTGGAATGTCCTGGAATTAAGTCCAAAAAATTACTCGGAGTTAGTAAATGAGGGTTGTTGTTCATTTAAATAATGTTGAACTTGGGTGTTCGTTTTCAGAGTCCTTTTGTCACGCGCCTTCCGTAAGGGACGTAGTCGTTCTTCTTATTTATGTTGTACTTGATTGTAATCAGTTAGTTGCTTGGTCTGTTTGTGTCGGGCAGGATGTAGACACCTCCACGTAGCCTAGTGTGTAAGGGTGGGTGTGTGATTTTTTTTCTGTGTAAGGAATCCAGTGCCATATCAAGAGTCTCAGGCCCTTTAAAGGTAGGGTTTCCACTCTTGCGACACACCTGACAGAGATTACTATTTTCTGCCTGAGTAGTCGGCTAGGAGCCTATCTGACATTCTCTCTCTCCGGAGCAAAGAACTGAGATTAAACACCCTGCTTTCCTATGCAGAAATAGTAAAATATACTCCTATGGATTCTTCCTTCTATGTCCGTACTGTGCATAACCTAGTATGTCGTTAAATGCTTGTGGTTACCTGTTGTGCGCCTTATGTCTATGGTCCTTTATTTCTTGTTGTTACTATTGTAAGTCGTATGTCATCTTTTTGTGTTCATCTTGCTTGCGTCTTGTTCGTAGTCGGGTTACTAGTTTCTGCCTGAGCAGTCGGCTAGGAGCCTATCTGACCTTCTCTCTCTCCAGAGCAGAGGACTAAGATTAAATGCCCTTCTTTCCTATGCATACATAGTAAAATCACTATTATGGATTCCTCCTTATGTCTATGGTCGTTAATGCTTGCAGTTACTTGTTGTGCACCTTGTGTCTTCTTGTTGGGATCATCGTGGTTGTGGCTTGTTAGTCGTCAGGTGGCGACATAGAGTCAAGTGTGTCTGTTTCCTTTCTACACGCGCGCACACACTTTTAAAACAAAAAAAAAAATTCACCTGTTATCAAAGTTGTTGTCGTAACAAGGAGGACGTTACATTAATGCCCTAGACCCCATAATGGGTGCACACAAAGATATGGGGCGCATGGGACCTAGAGGATCTCAACAACTACAAGGACCTTACCATTGGAAAGTTTTGATTATTATCCATATATATCCTTACATGATGCCAACCTATTTCTCTAACAAAGTGTGAATGAGTGGCAGGAATTTGGCATTAAAAAATCATTAGAATAAGTCTATATGGGTGTTGTTGTTGTAGTAGCAAGAATCACCTACTTATATTGGAGATGGTTTCACTATAGGGAACTTGTAGGTTTATGGAAACATTCTTTGAAAGCTTGATTTTCAAGTATTTCTAGTCATTTTATCTATGGGTTTGAAAAATTTTCCATATTATGAAGGCCATGTATGGAAATTTTTTGTTGAATGACTTGCAAAATCTCTTGTTTTTGTTGCCAAGCCTCCTTGCAGTGAACTTGAGCATTTGATGTTTGAAAGTAATGATGTTTCCGATCAAGTGTTTGACAAATTTTTATATGCTAAGTGTTTGATGAAAATCTTGCATGCCAAGTGTTTGCAGATAAGCCTTTTTGACAAGTGTTTATGAAACTCCTATTATATAGGATAGTTTTTAGATTATGCTTAAGTCTCTTATTGGAAATACCACACTCTTGTGGTTGAATTTTTGTTTATTGTATGGACGATATAAAGTAAGAATTGGATTTTTTATAGGGAATTCATGTGGATCAACAATGCCTTCTTTTTTAGGGTGAAAAAATGAAAGATCATTCTATTTTTTCCAACCATAGCATATACAAAGACTCAAAAATCACTTTGGTAATCTAGTTACATGAAGTATATGTGTGATCCAGGTGGATATCGGTGGCCACCCACATTTTCCAACTGGCTAAAAATAGTTTTCTGACAATTTTGGCAATTTACTATTTTTAGCAGTTTTTAACTTCTGTGGCCATTTTGAGGGCCTAAATGAAGTTTTTTCGGGATCGAGCTCCTCAATGATAGATAAATGCATTATTGAGCCTCGAAAATGAATCTCCTCGACAATACCTTTCCAACAGGCTATCATACGCCTAAAACAAATATCATATGCAAAAGTTACGACCCTAGGAAGTTGATATACTAACTTACCCAAATAGGGCCCACATGAATTTTGGCACGTCATCTCCTAGGGTTAGGTTTTTGGATGTCTAGGGTTTTTGGCATTCCTATTTATTGTAAAAATTCCTTCAAAGCCTCATTGTAATCATCTTCTTGCGAATGCAAGTAGTCATCACATCTCTTCTTAGAGATAAGATGCCACCATTCTAGTGAGTCTTTCACTCTGTATTTTTATAGTCTTTGTACATTTATTTCATTAATAGAAATCGTGTATTACTGTATATCTGTGTTTATGGTTGCATATATGATACATTTCTGTTATATTATTGAATATTTGTGATATCATTGTGCATTTATTTATTATATTTACGCTATCATCTCATGCCGAAAATAATCTAGATCAGTGGTATCAGATAAGGCTGATCTTGATCGTTTTTCAGTGCATGTCCCCGATGAGGTCCGATTATAGAAATTTGGGTCTCAATATTGTCTCTCTTGAGGAAAATCACTCTCGCACACCCAAGAAACCCTCAATGGTGGAAGAAAAGAAAAATGACAGAGAAAATGATCCTATTAGTCTGTTGCTGGAGCAAGCTCTCATGCGACAGAGGGATGAAATGATGGAGAATTTTTCCCACATCCTTCAATGCCTTCTGATAGAAACAGACACATCTTCCTCAAATGACCACTTTGGAGGCACCTCGCCTTTCAAGGTACAATTTAATTTTGATATTCCTTTATTTGAAGGATATATAGATGCATAAGCCCTAGACAAATGGTTAAACCTGCTAGAAGGTTATTTCTCTGTTCACAATTTTTTTGACAGAGAAAAGATCACCTTCTCACTCCTTAAATCTCTCCCCCATGTCAAACATTGGTGGGAAACTTATTGGTAGAAACATTCTACATAGGAGTATGGAATATATGGGGCCGAGCCCACTTGGGATTTTTTTGTGGATGTGGTAAAGGAACAGTATTACCCTGTTGGCAACTATGAGGACCAGTACATGAGATGGACCACACTGCAGCAAGAGAGGGGCCAAGAAGTTATAGAATTCACAAATACCTTCCATACCTTGCACACCAAGCTGGGTATCAAAGACTCCAAACAACATTTTGTTCTGAAATACCATGGGGTTCTACACAGATACATCCAAACCGAAAAGGATTTTCTGGACATCTCATCACTCGATGTTTCTTATCACTATGCTGTTAAAATCGAGCAGAAATGTAAGAACCATAAAAAATGAGAGTTCAGGTCTATAAATCCGCAACAACCAATGTATGAAAAAGTTGGCCCTAACAAACAGTCTCTCGAAAACTAGTCCAAGGCACAGGAAAAGAAGGGTCATGGGAAGACAAAGAAGGACACTGGAATGTCGCTCAAAAAATTCATTGGTGGTCGAGATCAAAGACAAGGATCCAAACCTTCACTCATAATTTGATTATGAAAATACTGGTAAAAGACAGATCATTGACACAGACCCCACTGCTATTGTCGCGACTGCAACAATTCAACTAAAAGAACCAATAGATCCTTAAGAGGGGGAGTGCCTTCTTCATTCACAGATGTGGGTGAAGGGGACCCTGCTTCATTTTATTGTTGATAGCAGAAGCCATAAGAACCTCATCTCAGCAGAGGTTGTGAAACAGTTGGGATTGTTGACAACACCACACCCGCAACCATACAACATCGGGTAGCTTCACCAAGGACGAGATCTTCGTGTTATCCAGCAGTGTCGATTGTCATAAAACATCCATCCCTTCAAGGATAAGATATTATGTGATGTTTCCCCACTAGATGTTTGTGATGTTCTCTTGGGCCAACCATATATGTGGAAGGGCCATGCTATTTATGAGTCTCAACCCCGTAGTGTCAATGTTACTTTGGGGGGTCATATATATAGAATACCACAGGTAGTTCTGACTATTGTTCCACCTAAACAGTGCCACAAGGTAGTATCTCATACTGCAAAATTTAGCTTCTTCACAATCTGTTCAAAAGGGGAACAGAAGGGCACTACAACCACTATAGCCTCGCCCCAAGCACCTTTTATCCAACAGAAGCAGGTCGAAAAGGTTGCATCAAAACAAAAAGATTCCTTCTACACACCATCCTCTCATATAGCTCGAATTGTTGAACATCCTCAGCCTCAACAGGTTTGTGACAAACTTCCACAAATTGAGCAACACGACGTCTCCAGCAAGGCAAGCAGCTCACCAATATTCAGATTCAACAAACATTTTTTCCTCTCCCCCGGGAACTCAACGCAATGGATACCATTTCTTCCTAAGGAGGGAGGATTGATCTAGGTGGATATCAGTGGCCACCCACCTTTTCCAACTAGCTCAAAATAGTTTTCTGGCAATTTTGGCAATTTACTATTTTTAGCAGTTTTTAACTTTCGAAAGCATTTTGAGGGCCTAAATGAAGGTTTTTATGGATTGATCTCCTCAATTATATAAAAAGGAATGATTGATCCCCCACAATGAATCTCCTCGATGATAACTTTCCAATGGGTTATCATACGCCTAAAACGAAGATCGTATGGAAAAGTTACGACCCCGAGAAGTTGATGTACTAACTTACCCAAATGGGGCCCACATGACTTTCGGAGCTTCATCTCCTAGGGTTAGGTTTTTGGATGTCTAGGGTTTTGAGCATTCCTATTTATTTTAAAAATGCCTTCATAGCCTCATTGTAATCATCTTCTTGAGAATTCTAGTAGCCATCACATCTCTTCTCAGAGATAAGCTGCCACCATTCTAGCAAGTCTTTCACTCTGTATTTTTACAGTCTCTGTACATTTATTTCATTAATAGAAATTGTGTATTACTGTATATCTTTGTTTATGGTTGCATATCTGATACATTTCTGTTATATTACTAAATATTTGTGATATCTCTGTTCATTTCTTTATTATATTTTCACTCTCATTTTGTGCTGAAAATAATCCGGATCAATGTGGGCCATGGATTGCCTTTCAAACATTCTTTCCTTCAAGGATGCAATCAGAAACAAACCTTCTAATTATGTTTCTCTAAAATATTCTTTGTCCAATGTGTATATTGTGGAGAACTTTGAAGCGGTGCCAAAGATGGAGGTCTCTGTGCTAGATGTCAAAGAATTAATTTCATTTTACAAATCCTCTTCATTAACATGCAGATTCAATGGTTTCTTGCCTCCTACTTCAGATTTGTACCAATGGATTATTTGACCTAGACAAAATGTTGTGAGGTTTACATTTTCTGTAAGGGTTTCTTTATTGTTAAGTTTTCCATTCTGGTTGATTATAAAAAAATATTAGAAGAGGGTCCTTGGTTTTGGGGTAGAGTGGGCCTTTTTGTTATTCCATTGTTTCCCTTTTTCAATCCTACCACTATGTCTATATTAAAAATACCCATTTAGGTTCAACACCCAAATTTTCCCCTTCATTTTTGCATCTATCAACTTTTAAAGATATTGGAAATAATTTGGGAAATAACATAAACATAGATCTAGAGCGGGTTCAATTGGGTTTATACACATATTCTAGAATATGTGTTGAGATTAACATTACCCAAGGTCTCCCAAACAAGATGCTCTTATAGTGGGACAATTTAAGATGAGTTTAAGTTCTAGATTATGAGAATATTACTTTTTAATGTGAGTATGTAAAAGAAAAAGGCATTTCCATGATTCTTGTCCTCATACACCTACCTTCTCCAAAAGGAACAAAGGACATAAATCTAAACCGAAACACTGGAAAACATATGAGAAATTGTACCCATAGTTGTTGAAGTTGTTTCCTTTTAAGAAAGGCTCTAACGTTGAGGGGAATATTCAAGGGACTTAAAGAGTGCCCTTAATATTGTGAGACAATCTAGGTGGATACAATAATATTTCAAATCAAATTATATTTTCTTAGCAATAATCTTTTTATGAAATTTTTCGTCGGGTAATCTAATTTCTCACAAAAAAGCTTCTCCTAAATAATAAACCCTTTGAAATTTGCTCCTACTTTTTTGCAGTACAACTACACCAATCATAGGGTAAATGGAATTCCTTGGTTGATATTATAAGATATTTAATTAGACCAATTAACTATAGAAACAATATCTTAAAAACTATCAAATCAACCATTAAATTAATTTTTCATGTTTCAATTTTAAATATTCAATCTAAATTGATCTTTCCTTTTTCAAACACAAACTCAGTCGCCATTGTTGAGTGAACCTAGATAGTTTTTTGTTGGATTTTTGTAGAGGCCAGTTGTTCCCTCTCAAGCTAGTCTAGTAGTATTTATGCCCTTATTGTCACTTCTCAATTCTAGTTATTGTCACTTCTCAATTCTAGGTGCCTGGTCCTTATTTTGGGTTGTTCCCAAATTTTGGGCAGAGTCTTACATTCACTAGAAATCATTGAAATGGACCTAGTTTCGGCCTATATATGAAATAGTTGAATACAATTCCTATCACAGATGTTATTCAAACAAACATATAATACATGAATTCCTATCATCCTATCACAACGAATAACACATGAATTTTTAAAAAGTGACCTTCATTATTTTATGTCTTAGTTTTACTTTTAAGAGAAATTAAATAGCTACAAAGTCAAGGAAACTAGGAATATGAGATTAAATAAGTATAAAGTTAAGAAATTTGGATTTTCCATATCCATACCTTTTTTATCAAGGTGAAGAAGAAGATCAAGACCCAGTTCCACGTACATATGATTTTTATGAAGAGTATGCTATTCTTTATATATGAGATTTTGTTGGCTAAGAAGAAGGAGTAGAGACATGTGTAGATCCTGGCAGGGAGTAAGAATCCAGGGGATTATCTTAGATACATATCATTATGAATTAAATTTATAAACATTTGGATAGACTCAAGATAAAGAAACAAGTGGGAATTTGGATAGCCTCAAGAGAAAGAAACAAGTGAGTAATAATGATTGATCAATCAATTACTCCCCCTTTCACATCACCTATAATATGTATCCTTTCCTCTCAAATGTTTGTTGGGAACATATATTCTCTATCCTCCTCCCTGCTTTCGAGTTCAATAGTCTGACCATATTTTCCTCATGAATGTTTCTAACCTAGAGTGCTTGAAGGTTCCTACACTTACCCTACTTTAAGGAGTAGATCCATAGTTCCATATTCTTTGTATCACTTCCTTTCAAAATTGTTGAAATGGGTTGGAGTATTGTCACAGATGACAACCTAGATACTGAACTTTTCCCCAATCGCTATATAATCAACTCCACCATATGCCAAAAATTTGTTCCAAGACACCTTTCTCACACTTACCGTAAAATATTTTTTGCAAAACCTATGGTAGTGCAACTACTTCAGACATAGACCCTCTTTAGTTGATCATACCCTGAAATTGTTTCTCTAGCTTCCTTGTTGTACTCTTTATTCACTAGAGTCCATTGCACTTGATTTTGGGAGTATCCTTAGCACCTAACTGACATTTAGTTTCGGCCAGGATTAACTCATTAGGACCATCTCTGCCAAATGTAATAAATGCATTATGACCAAAACACATCTTCTATGCATAGTTCACAATGATAGTCCAATTTTCATGAGCTATTGGATAGTTGGGACATAAACAACATACTAGTCATGCAACATGTATTTTAATTGGTGTATCCTTTGGCCTTCCTTAATATGAATGATTGTTAAATATAAATCCCCACAATGATGTGTGTTTGGGTATTCTACATTTCATGTGAATTTCTTTGTTGTTATTGATCAATGTGCATTAGGAGGTCAGGATTGGGAGGTATGCTTTGCTCGACTAAGTAGGTTGGGTAGGTTTTTGAGCATTGAATGGTTCCTAACCATTGCATTTTGTATCGATATGCCTCAAGCATAAAGGTAATATATCCTAGGAATTGGATAGATACGGGGTTGGTCTAACCTTGTATAGCTCTTTTCTATAAAAATGTAAACTATTACACAATTTATTATACATTAAAAAAATGTCTTATAAAATTCATTAAAATGAAAAGAAATAAATATTGTATAATAACTATAAATGCTACTCTTTTGATATTCTACTAATATATCTTTATATTGAAATTTCATTATATTAAAATTTAATACCTTCATTTCTAATCACATTTTCATTTAATTTGAAGTCAACCTCAGATGCATTTTATTTGGTGGAGTTCTCGTATGTGTAGTTTTCTTTTATGTGTATAAAATTAATTAGACAATAATTTTCAGAGTTTTGTTTAAAAATGAAATGATAACCAAGGTTAAATCTCCTTAGCTGATAACCATCATGTTTTATAGATGTTTCTACTTGTAATGTCCCCATTTTTGGATTCCCTTACTATGCAGTTGTAGATGGCCTTAAGGGTTTATGTCAACCTGACCATAGGGGTAATTTGAGGTTAACAGTGATCTCAGAAAGTTTGGGGGAGTTATATGGTTCTTTCAAGGGTATTCTCATCATCTTTCATCATCGGGATCAATCATATGTAGTTAGTTTTGGCTCCAGAGCTTTTCAACTTTCTCGTAAATTTGGGAGTATTAATGAACATTATTTAATGAATTGCACTAAGGTTGCCATTTTAGTAATTCATCTAAGAGGGGTACCTTGGTGTGATAGTTTGTTCGAACTGGGATGAATAACTCTAAATGATGGAGAAGATAAAAAATGACTTTCAGTACCCAAAAAAAATGCTTTAAAGTCAAATAAATCACTTTTTGGAGTGAAAGGGGTTAACTAATTAATAAAGTGATTTGACTAAAGTTAAATTAAAAAGTCACTCAAGTTTAAAAGGGTAAAAAGGGTCAGCAAAAGGGTGAAAAAGGAAATATAGGAGGAATGAGGGTTCCCTCTCTCATTATGCACTTGTTATTTTCCTAAAATCTATTTGAGAGAGCTCTTGTGGATTTGGATCTTGGGACGAGAAAACCTAGATATTTTGGAGATTGGTTTTAGTGGTGAGACTATCCACCCTATATTTTCATTGGGAGGATATCATCCATATTTTCTGATTGTGCTTCATTAGAGGATGGAGTTCTTTATTGTAGTTGATATTTCCCTTTTAGTTGCATAGTTTATTTGTTTGTGGTTTCGTTTGCCTCTTGGCGACTCATATATTCATTTGTGGAGGTCGTTGTTGTTTGAGAAGGATGAGTTCACTATATAGACAAAGTTGGAATTAAGGGAGGTCAAATATATTCAAAAGAGGGCCTATTTTCCCCTACTGGATGAACTATCTCATATACATGCCTAAATATCACACTTCTAGGTTGTATTTCTTCTTCAAACATAGTTTTCTCTTGTGTTGGATGCTTTCAGTGTGTGAGGAGGCTGAGTTACCTGTTGAGGGTAGTATTCTGTTATTGGATGTTGTCTTGAGTACAGTGGAGGATGAGTTATTTATTATTGATTGAGTCTTCACATTTTGGGTGCATCTCTTAAGACTTGAAGTGTTACCTCTCTTGTTGGTTGAGTTATCATACTATGGGGTGAGTTCTCTACTAGAGGATTGAGTTAGTTGCTATTGTGGCCAAGTTTCCTCAGTGGGCAGCAATTTTGTGGACAAGGTTTGAGGCTAATATTGAGGGTGTATTGATGGAGCAGAGGTGTCTTCATAACATCCATCCATTGTTGTTATTTTATCTTGTTATTTCATATGTAATTACATTCCCCAAGCCCGCAGTGTAATTTTTAGAGGTATTTACAACCATTATTTTTAGTACACAGTCCAAATCTTGTTTACTTATGGTTGATTTTTATTGTTGTTGCTGACCAAATTTATTACTGCTACAAAGTGGTGTTAATGTAATAAATCTTGGCCTATATCTTGTATAATTTTGTGGTATTTCCATCCTATTTTATGTAATTAAACATTCTTCAAAATGGATTTTTTTTTGTGAAAACCATATATCATAAATACACACACAAAATCTCTATAATATCCAAATATTTGACGAAGTTGTTGCACACACCTACCACACTTAAAAGGGGGGTGAATGAGTGTGGGGCTCTTTTTCCCAAAACTTCCCTCTTGCACAAAAACTCATCAATTAACATTAAACATTTATTAATTACCCATTGTTTTCATTTATAAATAGTTATATGTGAGAACATATCAGCAACATATATCAGCAATATATCATCAACAAGTCATCACCACAATGAACACAAAGAACACAAGATGTATGTACAATTTTTTTTTTATTACGGACTACAATCCTTGGGGTTTATTAGCAACAACTGAATAGAGTACAACTCTACAAGAGCACTGGCTCTATATGAAAGACTCATCTTGCATTATCAGCACCAACTGAGATGAGAGAACAATCCTCAATAGATATCAATCTGTACCATAAACAAGAGCATCAACCATGCACCAACCTGTGCCAAATAACCTGTAATCAACCTATACCATAAACAAGTGCATCCAACCATGCACCAAGTATATACCAATCATGTGCCAACTACTCATCAACAACGACTCATCAATTTGTACCAACATCATCAACTATACACCTCATGTATGTGCCAACTCATCAACTGCTTGTCTCAACCATGACTAGTTTTGGATTAGTCAACAACCCTAACTGAATAAAGATCTGAAACTGATACACAATGTTACTCAGTGTGTTTTATGTAATTCCTCCAAGTGGAACTATTTGGAACCTCTCAGAGAAGGATTTATAGCAAAAATGGCATACCTTGCTGAATTCTGGCTTATTCTAGAGAGCGACCTTGTAGAGCATGCCCTGAACAAAATATTTGATGAATAGATATGAAAATGTTACAAAGCATACTACAGAATTTAATATAACTAAAACAATTGGTCTCATTGAATTTGGATCTGTTATGAATAAGTTATGACGTTTTTACCCGAAACCCCTGATTTTGACTAGTTTCAGGACTAGCCACAAACCCTAATTTCCACAGAGTGTAACTCCCAAAATACAACGACCCACAAGCTAAATTTTTAACCACAAATACTTGGATATGTTTTCTCAGTTGCATAGAAATTTCAATATTTTAATCATTATAGAAAAAAGGTTATAGCGAAAATGGTGAGATGACCTTAAAATAACATACCTTAGAAAGCACCATCAAAAGAATTTATCCTTCCTTGCATTTCAGCCTTATTTTGTTCACTTTCCTCAGAATTTCGGCTTAGATATCATTTGTAAACCTCAGAAACCTATAGATATTCAATATTCTCAAGTGTGATTCAAATGAGAGAGCCTTGCCTCTTATTTATACTCTCCAAGTAGCTTCCTTAAAAACATCTTC
>ML795509.1:119638-163385 GCA_009831015.1 Picea engelmannii | reverse complement strand
CAAATTCACTTTCCTTCATCTCATTATTCCACAATTAAGCATGGGTTCTCTTACTCCACAAAGCGTCTTCCCGTGAGGGATTTCACCATAAGGGGACCACTTTGGAGTTCATCTATATTTACTTCTTATCAACCATGAAAAAAAAATAATGAGTCATATTTACATCAAACACTATTTGTTCCATTACCCAAACCTTTGTGCTATGGGTCTTTCTTCAAGGGTTGACATCAATGACAACCAACCTTAATCAACAGAAGTGACTACGCAACAAACAAAGTGAAATTCAAAAAAATAGTCATGGAGGATATTACACTCCTTATGATCTTTAAGAAAACATTGTAAATATTTATGGCCGAACATACCATAAAATTGTTTCTTTGGCCACCTTGTTGTACTCTTTATTCACCAGAGTGACTGTTGCACTTGAGTTTAGGAGTAGACTCAAAATTTGATTAGTGTTTGGTTTCTTCCAAGAGTAACTTGTTAGGTCCATCGTTAATACATGCAATACGACCAAAACTCATCTTTTATGCACAGTTAAAAATGACATCCAAATATCATGACGTATTGGATAGTTGGGATAGAGATGATATACTTGTCATGCAACATGTATTTTAATTGGTGTATCCTTTGAATACCCTTAATAGGTGGAAAGGATGCTTGTTAACTCTAACACCCACAACTATGTGTATTTGAGGTATTGGACAATTGGGATGACAATCACACTTGCCATGCAACATATATTTTAATTGGTGTATCCATTGTCTACCCTTAATACGTGAATCATATGATTGTTAACTCTAACTCCACAAAACTATTTGTATTTGAAGTGTCTGTTTAATCTAGTAAACTAATGCACTACTAGTTGGCTACATGTATGCACAATCATGATAATCGACACCATATCATTTGAGAGAACAATTATTAAATGCTATAAGCATTGGATTGCAAAAAATGTTTTTACCATCCTCAGTCCATGCCCACCATACTAATTATTAACATACCCAGACGAAGCAAAATACCCCTGTGGAATGTAATAGGAATCCTGAAGGAAACTTGGGGTGAACCAATACTTGGGGAGGGTACTGCTGCATTTAGAGAGGTAGCAGAGTTAGAGGCTCGATGCATATAGGATTTGAGGGGAAGAAAAGGTGAAGATGAGGCACCTTCTTCCACCATTGGATTGTGCAAGCTCTCTCAACCAAAAGGCAGAGTTTCGGTCACAATTTCACTAGGAGAAACAAGAAGGCTCTATCTCCATCCCACTGCTCCAACTCATTGGAGGCAGAGCTAGATTCAAATCGAGGATACTTGCATAAGCCCTAAAAATCAAGTTCCATGTATGTAGTTTATAGTTTAATGTGTTGGTCTATAGGTATTTTGTGGTATTACCTCCATGAGCACACATTGCATGAACTTAGATGCCATGATGATGCCATTGCATTGAACTTAACACATGTAGCATTGACTGCATGATAATAAACATTTCAAGATTTTTTTTCTTCTTTTTCTAAGACTCACACTCCTACCTAGACCATCTTGCAGTTTTGCGAAGTGTGATTGAAAAATCCCCTGAATCATGTTTGAAAATTGTTTCATTATGTTCTAGATCAGTCATCAATAACACTTGAAAATTAACTTCTCAACCTGAATTTCTTAGAGATGGTAATCTTAAGTCAAAGATACATAATTACTATCTTTTACTCTTGAGGAAATATTCAACCCCTAAATCATGATTGAGAATTATTATGATGTGCCATTTTGGGAGATCTGTCATCTAATTAGAAGATTACATTAAATTTTAGAAGGCAAACTTAGAGGAGACGAGCATAAAATAGATTTGTGATGCTAGGTAAGGAAGGCCTGCAACATAATTAAATTAGAAGAATAGAACATGTTGTATAATATAACAATATCTATATGGCATTATATAGATAGCATATGTATATCATATTATATACTTATACTATATATCATTAACTGCAGAGGTGATGTAATATTATAATGTCTATGCACATGCTTCTACTATTCTAATATGACTATGTTTTAATTCATAAGTCTGCAACCTCTAGAATTTGATAGTCATAAAAAATCTCATGACTTTTAAATGAGGCTTAAATTACAATACAAGCCTTTCTTTACTAGGCTTACATTACAATGGAGTTTTTTTTATAACCAACTTGCATTGGGTTTGGGTTTAAGTTATTCGTGATTGTGTCCACTAAATAATTATGCTCGTGTAGTGCAATATACATCTGGTATGTAGGATATTAATATGTCTCGAGTCTTATGTTTTTCTACACGATGAAAATTCTATTGTTGATCATCAAAAAATTCCATTCAAATGGATATTTTAAATTCATGAAGACTTATAAATCATCTCGAGTACATGATTGTTAGGGAAGTTGATAATTGATTTAATGTCACCATCCATAAAATTAGTAATGCATTCAAATAATTAATCAAATGCTCATAAATGATTGTTCTGGCATAATGCAATGCATCAATCCTCTATAAATATGTATGTTCAACCATGGTAGATGTTTTTGCTCATATGTAGAGATAATGTGTTCCAAGTGTATCAATTATTATTTATGAAGTAGTTTAGTGCATGCCCAATCATTTTTCTATGATTCTAGGATACTCACAAGATTTTCCCTAAGAAGGCATTTTCTAAGGGTTAATAGAGTCGTTATTTGATTTTGTCAAGAGAAACCAGAGAAAACAATAAATCTTAACCTAATGGTTGTGGGAAATATTAATTACAAGTCATGAGATTTATGCTTACGCTGACTTTGTCTGTCACGAAAAGTAGAGACATTACTCAGTTAGACACAACAAGGAGGAGAGTTAGCAGGAGAATTATTAAATGAGCTGATATTTTATCCTTCTTGAGCTATGTAAATCAGATAGAGTTAGTTGAATTTATTGTTGTATTAATTGTTTGAGTCAGTTTGCTTCTACAGGAAGTCTCTATATTCATCTATATATTTCTGAGTATATAGGTAGTCGATAATACAGAGAGAGAGTTGATATATAGAAGCAACAACAACTGTAAGATAGTCGAAGAATTATGAGAGAATAAGCTCTGTGTTTTATGAAAGTCTGTAGAAGTTGTTGGAGCCAAAGCTCAACATATTTTGTATTCTGTAACTGCACGCAATGCCCAAGTTGGTAATATATTAAGTATCTGTGTGTTGATGTATTTATGAGTCTCTTTTTTGCTCAAACATTCTGAAAATACATTCTATATGTTTCTACACAAGCTTAAGTAAGTTTACGAGTTGTTGAATTTGCATTACATGTGAGTTTAGGTTTTGAGAGTAGCACAATGTCAAGAATTTGTTTTATTAAGTGTTATCATCACAACGCGTAGTATATTGAGCAATCTGTGAACTGTGTGATAAGTCCCGAGAGGCCAATGACGAAGAATTTAACTGGACGATATTTTGAAACTGCGTTGTGCAAATTTTTTTTTCACGTTGTATATTCAAGATATGGTATCAAAGTAGGTTTTATCAGAGCAATTTTTATTAGAGAAGTTTCAAGAGAAACAAATCTGTTGTAAGGTGAAATCATGGCATCTACTTCAAATATGAAACCTCCCATTTTCATGGGAAAAAAGTATGAGTTATGGTCCTTGACCATGAAGGTGTTATTTTAGGGTCAAGATGTATCGATGATAGTCGATAATGGCTATGTGGAACCAATATATCAGGAAGCATACAATGCTCTCACACAAGCTTAGAAGGATGCTTTGAAATATCAAAGGAAGAAGGATGGAAAAAAAATATTTTACATACATCAAGCCATGCATGAAAGCATACTCCCAAGAGTTGCATCAACAAAGCAAGCCAAGGAAACATGAGACATATTACAAACTTCTTATCAAGGTATGGACAAATTCAAGACTTCAAAGCTAAAAATTATTAGAAGATATTTTTAAAATCTGTCAATGAAAGAATGAGATTCAGTGGATTCATTTTACACTCATGTTATTGGCATGATAATTAGATTAAGTCACATAGAAAAACCATAGAGGATATGAAGTTGGTTGAGAAAGTACTTAAGATTATTCCTCCTAAATTTGATACTCTTGTTGTGACTTTAGAAGAGAACAAAGATCTGAGTCAGTTTAGTATAGATGAGTTGCAATCCTTCCTCATTAATCATGAATACAAATTAAATAGGTCAAACTTGTAATTAGAAAATTCATTTTCTACACAATCATCTATAAGTCATGGAAGAGGAAGGGGGAGAGCTAACTCCAGAGGCAGAGGAAGGATTTCTGCTAGAGTTGGACGTAGTAACAGTCCTGTAAATACTGGGGGAAGAATTAAAAATCAAAATAGCAGTCAATCAAGTGGTCATAGATCTGATAAATCAAAGATTCAGTGCCATTACTATAAAACGTATGGACATTATGCATATGAATGCAAGAAGAGAAAATATAATCAAAACAAGCAAGGAAAATATCAGTCAAACAATGAAAATAGTCCCTCCAACCCTATGTTTATGGCACACACTGAAGCAATGTCTATAATCTCTCCAGTTGAATGCAAAGTTGGTCAAGAAATTCCATGTGACACATGGTATCTAGATTGAGGCTACAGTAATTACATGATAGGAAACTTAGAACTATTTTATAGTTTGGATAAGTCAGTCCAAACTAAATTTACACTTGGAACATATATCCAAGTCACTGTATTAGGTAAAGGAAGTATTAACATTTTTACTAAATAGGGGGAACAAAAATTTATGCCTAATGTATATTATGTTTCTAGTCTAAAACATAATTTGATGAGAACATGACAACTATTACAAAAAGGGTACATAATCTACATGGAATATAATCACTGTGTGATTTTGGATAGATATCCAAGCAATCATCTTATTGCAAGAATTCATATGACAAGCAACATAATGTTTCCATTAACATTGAAGCTAGCCATGAAGAGAAAAACAACACAAGTTGTCTATGAAACAAAATATGCACAATATGTCACTAAATTTAAAGAATAAAGTGAAGAAGTAAGTGTGCATTATTGCAAGGAATAAAAAGGTAGTGCACGCAGTTTCAAGAAAGAAGAAGACAATGATGCTAAACTGAGAGCAACATTCCAATTTGAGGTGCGGGATGATTAATGGCTATGGAATTTCAGATTTGGACATCTAAACTTTGGAAGTCTGAAGCTGCTACATAAAAAGGATATGGTGAAAGGTTTTCCATTGATTGAAAAACTAGAAAGAATATGTGAAGGATACATCTTTGGAAAGCAACATAGAGAGTCTTTTCTAGTAGGCAAGTCATATAGAGAAAAATCTCCATTGGAAATTGTACATTAAGATATCTGTGGATCAATGCAAACACCATCTATAGGAGGTAATACCTATTTTCTTACATTTATTGATGATTTCTCAAGAAAGACATGGATTTATTTCCTAAAACATAAATCTGACGCATTAGGTTGTTTTCAGTAGTTCAAATCACTTGTGGAGAAACAAAGTGGTCATTACATAAAGGTTATAAGAACTGACAGAGGAGGAGAATATGTTTCAAGATAATTTTAGAACTTTTGTAAAGTTCATGGAATTTACAAGAAATTCATTGCGCGGTATACACCACAACAGAATGGTGTCGAAGAGAGGAAGAATCAAACCATAATGGAAATGGCAGGAAGTATGTTGGAAGATAAAAATTTGTCAAATGAGTGTTGGGATGAAGCAGTAGCAATTGAAGCATACATAATGAATAGATGTCCAACAAAGAGTGTGAAAAACAATGTTCCTCAAGAATCTTGAACATGTATGAAGCATAATGTTGCGCACTTAATTTTTTTTGGTTGTGTCACATACACACATGTTCCAGATGAGTTGAGAAATAAGTTAGATAACAAAGTACATAAATGTATATCTGTTGGGTATTTTGAATACACAAAAGCATACAAACTTGATGCAGGAGCATCGCTCCATCTCAGCACATGCTAGCTAATCAACACGTGTGGTGTGCATTCAAGAAGGGAGAGGTGTCGCGCTCTTATTTTTGCCTCGAGAATCTAAGGCATGATCTAGTGTTAAGAACCCGAATAGATCTACAAATATAATCACCAAATATACTGAATACACAATAGATCCACAAATAAAGATAGAGGAAACCACACTTTATTATAATAAAACTCTTGAGATAGGGCAACACCATACAATGGATCCTATTATGGAAGGGATCCTCTCCTGTTAACTTGCCTCTTCAAGGGGGAATCCTCCTATTGAGCTATATCTCACAATACAATAATTATCTTCATGTCCCATTACATTGCTTGAAATCCTTTATATAGTGCTACCATCACCTAAGAACATTCTACAGGAGGAATCTTCTAGAAGTAGAACCTTCTAAGAAGTCCTCTTACATGTATTATATCTAACTACCATAGTGGGCGTTATTTAATAATATAGTGGACCTAGTACACCTTACATTGAATGGCCTTCACTATTATCACTATGGGCCCTNCCCCCCCCCACTACCTCTCTAGCTACCTTACATTCCATCCCTCTTATGAAAATGTTGTCCTCAACGCTTGATGTACAACCATATACTAGGGTCCCATGGATAAGTGTGGACCATAGTGTCAAAGTAGACTAGAGAACTAGGGTCCCATTGAGAAATGGAAGCCACCATGTTGAATTAGTACAACCACCCTTGTAAACCAGGGTCCTATGTCCAATTTCTCATGTGAAACCCACGTGGAAGATATCGACACCCAATAACCAACTGAAGATGATGCTCCCAATACTGACACCTATCATATGGATCCAAATAAGAATATCCATCCACATAGTGGGAGATGATCAACGATGAATCTGGAAGGAACAATATCATTGTAGAATATGTGGGCTGGATGCTGGTAACTAGATCCTGATGTGGGACATTGATGTTCTCTACAGAAGGGGGAGTAGATTCATCAAATAAAATGTGAAAGTGGTTGTCATCCCAGAAATGAAAACTATCCATATACCAATCATCGCAATTGGCCTCAAAATCATACCAAGCATATATTTCTTGATTATATTCATCCCTGAGGTCCTCCATAATAAATTTCTCCTTTATTTTATCCAATGAATCTTGAATACTATGAAAACTATCATGGAGGCCATCTACAAAGCCATCCAATTTGTTATTCAATGTGTCAAACAATTGGGCTTTGAATGCTTCAGTAATCTGTAGAATTTCTTTGAGGGTTTGAGAAGAAATAGCCATATGTTCACTCTATGAAAATTTATTAACTTTTCAGTCCCGCCGTCGTCATGAAAAAAAAATAAAAAATTGAACAATAAATTACTGCAGAAAATCGTGACATTTTCCGGAAAAAACCCTGAAAAATTGTTGAATTTAAAATGCTCATAACTTTACTTCCTAGACTTTGTTTTAGCTGATACAATGGATCATATTATGCAAGGGATCCTCTCCTGGTCACTTGCCTCTTCGAGGGGGAATCCTCCTATCGAGCTATAGATCACACTACAATAATTACATTTATTGAACCCCTTTATATAGTGCTACCATCACCTAAGAACATTCTAGAGGAGGAATCTTCCAGAAGTAGAACCTTCTAATAAGTCCTCTTACATTTATTATATCTAACTACGATAGTGGGACTTATTTAATAATATAGTGGACCTATCCCACCTTACATTAAATGGCCTCCATTATTATCACTATGGGCCCTATGCCCCCACCCGACTACCTCTCTAGCTACCTTACATCTAGGCATTAATATGAGACAAGCTGGAAGAGCCAAATCATGCTTTCGCACAAGTTGGGATAAGGTTGCCATTAATAGGCACACAAAAAAATGGATTTGTGTTTGATTTAGAGCATAATTGGCATCATTATAATTTAGCCTTTGGATAAGCATTAGGGGTGGTGATTTGACACCATTAGTTAGCTTGTGAGTGAAGCTCGTAGAGCCCCTCTTGTATAAATATTTGTATTGAAAGCAAAGTAGAGGTTAGATGATAGGTTGTTGAAGGTTAGATAATGAATAATTGGATAGTTTTAGATAGGCCAGAGGGGAAAAACAAAGAGTCGAGACTCAATTGTATCTCAGACTCCACCATTGTAAATTGGCATTCCACCATTAATAGACAATGACATTTTTTCTTGTTTTATCTTTCTGTTCAATGGATATTGTGTTATGAATGTCATTTGCATGCTTGTGAATTGTATATGGATGTTAGGAATCGTCTGCAGGGATAGAGATACATTTTCCTATCCATGAGTGTGTTAAGTTAAGTTTAGTTCTCTAGGATAAATGCAAGGAGTGTGTGACAAAGTTGGGAAACTCTTTAAGTTGGCACAAGGAGTGCGTGTCTTAACTCAGTGGAGTGAGAATAGAAGTTGCTAGGAAGGCACACCAGATTAATTTACAAGCTCAGGAGAAATTTCAAGGTGGTTAAGTCCCTTGAAAATAAATACTTTGTGGAGAGAGGCACAACTCAGAGTTACTAAACACTCTAAAATACTCTACCAGGAGGGCATTGAGCTTGTGTGAGCATACCCAGGAGCTACACGATCAAAGGTGTAGAAGAAACCCATAATTGTTGAACATTCTGGTGAAGGAAGGTTTCGCAAGAAGTGTGTCGAGAAAGGAAAGGAGATTCCTTAAAAATTTCCCCAAGGACAAGGAAGAAGCTGATGAATAACTAAGACAAGCACAAGGAGTGCACCTAAGGTGCTGCAAATTCCCCTTACAAGCTCAGGAGGAAGGGTGAGAAGTTTCCAGGAAAACTTATACTAACTGTGCAAGGGATTTGAGGACTTATCAAAGTCTTGAAGATGGAAAATTCATCCATCGTTGAGGATAATATAGGTGGTAGAAGATCAATAAGTTCGGAAGCAGGAGCTTCAGAAGGTTTTCCAATAGAAAAAAAGGGATCTTCGCGAAGTTGCGAAGGGTGATTTCAAACCCGGTTGTTGGATCTGGAAGGGGACACATGGAGTGGAATCAACATTTTGCTGATTCATGACCAAAAGAAGCAGAGACGAGAGAATACTGGACTCATGATGTTTGAACTCACGAAGTGATCACAGTCATTGGTCACGAAAGGAGGGAGGACCGTAGATCTGATCCCGAAGCATTCGTCGATTCAAAAATCGGGAAATGGAGAACGTAATTCACAAAAGTTCTAAAGTACAGGTTTGTGAAGGGAGTTGACCCATGGTCACAGCCCATGGTTGCATAGAGGGAGGAACTTAGCATTTGAGAGCTAAGGTCGTTGGCGTAACAACTGAAAAATGCTAAGGAGGGTGTCCGCAGGTGCCACATCGTGGTTGTCGAGGAATTGAGAAGGGCCTGTGTCAAGTCAAATTGGTTCGATCGGGAGCCCGACGATTAATTTGACTCAATGATTTGAATGATCCTAGACTAGGAGGTCATGTCAGCCCCGAAGGAGGGTAGGGGGTTGTCACTAGGAGTGGTATCAGAGCAATGTTTTCGTCTGTAGATTTTAGGAGAAGGAGAAGATGACGATGCTTTCAGTTGCAAAGTGAGCAATAGACTTGCCAAGGGGGCATGTAGAAGGTGAAGATGGCCACTGTCAGTCATAAACATGGTCGAGGAGAAGTCCACTCACAAAATAGAAAAGAAGAGATGGACAAGGAGCTCAGTGAAATTCGATTGAAGATGGAGGAGATAGCATTGAATATGGAACATGAGTCAAAGGTACATTGGAGGTATGAATGGCCTTTAAAGAGGACAGCCAGATGGCTTGTTCAGAATTTGTTGGCTAGAAGGAAGCAACAGAGGTTAAGAAGGTGGCTGAGGCATGCTGAAAACCTCAGTCATAAGGGAAAGATATCTGGCAAGAGTCTTGTAGATTCCCAGGTGGGCATGGAGAAGGGACCAATGAATCTCATATACTACTAGGTGGGAAGAGGAGAGTTCATTGATAGATGAGGAGGCAAAAGAGAAACCTCACTCAGATGGGGATTCATATAGAATTGTGAGTTGTGTGAATGAAGATGATGACAAGTTAGAAAATTTCATCACAATGAAGGAGAAGGATTAGAGGGATGTTCTGACCATTGGAGGACTCAAGATATTCCTACCAAGAGGTCGAGGAGAGGCTAGCACATATGTTGTATATGCAATAGGGAGACAACAAGTAGATATTGTCAAGGAGGAAAGGGAACATATACTAATGCCTATCCCAACCAAAGAAAAAGAGCATTCAACAGAATCACTCGACGTTTTCAGTCAGGAAACTGAATAGGGGATGACTATAGCATTGGGGCCTACAAAAGAAGAGGGAGCGGAAAACATAGACTTTGTTGATCTATATGAAGAATTGGAATATGTTGAGAGGAGAGTAGAAGTGCAATGCATGCACATACAACAGGCTAATTTGGACGCAGATGAAGGACTATGCCAGCATGAGAAGCAACTGGGGGAAGATGGAACAAAACCAGCCAAAAAACTGACAGGGATCAATTTGTCAGGGGAAGAAACTAAACGACAGTTCAATATCGAGACTGCAGAAGTGGAGGATGCAGTAGAGTGGAAAGATAAGGCCACAAAAGATGAAGATGTCTTAGGAAGTCAATGTGATTTTCCCATTAACAATGGGAGAGTGCAGTGAACTAGTCAGCAACAAAAGAACTAGCTTATGGAGCAGCTGGGGAAGGTGATCAAGGAGATAATAAGGATGATGTCAAATTCGACAGAGAAATTGGAAAACAAGAGGAATATGGATGAAAGGAGACCTTCACGAGCAACGAGGATGATGCAGGAGCAGAAGGAGCACTAAAGAAGAGGAGGTGAGAGATAGCTCCAAGAGAAAATTTGGGATCCAGGTGGATTCCAGCCATGTTGGAGAGCTCATGAATAGGAGCTCATGATTTTTTCTGTTGTGGAGTATGATGCAGCAACATCACTCCATCTCAGCATGCTCCATCTAATCAACATGTGTGGTGCAAATTCAAGAAGGGAGAGGCCCTGCTCTCTCATTTTTACCTCAAGAATCCAAGGCATGATCCAGGCATTAATTGGAGACAAGATCGAAGAACCAAATCGTGCTTTCGCACAAGATGGGATAAGGTCGCCATTAATAGGAAAACGAAAAATGGATTTTCGTCCGATTTGGAGGAGAATTTCCATCATTGTAATTTGGCCTTTCGATAAGCATTACGGGTGGTGATTTGACACCATTAGTTATCTTGCGAAGGAATCTCATAGAGCCCCTCTTGTATAAATCTTTGTATTGAAAGCAAAGTAGAGGTTAGACAATAGGCTGTTGAATGTTAGATAACGAAATGTTGGATAATTTTATATAGGTCATAGGGGAAAACCAGAGAGTCGAGACTTGATTGTAGCTTGGAATCCACCATTGTAAATTGGAATTCCATCATTAATAGAAAATGACACTTTTTCCTGTTTTATCTTTATGTTCAATGGATGTTGTGTTATGAATTTCATTTGGATGCTTGTGAATTGTAGATGGATGTTAGGAATCATATGCAGGGATAGAGATACAGTTTCCTATCCATGAGTGTGTTAATTTAAGTCCGGTTCTCTAGGATAAATGCAAGGAGTGCGCAACAGAGCTGGGAAACTCTGTAAACTAACGCAAGGAGTGCATGTCTAAACTCAGGGGAGTGAGAAGAGAAGTTTCCAGAAGGGCACACCAGATTAATTTACAGGCTTAGAGAGAAATTTCAAGGCGGTTAATTCCCTTGAAAATAAAGACTGTGTGGAGAGAGGCACAGTTCAGAGTTACTGAACACTCTGAAATACTCTTCTAGGAGGGAATTGAGCTTGCGTGATCATACCCAATAACTACATGATCGAAGGTGTAGAAGAAACCCATAATTGTTGACCATTCTAGTGAAGGAAGGTTTCGCAAGAAGTGCATCGAAAAAGGAAGAAGTCGAGGAAGAAGTCGAAGAAGAAATGAGACAAGCACAAGGAGTGTGCCTAAGGTGTTGTGAATTCACATTACAAGCTCAGGAGGAAGGGAGAGAATTTGCCAGGAAGGCACAAGAAGCTCACAGAGGAACTTGGAACCTTTAAGGTTTTCAAGCCAAGCAAAGTCGTAGGAGAGTTGCACAAATTTCTTCAAGAAGTGCAAAAGGTTTTCGAGAACAACCTAAGTCTCGAAGGGAAAACTTACACTAAGTGTACAAGGGATTCGAGGACTTTCCAAAGTCCTGAAGACAGAAAATTCATCCATCATCGAGGAGAATATAGGTGGCAGAATATCAAGAAGTTCGGAAGTAGCAGCTTCAGAAGGTTTTCCAAGAGAAAACAAGGGATCTTCGCAAAATTGCGAAGGGCAATTTCAAACCAGACCATTGGATCTAGAAGGGGAGACGTTGAGTAGAATCAAAATTTCATTGATCCATGATCAAAAGAAGAATATTTGAGAGAATACAAGACTCACGAAGTCTGAACTCATGAAGTGATCACAACTGTTGATCACGAAAGGAAGGAGGACCGTATATCTGGTCCAGAAGCATTTGATGATTTGGAAATTGGGAAGTGGAGAAAGCAATTCACGAAAGTTTCAAAGTATGAGGTCACGAAGGGAGTTGAACCATGGTAATATCCCATGGTTGCATAGAGGGAGGAACTTAGCATCAGAGAGATAAGGTCGTTGGCGTAATAACTGAAAAACGCTAAGGAGAGGATCTGCAGGTGCCACATCGTGGTTGCCGAGGAATTAAGAAGGGCCTATGTCAAGTCAAATCGGTTCAATCGGGAGCCCAATGAGTCATTTGACTCGATGAATTGAATGATCCTAGACCGGGAGGTTGTGCCATCCCCGAAGGAGGGGAGGGGGTTGTCATGAAAGTTGTATGATCCTATTGCAAGAAAAGTCATAATCATTTGTGATGTTCAATTTGTGGAGAATGAAGCATGGGATGGAAGAATAGAAATAAGAGTTAAATTTACTGATGATATCATGCATGATGATATGGAATATGAAGTGGTTCAAAATCCAATTATAAGTTAGTGCACAATTCCTTGCACTTATGGAACTGCGACACAAATCATAGCACAATCTACTCCAGTGAGATATGCAAGTGCACAGTCCACACCTAGAGTGCAACAAACTGCAACAAGCAGTTCGAGTAGTTCTACATCTCTAGATCCAACATTATCAAGTCATTTACCGAGGAATACAAGAAGTCTTCAAGACATCTATAATGTTGACACAACAAATTCATTTTTAGTCTTTTCTATGTTTTCACAAATAGATGATCCATTAACATTTGAGGAACATGTGAAGGATGGTGTATGGGCACAAGCCATGGATGAAGAAAATAAATGCATAGAGAACAATTAGACATGGAAATTGTTAGATGTACCTGAGGACAAGGATGTGATAAGTGTGAAGTGGATTTATAAAACTAAGCAAGATGCAGATGGAAATGTGCAGAAGTAGAAGGAAAGGTTGGTTGCAAGGGGTTTTACATAACAACTTGGAATAGATTTCAATGAAATGTTTGCACCAGTTGTGTGCATGGACATAGTTAGAACTGTGTTGTCCATTGCTGCACAAAAAAAATGGCATGTTTATCAAATTGATGTAAATTTATCATTTTTGAATGGACATTTAGAAGAAGAAGTATATGTGGAACAACCACAAGTCTATGATATTCCAGGACAAGAAAACAAAGTTTACAGATTGAAGAAGGCATTGTGTGGATTAAAGCAAGCTCCTAGATCTTGGTATAGTTTCATAGATTCCTATCTCACATAGAATGGATTTCAAAGAAGTGACTGTGAGCGAACTCTATACATCAAAGAAAAACAACAAGGTTATATATTAATTGTTTTCTTATATGTAGATGATTTGATTTTTATAGGTGATTTTGGCATAGAAGAATTTAATTCGGTCATGAAGGATGAGATTGACATTAATGATTTGAGGCTTATGAGATATTTTCTGGGTATTGAAGTTCACTAGTCCAAAGCTGGTATATTTATTTCACAATGTAAATATGCACATGAAATTTTGAAAAGATTCAACATGATAAATTTCAAAGCAGCCCCAACACCTATTATAACAGGATTGAAGTTAAGCAAGGAAGATGAAGGATCTAAAGTGGACCCCAATCTGTTTAAAAGGATGGTAGGCAGCCTTATGTATCTAACAATAACAAGGCATGATATTGTGTATGGAGTGAGCCTGATTTCAAGGTTCATGGAAACTCCAAAAGAATCCCATTGGAAGGTAGGAAAAAAAATTATATAAGTTTACTTACTTAAGCACCTTAACCTTGTACTAATGTGCTTGGTTTTTAAGTAAGTTTACAAGTTGTGGAATTTGCATTACATGTGATTTTATGTGTTGAGAGTAGCACAGTGTCAATAAATTGTTGTATTAAGTGTTATCATCAAAACACATAGTATATTGAGCAGTCTATGAATTGTGCGATAATTCCTGAGAGGTTAGCGACGAAGAATTTAACTAGGCAGTCTTTTGCCACTACACCGCGTAGAATTTGTCTGCGCACTGTAGATCCGAGAATGGTGATCAAATAAATTTATTTCAGACCCCAATCAAACAACACAAAAATTGATTTCTTAAATCCATGGATATAGTTCAAAGACCTAATGGATACATAACTAATTTATTGTATTTAGAAAACGATCTGAGCATGTTCACCTTTCAAATAGAATTATATCATCATGAATTTATTTAAGATCTATTTATGGTCCCTGGGTAGATTATGTACTTTATAGTAATCAGTGGTGTCTATGACTCGCATGCCATTTCTGGATTGACATAAAGCTTCAGCTGGATTGTGGTTATTCAAGATGATGAGTAAGTTAATCATGTATTAAACTCATAGAAATATCAGATATACAACATCATCATAGTTATATTATGATTATTTTGTAAATATATTTTAAATTTTTTGGTCCAATTATGAATTTATCCAAAAGTTTGAATACTTTAATTTTTAATTTTATGCATACCCAATTTTTTTTTTTATATATATACATATTATGCAATAGAAAATAAATTTAAGACAGACATATTGTGCAATAGAAAAGAAATTTAATATATAATCCTTGTCATACAATTTCCAAAACGTCGAGTTTTTTTGCATTTCCCATTGGTTTTTGTGGGTTCTCTCATTGCAAATGTTCTCTTACATTCACAACAAACCACTATCGAATATTCTTGATTGTATTTACTTTATGTTATTTTTATTTTATGTTTGGTAATAACAGATTGAAGGAACAACTTCGCTCCATGGTAAGAATGAGCTCATATTTTTGTATGGGGATGCAACAAAAGCTTGATGACATTTACCCTCTATACTCATATAGATATATGTAAATGTATAATAGCTATGTCAATAAAATATTTTTGCTAAGTAGAGATACATTTCAATTCTATATGATTATAATTATAAAAATAAATATTATAGGGATAATTTTAAATTAATTATGTCCCCGAGGTGTAAGAAAGTTGGTGATGTTAAAGTCACTGGTTCAAAACTTGCGAGGACAAAAAATCCATCCATGTTAAGGGTTGGTGTGGATTAGGCCGAGTGTGATCCCTAGGTGATTTTGATGGCTTATATGCCCCTGAGTCGTAGTTTCTCAGCCACAGGTTAGTCCTACAGGTCACAGACAAACTAGCAAGAAAAAAAAAAAAAAAATTACTTATTATAAAATAGTTCATGTTTCAAACATTATAAACTAATTAAGAAAGTGGCATTGAAATATTTTGAAAGAGTGTAGTTAAAATTGTGTTGTTTTTGTATAAATATATATTATCTTGATGGATATGGATATTCTATCTATAGGTTAATAGAGTTGATGATCCTTGATTGGCCACTCTGGGAAAGAATGCAACCAGAGAATGTATTAATTCTTAAAAATAGATTGGACAAGCTTTTTAGATAGCCTAAGTGCAAGATATTTCATCTCACATGTTATTTTTATTTTTCAACTATAGCGATAGAAGAATTCATAGTTCTTTTAAAGCAACAAGCTATAGACATATCAATATCACTTCTGAAGAAACAAGCTACATGGAGACATCAATATCAACCCATGGACTGCATAAGGTTTAGAGAAGACCTATTTTTCGACACAAGTGAGCATATGTTGGCCATTAGGATACCTATATTTTATTTATTTGGTAGTTTGTCCCATGTCCAAAAGTTGTATTAGGAATCAACTACATTGTTTTTTTATTTTTTTTGGTGTGTGTTAAGGTTAGTGTTATTCCCATTCCCATAAAAGGCAAAGAAAAAGGTAGCTAAAGCAACAGTTACATTTGGTCAAGTTTACCCAGCCTAAGCATCGGTGTCACATCACAAAGACCAGGTTACATAATCTAAGTCATTTATATCAACATGCCAAAAGTGCTTCTCTACCACGAAGATGGCCATTGTAGTGTCATTTGTTTAGAAAAAATAAACTAGTGATAATATTCATAAAAGCAGTAGGAATTGATTATTGATATCAATAAAATCAAGATAGTAAAAATTAGAGATAATAGAATAATTTATATTCCAATTTTAAATTTTATAGGATAATAAGTAAAGAGTTATGATCTTACAAATATTAATACAAGAAATCATTTTTTTTAACAATTTAGTTTTCTTAGTTAATTTTTACTACTATGAAATTTGGATTGCATCACTATCATCCCATAATAAAATTGAGCAAATCTTAAAAAGTTTGCAACGTATAATTTTAAACTTAAATACAAGGCTCATTACCCATCAGCTTGATTGAAGCTCTATGTGCGTTTATGTATTTTAGAGTCTAAAACTAGGATTCAGGTCCCTTTAGAGATACTTGTCTTAACAACTGGAACATAAATAATACAATTAATAACATCAATCATTTTAAATCTTTCATCCTTATCTTTATGAAGTTGAAAGCTAAGAATTGAAATAATAATGAAATCATTAATAAGAGGAAAATGGAACACTAAAATATTGTAAACATTATATAATAAAAAGGCATAAAGGGCTTTCATCTCCACCACTAGTGACTAAAGTAACTCGATAGTTATGGATTCTATAGTTTAATTAGTTACATAAAAATAAGTGTTTGGAACATTAATATATACCATACAATATATTTAATCACTCTGATTTCAACCTTGATGAACACAAATACTTTGATATCCTTCCACATATTAACTTGTAGACAAACCCTTTTGTGAACATAGATTTGAAAAATAAGAAAAATCAAGATAGATAAATACCCTAATCAATCTAGAATTACACTCCAGGGAATCCTAAGCTATGTGTAGGAGCATTACACTCAGACTACACACATATGAGTGATGTGAAATTCTTCTTTTGTTTAGATATTGTTGAGAAATAATAAAGATAGGCATGTCTCAAGAATGACGTTCTCTATTTGTTCTACGAAATGGATTTTTTCGTCAGAATCCGATGACATAAATATACACAAAATCACTATTTTTTGTTGTTTAAAATCCATTTCTGAAAGCATAAATGGATTCAACATGTTAAAAAACCCTTGGGGCACTCAGATTATACAAAAATAATAACTCAAATCTATGGATCTAACAAATTTTCATCGAATTTTGGGCAAATGTCCCTAGAAAATATCACCCGGAAAGAATCATTTCTTAGAACATTTAGAATACAACCTCAATAATGACTTCGGTAAGCATATTTATTTCTCATAAAATTTAGACTTATCGACTCATAAGTGATCTGAGATTAAATAATAATTTAAAATATATATATATTAAATAACCCCTAAGGCTTATTAAACATTGGAAATCAATTTTGTCCAAAACGTCCAAGGCTTATTGACTTATAGCGCCTATATTATTTTTTTATTAAATAATATTTTTTAGGAAGGAGGGTAGACTAAAGTGACTGATGATTGGTTCCATGTATTTCCAATCTCATATATCTCTTGTGCACTGTGTGAATGATGACATGCATTTGTAGGAAGGAGGATTGACATGACTAATGATATTCTTGAAACATGCCTATCTTTATTGGCGAACAATATACATCCTGCGGTAGACTAGTTAAGACTTTCGTTAGGGTGCCCATATGTACAAATGTATAGGGTTCCTGCATTCTACCAACACTGACACCCTCCTCACATCTCCATACCGTGGCATCGCTCATTCACGAAAATACATGGATATCATATAAGTATAATGATCATGAATTCCCTCCATACCATGAAGTCCATCATCTGCAAACATGTAGGGAATATGGTGTCCATTATCCCACTTGGAAAGACATCAAATCAATGAACAAAACATTTTGTATCCACTTGGATCGATATAGTAATCGATGGATCAGAATTGGTGACTCCACGAAAATATTCCCCTGTAGGGAGGTGAACTTTCCCTTGGATTACTGACCCCTATACCAAGACAAAAAATTTCATTTGAACACTACCATTCCTATAAATTCATTTTCTCCATCGAAAAAGAGAGGGGGGGAAGTTTGATGTACCTCGTTTATGATGTTTTTCCTAGCCGCTCCAATCCATGAGCTCCATCTGACTCCCAACAAAAATTAGTATCTACAATGGACAACGAAAGATGAATGACTATATCCTACTCTAATGGATTAGACAAAGAAAATGTATCTATGTGGATTGAACCAATCAATAGACAAGCACATATGAATTCATACTTGAAGGAAATAGGCCAAGTATATTATATGAGAACCAAGAAAACTTATAGACCATGAATGATGTCAGTTGCAACTCCTCCAAGCTCTCCTCGTCCAACCCTTGCATGAATCCAAAGATCAAGATGATGATGCTCTCTTATAATACTAGAGGTATTCTCTAGCTCCATATCTCCCAATTTTCAATATGAACTAGATATATCATATATTTTGAACTAAATCTTCAATGTTCAACCCTTTCAACCTTGGAATGGCCTCCTTTTATAGGATTGGGAGGCTAAACCACCATGACTAGATTTGGGGATAGTTGAAGATATGGATCCTTTAGGTTAGGATATAATCCTATAATAGTGCCATAGGATATAATTAGATCCAAAGAAACCTCATCTCCTAGAGATGGCCCTTAGATAGAGGCGGAATTCTCCAAATTTTCCTCTAACCAAAAGTAGCGCTCCCCTATAGTTAGAGACAAAGTTCTATTTTACAAAAGTAGCTCTCAATAAATAACATAAGGGGGGAACTAACCTATGGGGTATAACTCACCCATCATGTCTAGGGGATGCTACCCTTCAAAAATTCTCAAACAATGGTCGATTACCCAAGTAAAAAGTGTGTTTCTGCCTCTGAAATGATGGGTTTCCTCCTCCCATATGACTTAGGGATAATGAAAAAATGTTTTAATGGTTTAAAGGGGTGGATACACCTCACAAGGTGAATGGGACACTTGGGAAGGTGCATACAAAACTTGCGACAATGCATGTGACACTTATCGAGGTGCATACGTCACTTTGTGACACTTGTGACACTTAGGGTGAGATATGTAGGTGTGCAATTTTTATGTGTAACAACTTGGTGATGGTGGGAACTCGAGTTTAGATGGATACAAAATTATACACTCTTGGAAATCATCCATTCATCACCTTGACCATTATACCTCTGACTTTGATTTTTCCCTCCTGTTGAGCACTCAACACACCCTAAAAAAGCCTCTATCAAATTTTTTCTCTTTTGGGTACCACTTGATCTTATGCACTGTCTGATAGTTATTTCAATTTTGAGAATGTTTTGTCACTGCTTATTTTCATGTTTCTCATCACCCATTCAGGTTTTCTTAAAACTTGTGAAAACCCATAACTAAAAGGACCTTAAACAAATGAATAAGGAATCGACAACCAAACACTCCACTGAACGCCCTCAACGTTGACATAATAAGTAATTAAAATAAGGAAAAAGAAGCACTCAGAAAATGGAGGTCGTTGATTGTCGATATCCATCAGCATCGAAAAAAGGAAATTTTTTTTTATGCATAGGGATATCATCGATAATCGATTCCCCTTCGACATAGGTAAAAGATGCTATGGGGCAGGCTTTAAATAAAAACATAAAGACATCGTGATAGCTGATGCCTGACACGCTTATCGAAATCAGGGAAATCCTAAAAGGATCGTAACAAACATTCTGACCATTCTAAAATTTATTCCCAATCGTTAATCCTCGATGCATTTTCGACATCGGGAATTTTTTGAGGGAGATAATCTGAAAAAAAGTTCTCTGATAGGTTTATCCTCAATCGTCGACCTTGGATACTTTTCAGCATCAGCAAGATAAGGTTTGTTTTAGAATGAATAACTTAAGGAAATTCCCGACTCAAATTAATACACGTGAATTAAGTCATCGGTATTCAATGCCACGTGTCTTTACTAGATAAGAGGGTTGTGCGGTCTAGTGCTATCCTGAGTTATCCTTGCCCCCCTAAGTTCGAGTCACACCTTCGAGTAACCATTGCCACATAAAAAATGTACGGCAAAATCAATTTGCGTTGGAAATTTTTGCAGGAGGTTATCAACGAAAATGTTCATAGTACACCCCTGATCCCTGATCTTCCCACTTAGAGAGTCACACGATGGGACATTTTAGCATTATATATGATCGGGTTTTGAGCATCTAAGGAGATAATTAATACCTAATCCCGCATTAGTTTCTACCTTGTGTGCCAATCAAAATAGCCTTTTAAAATCACTGATAGACCACATCACCACCCGTGCCTCTGCCGTCAACCCACGTTGAATTTAAGTTATAGAGATTTGGTGACAAATTTGTTGCAATTTCACTCATAACTTGAATTGAATGGCTGATGTGACATAGTAAGTTCTTACCTATTTAAATTCTCTTGAGCCACTGTAAAAGAAATCATTATGCGCATAAGAGAATTATGGAGCATCTCAAGGAGCAAGATGAGTGAATCAAAGGCTATATCAACTCCGTTATTATCAAAATAACTAGGTTTTAACAAGCTTCAGAGGTATGTATCCAAGTCTGTAAATTTTACATGGCTATAATTTATATATTTTTATCCATTTTTTGTTTTTACACAGTCTTTGAAATTTTATTTTAAGTTGCAGGAACAATGCTGCCAAGAAATCCAACCACTAGACGATCATCAAGGGCACTGAATTTGAAAGAACCAAAGGTAGGAGAAGGCTCTTCTCAAGGGATTGCAAAACAATTGGAATATGCCCTGAGGATGGAACCTATCATTAAGATAACAACAAAGAAGGTTTTTATCCAGCCTCCAGCCTTTGGTGATACAGAGGCAAGCACAGGCTCCAAGATGGCACTCCCACATTGGGAAGAACTCTTTAACAAGATCAGTCGGGAGGAGTACCCATAATATGTCCCACATAGTGATAGAGATGTAAGAGCGATCAATGACTAGGTTTTCCCAAACATCTGACAGTCGTACCTACATATGGTGGCAAGCATAACCCCCATCTTTACCTGCATCTAAGTCCTGAAGTGGCTCATCTACCACAAAAGAACACATAAGTTTTTAATCAATGATGACAATGCTAGGTGTGTCGGAGTCTTCCTCCTAGTAGAAGTTTAGAAGTATTACAAATTCAAAGAACCAGAGGAGCGACTAAACATAGACTTCATCGTGAAGTTCTACAAATGCCACGACAACAACTAGGTAATGGCCTCATGGTGGAGGGAGGACAAGAAGTTCACCAACAAGAGCACTGGCTAGTATGGGACAACCAACTTAAGGGAGACATACGTCTATCTAATGGCTCTCATACGTTGATTGTATGGACAGAAAGATTTCTCCAGGTTTTAAGAGGCATGGATGCCTTTGGCATACACAGTTGCGATCGGCGGGAGTAGTTTCAACTGGGGATAAATAATATCCAACCAATTGAGCATTTGTGTGCAGCAGGCCCAACCACCAAAGGAAGGGGAAACACCAACATTTTACATGGATTCATACTTTTTTGATGTCATGTCTGCCATAAATGTCTTCGTCGGCATGAATGTGAGCTGGCATGCTGCAAAACTCTCGATCCATGTCTACTTCAACGTGCAATGGGAAAACAAGTATAAGAAATCTTACTCCCTCATATGTAATGAATTCATCGCCCAAATTTATTTTATTCTTTTTAAGAAGGAATTCCCAAGGCTATCGACAACAGCCAAAAATATGATATCCAAGGTAGGCCATTGGTATTTGGATGAGCACGCCACCTACATCAGGGTGTTCAGGGTCACCAGAGCACCACATATGCTACTGACTCATGTCCCGAACTGGTTTGTCGTAGGATAAATATTCTATCAAACCATCTTTCAAGGCTACAACACCACCTTGGCCAAGGACAAGAAACGAGCATCCATACCCTATGGTTTCAATGTAGGGTTCTACTTCATAAAGGATACCTCTCAAGACAAACAAGAATGGTTGATCCAACTTGAGTTCATATTCCTGATGGGTCGATTCCGCAAGCATGATCCAAAGGGCTTGGTCTTTAAACATGCTTCACAAGTGTCATCCTGATGGTCGTAAGCCCATGACAAATTCGAAGACAAAGTCTTCACAGAAAATGCATAGGACTGGGACAAGGTGGTACAAAGGATGGCCAACCTGAAAACGACCAGTTTTGGGGCCATGAGACTGGATGAACAGGTGATGAAAATAGAACAATCATCTCAAGAGGCCCTCAGATCCAGGGAAGAAATTAGAGCGACAGAGGCAACATAGGTTTCTTTGGTGGCTCTGTTGCAGAACATGGGATTTCCTTTGACACCAGAGGCACAGGAAATGGGATCTCTCCTGATAGAAAAATCACAGAGAGTAATCGATCACCTGTAGGATGACCCAGACCTTGTAGAAATAACAAGGGTCCCTGATGACAACCTAGTCGAAAGACGGATAGGTCCAAGTGGTCCAGCGCTAATACAAATTGAGGAAATCACTGGGTCAGATAACCCTGATGTTTCAACGCCATAGGCCAGATCACTAGGGGACATTTCAAATTAGCCCAAGATAGAAAAAACATCAGGGAGAGAAAGTGCACTGAACCCCCTCCACTCAAGTGAGATTAGTTGATGACTCTTAGAAGACTGAGAGATGGAAGCACAATGTGGTGATTTTTTGTTTTACTTAACTGGACATTTGATAGTTATTTTTAGTTAATAACATGTTATAAATAAGAGGATCGACCTGCTAGAAAAGGTTGATGGTTGTTGCAAAGACCCTCAATTTTGGGTTTGTAAAGAACTATTTTAGAGCTACCTTAATTGATAAGTCTTGTTTAGGACCAAATACACGTTTGTGTTTTTCATCAAAAGCACGTGTGATTGGATCTGAAGAAGAATTATTTCTGATTTGATCTCATGAAGGGATGCTATAACGAGTAAGAGCCTCTGAATTTGTTGATAAGTTATTTGATTCAATATTCTCATAGTTCTTGTCTTTAATGATGAAAAGTAAATTGTTCTTTCCATCATTTATGTGATTGATGATTAGAGTTAAGGAAACTATTTTTCTTTCTATCATTTATTGCATGTATGTTTTCTCCTGATAATCGTATCTCAATCAATCATTGGAACACCATCAGGTTAATGTATTAGTACTAAGCTTGTTGTAGGTGTAAGAATCATTGTCTGCATACTTGAGTAGAAAGGTTATCCCGAAGTCAGCCTTCTTCAATAGTTAAGTCCTTCCCCTTTGTTACCCAACTACTTTATACCAACATTTATCTTGTATCGGTCCCACCTATAAGAGAAAATACAAAAGGAGAATTTTTCGGACTAAAGGAGGAGTTTTCATAAGAAGACATGATTTCGATCACTACTTAAAGCCCATCGATTAATTGGTCAGATCACAATATCTAGAGAACCATTCCACCATTAAACGTTGTAGAGTCTAATTGGGCCTCTGTGGTGGGTTTGGTTCTTACTGTTGATTTAAATGGATTTAGGACCCCTCAAAAGAATTGGCGCTAGAAGGAGGGCCTGAGAATGAATGGATGACAATATTTTTTACATAATTTTTTACATAGCCTGTAGATTCAAAACAACCCACATGCATGGCTAGTCATTCTCAAAAAAACCCACAAAAATTGAGTACTCTTGAAATGAGTAACTCACCCTAGCAAGAGGATGAACATCTATTTCCTAAGATATCTTACACTCTTCCTCATGAAAAGTTGAACTAGTTCAGAAGAATCAGAGTGTTTCCTTTAGCTCCATTAATTCCTCATAGAAAAAAAGTAAGAAGAGAAGTGATTGATACCCCTGACCAGGTTTTTGTGCACACAGTAGAAGACCTGATAGATTTCTCCCTCACTAAATTTGAACATCCTCTTAATCTAATCCTTGAAAAACCTATCGAAAACTACTCTGAGCCTGATGATTTTTTCGACGAGGAAGGGTTCAACTTTGAACGATCAATTTCAATATCGAACGACATGGAAGATAACAACAATCATAATGAATAAAGGGGAAACCCACCTCAGAATAATCAAACTTGGTTGGTCAGAGATGCTCTAGCCATCCCTAGACAAGTACATAACCTTCCCTGACATCTAGAAAAGTTACTCCCTAAATTTGACACTGAAACCTCAAGATATCCTAAAGACCATATCAGGAAATTCATACTAGCTATCAGACTGATGAATGTCCAACATGAAGATGTAGTATGCAAGATTTTCCCCTATACTTTTGAGAATTTAGATTCCACGTGGTATTTTAACTTACTTGAAGGATCCATAACTAGTTGGACAAAGTTTCAAAAGGATTTTTTGGATAAATTTGTAGAAGAAACCACTATAAGATCTTTGATGGCCGAGTTGTTTACCGCCACTATGAGAAGGTTAAAGACTTTAATCAATGGTTCACCATCATCCTAATCAAATTCCAACCCGAAGCTAAACCCACTAAAGAGTTGCAAATCGAAGTATATGTTAATTCTCTCCCAGCTTCTATTTCCATGTTCGTGAAGAAGGATTCCAAAGAAACCTTAGATGAGAATTTTGAAGAAGCCAAAACAATAGAATTCCAAATGAAGGGATGTAAAGAAGGCTAGGTTTCACTAGTTAAGAACAAAGTTCAACCGAATAGACCCCCAGGGAAAAAAACAAAACAAGGTCCTAAAAATGGAAGTGGAGACATAGAAGACCTACAATGCATGGTTAAGAAATTGTCAAATGAAATAATAGACATGAAAAGAAGTGTAGGGGAAGGGAACCAAGGCCAGAGGCCCTATAAACCCCTTTTCAAAATAAATCCATTGTTCAAAGTGATTGAACCTCCTCCAGCTAACTTAAACATCGATCTAGGAAATGTAGCATCTGACTCTTTCTATACCTACCACCAATATAAACACTCTGAAAGAGACTACCCACAATGGGTTCATGCCATGAATTTGATGGCCAACCGGTTCCTGGATGATGTTTCCCTGATTGAACAGTCAATCGACTCAACTATGAATATTGTCGATCAGGAAGAAGTTGATCCACTAGAAGAAACAACCATGTTAATATGGGACACTGACCTACCAATGCCTTCTGATGACCTATTTGAGGTTCAAGAACCACCCACATAAGTCTTGTCTATGAAAACACAAAGTAGGGGTCAACCTATCTTAAATGACCTCACCACGACCTAAACTTCGGGAGGAAAACCACCTCTCAATCACCCGAAAGAACCTTTTGTCCCCTGAAGAAACCCTATAAACATCCATACATGAAAATATCCCAAGCTAGAGTACAACATAGTAGAATACTTGAAAAATTTGAAGGCAAATATATCGGTCATGGACATGTGTAGACTCCCTCAACAAAAGGACTTTCTGTTACAAGCATTGAAATCAATAGAAAATCCTACAACAAGTACTGACCAAGGAGAAAATATAACCCCCACAGATCTAAGAAATAAACCAACTGTGAACGCTTGCTCTAAAGATAAGAAGGTGAAACCTTTTGTCCCATTGTTCCTTTTGACATTTGAAGTCTTTAAAAAAAACCTCCATAGTTGTTTGGTTGACTCAGGAGCATTCTCCAATGTTATTCCATTATCCATTTGAAAAAAATTAAACGTAGTTCCTCTCAAAAGTGATAAACATGTAATAAAACTGGACAGAACCCAGGTGAAGGTTATGGGAGAGCTCAAAGATGTAATGATCAAAATAACGACACACCCCAAATTTTTTCAAGTAATTGACATCATTGTAGTAGATATCCCAGAAGCTTATGGATTTCTATTGAGTCGAGATTGGTTTGAGAAGTTAAATAGATACTTTAGTACAGACTGGGCTCACCTTTGGTTACCATTAAAAGAACACCCGAATATGATCAGGATCAATCAGGAAATATATCTAAAACATATTATCACCGACTTAGAAACCCTTAACGAACCCTCATTGGCATATTTCCCCATGCTAGGAAATTATTCATCTGATTCCAATTTCATGAATTTATTGCCCCTCTCATTTGATGTCCCTCTTACTCAAAACTCTAAAATAGGTTTTCAAGAAAATTTTCCAACGAAGGTGGGGAAAACCCTCTTCTATCAGAAAATGATGTTAGAAACCATGGAGAAGATAGGAGAAAAGGAGGAAAATGGTATAAAAAGGGAAGCTGATTGTGTTTGATCACAAATGTGGACCTTATACTTTGATGGATCTAAATTACAAGAAGGGTCATGGGCAGGGTGCATCCTCATTGACCCAAAAGGTAAGCTAAGTTTTCTGTCCTGTAGACTAGAATTTGAATGCACAAACAACACCGATGAGTATGAAGCTCTAGTACAAGGGTTGAAGAAATCCATAGATTTAAACATTAAATAAATGAAAGTTTTCAGAGTCTCTGAAATCATCGTTAGACAAGTAAGGGACACTATACATTGTAACTCTTCCCACCCGATGAATTACTAGCAGGAAGTGCACAAACTAATAGAACATTTTGAAGCCTTCAACATTACAACGATCCCCAGAACAAATAACACTCTTGTTGATTCCATGGCCACCGTTGCCTCAAGGCTATCACCTCTAGAAGACTATGAAGCCTCTCGGTTCACTATGGAGATAATATACAAATCATCAGTGCCCAATAATATTTTTAATTGGAACATCTTTGAAGGATATGAACAAATCATAAACTTTTTGACCTATCAGGATAATTTTAAAGACTTGGCTATTGACGATGAATTATTCCAGGAGAAATTAGTGGAAACCAACCCTCATATAGATCAACCGACTGACAAACCAAGGTCTCACATGATACTGAAGGAAGTGGCCAATTTAGAAAACCTTTTTGACCCGAGGGAAAGATTTAAAGGGTCAAAGAATGCAAAGATGGGGAGTTCTTGTCCCATGCATGAAACTATAAATCTAGGAATCTCGGAACACCCCAAGAATATAAATCTTAGCAAGATGGTATATAAAGAGGAAAGGAGGTCCTATCTCAAACTTTTCATACAATATCAAGATGTTTTTTCTTAGTGCTACTGAGATCATAAAACTTATGATACTTCTATCATTCAACATACTATCCCATTAAAGCCTGAAGTGAAACCCTTCCAATAGAATCTCCGGAAGTACCACCCATCCCTGGATCCTCTCATGTGTCAGGAGTTAAAGAAACTACTAGATGCCAAGATTATCCTCCAGTTTAGACACTTTGCATGGGTAGAAATTTGGTTCATGTGAGGAAAAATTATGGGGAGATCCGCCTGTATGTAGATTTCAAAAACCTCAACAGAGATTCAAAAAAGGAAAACTACCGAGTCCCACCAACGGAGCAACTCTTCCAGACTGTGTCTGGCTCTGAGATTTTCTCCATGCTGGAAGAGTTTTTAGGTTACAACCAAGTTCTAGCTTCAGAGGAAGACCATTTGAAGACTACCTTCCGAACCAAGTGGGGAACCTTTGCTTATAAACGTATTCCCTTTGGGTTAATCGATGCAGAGGTGACCTTCCAAAGGGCCATGGATGTAGCGTTTTGGGGACTAATCAACAAGTGTGTTGTAGTCTATTTGGACGACGTGACTGTGTATTCAAATAACAAAGAATATCACATCCAACACTTAACCTAGATTTTTTAAAGGTGTAGGAAATATGATATATCCTTAAACCCTAGGAAAACTATTTTTGATGTTGAGAAAGGTAAGTTGTTAGGCCACATTATATCCCAAGCAGGAATTAGTATAGACCCAGAATGTATTAAGGATATAGCTCAGCTTCCATTACCCCACAATAAAAAGGATATGTAATCCTTCTTTGGGAAAATCAATTTTGTGAGGAAATTCACCCCCGATTTCACCGAAACGATCAAACCCTTAGAAAAACATGATTTCAGTGATATTAAGACCGCAATATCTCAAGCCCCAGTGTTGCGAATTCCTAATTTTAACAAATATTTCCTCCTCTATACTTTCACCTCCGACCAATCGTTAGTTGTAGTATTGAATCATAAGGATGATGAAAAGAATGAGGCCCCAATATCATTCATGAGAACTAATATCCAAGGGGTCGAACTAAATTACCCTGCTATAGACAAAAAGAATTATGCGCTATAAAAGGAAGTGAAACACTTCATGTATTACATCCTTAAGAACCATACCAAAGTCATTATGCCTCACCTTGCAGTCCGATCCCTATTCACTCAACAAGAGATGGGGGAAGGAAGAGGAAACTGGATGGAAGTAGTCCAAGAATTTGATCTAGATATAAAACCTGCTAATATGGTTAACAAACAAGGGTTATGAAAACTAGTAGTTGAAGCCCATGACCATGTAAATGAAGACCATCGATGGGAGAATGAGTTAGCATTGTAGTGTGGTGAAACTTCATACGTCTCCCCAGGGAAGGACTCTTGGTATGAGAAACTGACTTATCTCCTACATCATGGAACTTTCCTAGAAAACCTAAATCCTAGGGAAAGGAGAGCCCTCAGGTTAATTTCGTGTTCTTCCATGTTAATTATGATGGGGTACTTTTAAGATGTCTCTAATGTGAATATGTAGACAAAGTTCTGAAGGAGCTCCATGATGGTTCTGCAGGTGGACATTGAACAGGAAACACCACTTCTCATAAAATACTGAGAGATGGATATTATTGGCCTACTTTGTTCAGGGACACTCACACATATGCTAGAAACTGTAAAACTTGTCAAATAAGTGCGGGGAGGGAAAAGAGAGAAGCTATCCCACTCCAATGTGTGGCCTTTTACAGGACATTCGAGCAATGTGGGTTATATATCATAGGAGAAATTACACCGATTTATTAAAAAAAACACAAACACATACTAACTGACACATACTATTTCACGAAATGGGTAGAGGCCATCCCTCTGACTCATGTAAATGAAAAGGTGGTCATCCAATTCATAGAACAACAACTGATCACAAGGTTTAGTGTGCCTTTTGTCCTTGTTTTTTATAATGCCTCTTACTTTTATTCCACCCTAATATCAATTTTTTCTCTATACAAAGGAATCATAATCAGATACTCTACAAATTACTATCCACATGGGAATGGAGTGGCAGAATCAAACAATAAGAACCTAGTGAGGATACTAAAGAAAACAATTGCAGATAATTAGAGGAATTGGCACAGTTCACTCCATAACACATTATGGGATGATAGAGCAACACCCAAGGATTCCATAGTAAATTCCCCATACTTTTTGGTATACAGACATGAATCTATTGTCCCAAATAGACTATAGCTTCCATCTCATCAACTTGCTTAGGATTTGAGAGGACAAACCTCATCAGTCATACAACAAAGAATTGATACCCTCCTCATGCTGGAAGAAGGAAGGGAGAAAGAAAAATAAAATTTCATAGCTCATCAATAGATAGTTATAAGGTGGTTTGATAAGCATAAGGCTAAAGAGAAGAATTTTGAAGTGGGAGACTTAGTCATAAAATGGGACGGAGAAAATGAGCCAAAAGGAAAAAAATCTAAGTTTCAGAATCTATGGCTCAGACCTTTCCTGGTGGCTGAGAAGATTGGGGTAGGAATGTATCAGATGCAAAATATGAGGGGGGAACTTGACACCCTCCTGATGAATGGCCAAGCCCTAAAAAAATATTTTCACACACACAAAAAAAAAAGTGTGTGTGTGTGTGTTTTCATGATGTTTTGGGTAGTTCAATTGCGAAATGCATTTTTGTTTTTTTTTCTCTCTATATTACTTCTGTGCTTTTGAATATTGTGTTTAGAGAGGCAGTGGTTGACCTCAATTCATGTGATATGATGAAATTTGTTCCTGACTCACCACTCACATACAACACAAAAAGCATTAGGAGACCTGCGGTTGTTTTAAAAGGTTTTCTATCTAACCTGTAGATGAACAACCTTGTGAAAATGATGACATTTCTTCCTGGTGGTCTAGTAAAAAATTAAGGGAAAGGTGGTAAGATAAAAATGACTACATGTACCTCAGAGACAGAGCTAGAAAAAAATTCACCTTAACCATCTCATTTTGCAAGTAATAGACGTCCTCCTCTCCGACTTGCTCACGACATTATGCAAAAATAAAATAAACTATATCAAATGAGCGCACAGTAGGAGAGGGTATGCAAATAACTCTGTCAGGGCTATGGATGCTTGCTAGAAGCGGAGAACTTTCTTTGATGTCGGTGTGACTCCACCGGGGCTAAGGACGCTCGTTGGAAGTGGAGAAATAGTGCAGCAAGTGAATCAGGATAACTAAAGGGCCTAGTGCTAGTGAATGATTTACTTAACTCTTTTCAAAGGGGGTGTGAGTTAGAGTTATAGAAAACGAAGGTGGAATAATGGTTGAAAACTCCACAGGCAGGCCTGAATGTACCAACCAGGGAATTTCAAATGTAAGGATAAAAGAGGCTCTGATAAAAACCAGTTAAGTTATTAATTGGCTTTTGCATCACCTGAGCCCGAGGTAGGAACAAATATTCTACTTTCACCCAATAAGTCACCATTTTTTGAGCACTCAACACACCCTAAAAAAGCCTTTGTCAATTTTTTACTTTTTTGGGTACCACTTGGTCTTCTGCACTGTTTGATAGTTATTTCAATTTTGAGAATGATTTGTTGCTTCTTATTTTCATGTTTCTCATCACCCATTTAGGTTTTCTTAAAACTTGTGAAAACCCATAACTAAAATGACCTTAAACAACTAAATAAAGAATCGACATCCAAACACTCTACCGAATGTGCTCAAGGTCATCATCAGAAGTAATTCAAATAAGGAAAAAGAACCACTCAGAAAACCATGTTCGTCGAGTGTTGATCTACATTGGAATAGACATAAGGAAGTTTTGGTTTGCACATAAAGATATCACTGACAATCGATTACCCTTTGGCATCGGTAAAAGACAGTATGGGATAGGCTTTAACGAAAAATGAAAAGACATCATCGATAGTCGATGCCTAACGCGCTTATCAGAATCAGGGAAAGACCAAAAGTATCATAACAAACATTCTAACCACGGTAAAATTTATTCTCAATCGCCAATCCTCGATGAATTTTTGGCATCGGGAATTTTTCGAGGGTATTAATCTGAAAAAAAATTCTTTGATAGTTTTATCATCGATCGTCGACCCTGGATACTTTTTGGCATCGACAAGATAAGGTTTGTTTTACAATGAATAACTTAAGAAAAGTCCTGAATCAGCTTAATACATGCAAATTAAGTCACCGGTCTTCAATGCCATGTGTATTTACTAGGTAAGAGGGTCGTATGGTCTAGTGCTATCTCGAGTTATCCTTGGCCCCCTAAGTCCGAGTTACACCTTCGAGTAAGCGTTTCCACATCAGCAATGTACGGTAAAATCAGTCGGTGTCGAAAATTTTTGCAGGAGGTTATCAATGAAAATGTTCATAGTACACCCCTGATCCCTGATCCACCCACTGAGAGAGTGACATGATGGGATGTTTTAGCATTAGATACGATAAGATTTTAAGCATCTAAGGAGATAATTAATACCCAATCCCGCATTAGTTGCTACCTCGTGTGCCAATTAAAATAGTTGCTTAAAATCACTAATAGACCAGATCACCACCCACTCCTTCGTCATTAACCCGCTCCTTCGTCGTTAACCCATGATGAATTTAAGTTATAAATATCCGCTGGAAGATTTGTTAAAATTTCACTCATAACCTGAATTGAATGGATGATGCGACACAATAATTTCTTCCGTGTTTAAATTCTATTGAGTTGTTGTAAATGAAATCATTATGCGCATAAGAGAATTCTGGAGCATCTGAAGGATCAATATGAGCAACTTGAAGGATATATCAACTTTGTGATTATCAAAATAACCATGTTTTAACAATATTAAGAGGTATGTATCCGAGTCTATAAATTTTACATGGCTATAATTTATATGTTTTTATCCAGTTTTTGTTTTTACATAGTCTCTGAAATTTTATTTTAAGTTGTAGGAACAATGTCGCCAAGGAATCCAACCATTAGATGATCGCCAAGGGCATCGAAGTTGAAAGAACTAGAGGTAGGAAAAGTACCTTCTGCAAGGATCGTAAAACAATTGGAATACACCCCGAGGCTAGAACCTGTCATTAAGACAACAACGAAGAAGGTTTTCATCCAACCTATGGCCTTTAGCGATACAGAGGAAAGCATAGGCTCCAATATGGCACTCCCACATTGGTGAGAACTCTTTACTAATATTAGTTGGGAGGAGTAACCAGAATATGTCCCACACGGTGATCCGTACGTAAGAGCGCTCGATGACCAGGTGTTCCCAAACATCCGATGGTCATACTTAAATATGGTGGCAATCATAACACCCATCTTTCCCTACATAGAAGTTCTGAAGTGGATCATCAACCACACAGACACACAAAAGTGTTTAATCAATGATGACAATGATGTGTGTGTCAGATTCTTCCTCCCCATAGAAGTTCAGAATTATTTGAAACTCAGAGACCCAGAGGAGAAACTAAACACAAACTTCATTGTGAAGTTCTATGAACACCATGACACTAGTCAGGTAACATCCTCATGGTGGAGGGAGGACAAGAAGTTCACCAACTAGAGCACTGGATGGTACAGGACAACCAACTTAAGGGAGCCATACATCTATTTGATACCTCTCATCTGCTGATTATATGGAGAGAAAGATTTCTCCAGGTTTTTAGAGGCATGGATGCCTTTGGCATACAGAGTTGCAATCGGCGAGAGTAGTTTCAAGTGGGGAGAAATATTCTCCAAGCAATTGAGCATCTGTGTGCAACATCCTCAGGAACTGAAGGAAGGGGAAATACCAACATTTTAGACTGCTTCATACTTGCTCAATGTCATGTGTGCCAGAAACGTCTTTGTCGGCATGAATCTGAGATGGCACATTGCAGAACTCCGAGTCCACATCTACTTCAATGTGATATGGGAAAGCATGTATAAGAAATATTACTCCCTCATCTGTGATGAATTCATCGCCCAAATTTATTTTATTCTTTTTAATAAGGAATGCCCAAGGCTATCGGGCATAACCAAAAATATGATATCCAAGGTAGGCCATTGGTATTTGGATGAGTGTGCCACCTACATCAGGGTGTTCAGGGCCATTGGATCACCACATCTCCTATGAGTTCATGTCCCAGACCGACTTGTGATGGGAGAAATATTCTATCAAACCATCTTGCAAGGCTACAATGCCACGTTAGGCAAGGACAAGAAATGGGCGTTCATACCCTATGGTTTCCATGTAGGGTTCTACTTGGTAAAGGATATCGCTCAAGCCAAAAAACAAGGGCTAAGACAACTCAAGTTCATATTCCTGATGGGCCGATTCTGCAAGCACGATCCAAAGGGCTTGGTCTTGCAACATGCTTCACAAGTGTCATCCCATTGGTCGTATGCCCATGACAAATTCGAAGACAAAGTCTTCACAGAAAATGCCCAGGACTAGGATGAGGTGGTACAAAGCATGGGTGACCCATAAATGACCAGCTTCAGGGCCATGAGCCTAGATGAATAGGCAATGACAATAGAACATTCAACTGAAGAGGCACTTAGATCCAAGGAATAAATCATAGCGACATACGCAATAGAGGTTTCTTTGGTGGATCCAATGCAGAGTAGGGGATTTCCTATGACACTTGAGGCACATGAAAGACAATTTATCTTGATAGAACAAGAACAAAGAGTAATTGATCAATTGTAGGATGACTCAGCCCTCGTAGAAATAGCAATGGTACTTGCTGACAACCAAGTCGAAAGCTAGACAGGTCCAAGTGGTCTAGAGCCAATACAAATTGAAGAAATCATTGGCTGAGATAACCCTAAATTTTCAGTGCCACAGGCCGGATCATTAAGGGACATTTCAACTCATCCCAAGATAGCAAGAAAATTAGGGAGATAAAGTGCACTGAACCCCCTCCATGATTTAATAACAATCTATGATGATGAGGATATTTTGGAGGTTTCATTGGTGACTCTAGTGCATATCATAGAGGAAAAGGAACCCAATAAGGAATCTTCCCTAGCTCCTGATCCTCAAATTCAAATTCTTCCACATAATGACCAGGAGGTCGAAAGTGTATTAGACACTGAGCTACTTGATGGACCAGGGACCCAAGTGGATAGCTCGAAGGATGAGCTAGGTTCAGGCGAGCAAGAAGAAGAAGTTCCACAGTGGGAAATCAACATCTCAACAACCGATTATCAAGTAAGTACTGAGCCTTCCCCTAATGCTTCAATTTCATTCAGTACTTTACCTCCTGATGAGAAACAACCGGAGGCTGAACCTTCAGAACATATGAAAGAAGTTCAAGAACCCAGTATTGATTAGATATACACCATCGAGAGACTAGGAAATATTCTTACCTGGGGAGATCAACAAATCCTTGAACCCGTGGATGACGTTTCTAACATACAAGCCATCTCCTATGATCGAAAGAGGAAATACATCATGAAGAGAACCACCAAGAGGAGGAGGCTTACTTTGGATCACTCCATCCTCATCACCACAGAGGAGAAATTGATTAACACGGAGCATGCCAAGACATCCAAGCTTATCGGCGCAGGGATGGAAATCACAGATGCCACCCTGGATAGAGTGAAAAGAGATGAAGAGGATTTTTTCATTGTGTTGAAGGAGTTGGAACATATATGCCATTTGGAGAAATATTATAAGGAATCCACACAAGCCACAATGTTCTTGAGAAGTGAATTCCAAGACGCCTATAGTTAATTCACAAATGAGTGGCACCTTTTCATTGCAAGAATAATTGATTTCCAAGAAGACACCCTCATGGCACTAGCGACGTGCAAAGATATGGAAATATGGTATGAGAAATCACACCAAGAAGTGGAAAGGATCGAATACATCAACATCATTCAGCAGGGCCGAGAAGCCGAAGAACACGAAATTCAGGTACTAAGGGATAGTAGCATTGATCGCATAAAGAATTTGGATGAATACTGGGTGAAAATGGCACAAGAACCTTACCAAGAAATCCAAGAGAAATAGGCCGAGTGAAAAAAGAGTTGGACCGAGATCAACAGGGCGATGAGAGACATTGGCCTCCCAGAATTCAACACACCCGATGACTTTGTCGACTTGCATGACATAGTCAAATTACATGCCTAACAAGACTCATCGTGGGTTGCGAATATAACAAAGGTGGTGAATATAGTGCCAAGACAAGTACAATAGTTCATGGAGAACCCAACCAAGGCTCAGACAATGCTACAACAGTTAAGTGCTAAAGTAGTCAAATATCGAGCATGGGCAGTGGAGATAAAGGAGATCCTTTCGGCCCCGATGGATCAACATAGGTTCTTGTATGCCAACACATGTGAGGAACTCTTTGTCAAATGGTCGGATTATGAGAAGAGTCATCCACTCAAGTGAGATCAATTGATGACTCTTAGAAGATTGAGATATGGAAGTGGCATGTGGTGATTTTTTTTTTTACTTAGATGCACTTTTGATAGCTATTTTTAGTTAATAATATGTTATAAATAAGAGGATCGACCTATTATCAAAGGTCGATGGTTGTTTCAAAGACCCTCATTTTTGGATTTGTAAAGAACTATTTCGGAGCTACCTTAATTGAAAATTCATGTTTAGGACTAGAGACAAGTTTTTGGTTTTCATCAAAAGCGTGTGTGATTGGATCTCGAAGAAGAATTATTTCTGATTTGATCTCATGAATGGATGTTGTAACACATAAGAGCCTCTTAATCTATTGATAATTTAATTGATTCAATATTTTTATAGTTCTTGTCTTTAATGATGAAAAGTAAATCGTTGTGTTAATATGTGATTGATGATTAGAGTTAAGGAAACTTTTTCTTTCCATTGTTTACTGCATGTATGTTTTCTCCCCTGATAATCATATCTCAGTCAATAATTGGAACACCAACAGGTTAATGTATTAGTACTAGGCTTGTTGTAGGTGTAAGCATCATTTTCTGCATGCTTGAGCATAAGGTTTATCCTGAACCCAACCTTGTTCAGTAGTTAAGTCCTTCCCCTTTGCTACCCAGCTGGTTTATACCAACATTTATCTTGTATCGGTCCCACCTATAAGAGAAAATACAAAAATAGAATGTTCGAACTGAAGGAGGAGTTTTCACAAGAAGAAATCTTGTCGATCACTATGTAAAGCCCATCGATTAATTGGTCAGATCGCAAGATCTAGAGAACCATTCCACCATAAAATGTTGTAGATTCTAATTGGGTGTCTGTGCTAGGTTTGGTTCATACTGTTGAGTTAAAGGGATTTAGGACCCCTCAACACCTCCAACCTCTCCCTCCCCCTTTTTTTATCCAAATAAGTTCCTTATTTCTTTCTGCCCCTTTCTTGACCTCCTAACTCTTAATCCCATCATTTCCTCCCCATTTTATCCCTTACTTATTATTTTAACCGCTTTGCGATATCAAAATATATATTTCCTCTATATATTTTTTTCTCTTTTCTAATATGATATCCCCTTATTAATTTTCAAATAATTCTTGAATCTCCCTTATTCTTATATTATTTCTCTATTTTTTCTCTCGCTTTAGTGGTTATCCCTAATTCCAATATTATTTATTTATGAATCCCAATTCCCCCTGACATTTTGCCTTATGTACAACCTAACATAACCTTCCATCCCTCATCGAGTGACCTGATCCATGATCTAGAACTCTCAGACTATTCCCATTCTTTAAACCTTGATTCTCATAGGGTTCCTCCATCTAACCATGTTCATTATCACCCCATCTCCAATAATTGTCACCTCCAAAAAATGGGAAATCCTCCCTTTTCTCTCTCCAATAATCTCTCTATTGTTTCACCCTCCCTTGAAATCCTTACCATTAATAATAATCAAATCTCCCCTCTTCCACCTTCCCTAAGTCCTAATACTTCGACAATTATAAACATTTCTTCATTTAAGTTAGACCTTCCTACCCTCCAACTTCTTGATAAAGGGTTTAATTTTTCCTTAGCCCGTAAATGCATCCCCATGGAGGATACTATTTTCTTTGTTGAATCCATTACCCACCAACTTTTGAATCATGAAGCTGAAGAAATTATAAAGGAATGTAGATGAATCCTTCGTCGATATAGGGCTCCTAAACCCAACCTCACTAAAGAAAAATTCAATTATATTCATCACCTTAATGAGAACCCTGACATCCTTGTCCTTAAAGATGATAAAGGAAATGCCACTATGATTATGATCTCCTGATGCAGGAGCATCGCTCACTCATAAAGCGAGCCAGCACGTGGAGAAAGACAGATGGACAAGCCAACAAATTTATTTTTGAAATCTACCTTGATATTTGTTGCGCCAAGCATTAATGGGTTAATGTAATGAAGGGCACTTGTATTGTATTATAGATAAGAAGGCATTTAATAGTTTTAATGCTGTTAGATAGGAATTTATTGTAGATTCGATAGTTGTAGAATTCGAGAAGGCAAACGGAATATAGGCACCCTCCTTTGTACATTGTAGGATCATTCATTCAGAGCAACATTTGCATTGAGAGCAAGAAGAGCAGAGCAGAGAACCTGTGAAGAATCCCCATGTACAGATATTGAATTAATAGGAAATCTTTGATTCAATTCCATGGCTGTGATTATTCTCTGTGTGTTGTTGATATTATGTTGTTGCATATTTGATTCTTATTATGGATTTGTTTTATATGCTGTGTATGTGATTTCATGGTAGATTTGAGACCTGTGAAAGATGGAAATAAGTTTCAATTGTTTCTCTGTCTGAGCCAAGAGATTCCTGCATAGAGTGCAGTGGAATTCCTCTACATAGAGTGCGCTGAGGAGGCCAGACAGTCGAACTCTTGTTTTCGTCGGCCCAGAGTATTATTGGGTGACCGGAGCCGTGCAGGAGGAGTGCAGGTCGGGTCATAAGTCTCATCACTTAGTCTGAGCGAAGAAAGACAAGGATTCTTGTGGCTGTGAGTGCACAGAGTCTGGGAGAACTTCAACACTTGAGAGTTGGTTGAGGTCGAGCACAGAGAGCGTGCGAAAGATCTTTGAAGGAGTCGGAGTTGACAAAGCTCAGGAGGGATAGTTCCCCGCACATATTGTGGGAACAGGCCTGGGTGAGATTCGAACTAAGTGAAGGCTTGGAGCGAAGGGATTCCTTAAGAGGAAGAGAATCGACGACTTGAAATTGCTGTGGAGAATCGCGAAGTTCCGCAGACCGTCAGATTGCAGAGAAGTCGTGGAGAAGTTCACCCAAGCGCCATCGCATTTCGACATTTGATGTTTGATGAGGCAAGTCTCTTGCACGTCGAAATCATGAATCACGATTTCCCAAATTAATCGAGGTTGTTGATCGTGACAAGGACAGGTGGCAAGATATCTCAGCATCTCAGTTTTGGCGTTCAGGGTTTTCAACCTCAGGGAACACTTGCATCGCGGATTCGCGATCCGCGAAATCTCGAAGGTGACGTAGCAGTGTGGGACCCCGGAAGTGAGTGGAGTTCAGGTGGCATTAAGTTGGGAGATCGGCACCTCGGCATTCGGGGGTTGAAGTTACAAAGAATTGATATCACGAGTGGCGATATCCTGAACTGTTGACCGTTGACCATCGGGACTCGGGGTTCGGCGTTTTGATTTGCATGAGAGCAGTGCTGCGAGTGTCTCGCGGTATCGCGAGACCCGATTTCCTGAGACACTTGCCGGGAGATCAATAGAGTACCCTGTGGGTGACGAAAGGTCCCGATACGGGATTGGAGGAGCATCTAAGATCTTCGGGCCTGTGTGAGAGAGGTCCTGGTGAGAGCGGCTACTGCTGAGGGCAGGTTGTGTCATCTCCTTTTCTTATGAGCCCAAAATTCTTGACCTCCTTCCTTCCTTTACCTATAAAACTCTAGCTAAAAAGCCTATTAACTCCATTACCACCATGGTCTCCAAATCCATTGAATATTCTTCTTTGGATCCTTCCATCCAAAAGAATTTCCTTCCTCCTAGCCGCCAAACCCCTAGGATCTATGGAAAAAAAAAAATCACAAACAATATATTCCTTTCATAACTATATAAGTGTCATATGATACCCCACTCATTCCCTTTCTTGATTTCTTGTCGACAAAATTCAATCCTTTCTTGGAAAAACCTCCTCTTTTATCAAAGATTACACAGATTTCATTCATAAAACCTGAAATATTCACCTTGATGATGATGACCTTATGGTTAGTTTTGATGATGTCTCTTTCTTCACCAAAATTCCAGTTTCAGAAGACTTAACCCTTATCTCTAAACTAGTCAACCTTGAAATTATTAACCTCATTAAAATATGCCTCTCTTCTACCTTCTTCAACTTTAAGGGGGTTTGCTATGAACAAATTGAAGTTGTTTCCATGGGATCCTCCCTTTCCCCAATGGTGGAAAATATTTTTAGGGAACATTATGAATCTCTCTCCTTAAGCATCTTTCGTCTCAAACCCAAATGTTGGTTTCGTTTCATAGATGACACATTTTTCATCCGGCCTCATGGTCATACCAACTTGGTCTCTTTCTTCCATCACCTTAATATCCTGCCCCCCACATTCAATTCACTATGGAAACCTAAAAATACAACTCCATCCCCTTCTTATATTTTCTCATCTCGTGTCTTCCTAATGAATCCCCTTCCCACCAAGTCTATAGGAAGAAAAATCACACTGATAAATATCTAAATGCCAGTTCCCACCATCACCTAGCCCAAACAATTATTGTCCTAAAATCCCCGATTACCTGTGCCATATGGATTTCTAACCCTCAATTTCTCATGGAAGAAAAGGCTCATTTAACCAAATCCCTTTTGTCCAATGGATACTCTTTCTCTCCTAAATTAAAGAAGCCTTCCGCTCATCCAACAAGACAAAACCTAAAACCTCCTCTCCCTCCTCTACTCCTCGTTCTCTCCTCTCCCTTCCTTACATCTAAGGAACCACTAATCACATCGCAAAAATCTTGGATAAGAAGAATATCAAAACTATTTTCAAGCACTACAAAACCCTTAAACAAATTTTTAAAACTACTAAAGATAAATTTGACCCAATGCTTGGCCCAGGGGCTTACTAGATTCCTTTCTTATGTGGGAAATATTACATAGGACAAATTGGAAAAACCTTCAAATCCAATATTAAAGAGCATATAGTTGATACTACCCATAACTAAATATGGAAATCAACTATCGTCGAGCACAGTTTTCAATAAAAGCATCGTATTTTCTTTGACGAAATAAAACTCTTAGCCCCAACCCATCATTACTCCTCCTGTCTCATTCAAGAATCAATGGAAATCCAAAAACATCCTAACAACTTTAACTACGAATATGTATACAAACTTAGCCACTCTTGGAAACCCACCATTCATCACCTTGACCATTAGACTTCCAACTTTGAGTTTTCCATCCAACCTTTGCCTCCCCCCCATTTTAGCCAAACAAGTTCCTTGTTTCTTTCCTCCTCTTTCTTGACCTCCCAAATCCTAATCCCATTGTTTCCTCCCCATTTTATCCCTTACTTATTATTTTAACTGCTATGGTCTCTCAATATCTCCCTTGCCTCTATATATCCTTTTCTCTTCTCTAAGAGAATCTCCTCTCATTCATTTTCAATTACTTATTGAATCTCCTTTATCCTTCTATTCTTTCTCTATTTCTCTCTCTCTCTCTCTTTAGTGGTTATCATTTTCCTTTCTTTATTCCAATCTTTTCTTTCTATTTGATTTTTAGTTCCCTCCTTAATTATTGTACTTTCAACTATCCATCCTTATTTTAACCTCTCTAGGGTCTAATGGTCAAGGTATTGAATGGTGGTTTCCAAAGAGTAGCTAATTTTGTATCCATCTAAAGGCTAGTTCCCACCATCGCCAATCCCACAAATATTTTTTCCTAAAAATCTTGATTACCCGTGCCATACATATTTCTGGCCCTCAATTCCTCACAAAGGAAAAGGTCCATTTAACCAAAGCCCTTTTTTCCAATGACTAATCTCTCTCTCTCTCTCTCTCTCTCTCTCAAATTAGCCAAGCCTTTTGCTTAGCCAAAAAACCAAAACCTAAAACCTCTTCTCCCTCCCCTCCTCCTAATGCTTTTCTCTCTCTTCCTTACATCCAAGCCACCACCAGTCACATTGTGAAACTATTGGATAAGAAGAGTATCATAATTGTTTTCAATCCCTACAAAACCCTTATACAACTTTTGAGAATTGCTAAAGATAAATCTAACCCAATGCTTGGCCCATTAGTTTAATAGATTCCTTGCTTATGTGGGAAATATTACATAGGCCAAACTGGAAGAACCTTCAAAGCTAGTTTTAAAGAGAGTATAGATGATACTACCTATAACCAAATATATAAATCAACTATCACCGAACACTCTTTTAAATCAAAGCATTTTATTTTCTTCTACCAAACAAAAATCTTATACACGACCCCTCATTGCTCCTCCTGTCTCATTCGAGAAGCCATGGAAATTGAAAAACATCCTAACAAATTTAACCGCGAATATGGATACAAACTTAGCCACTCTTGGAAACCCACCATTCATCACCTTCACCATTAGATCCTCGGCTTTGAGTTTTCCCTCCATCCTCTCCCTCCCCCCTGTTTTATCCAAACAAGTTCCTTGTTTCTTTCTGCCTCTTTCTTAACCTCATAACTCTTAATCCCATTGTTTCCTCCCCATTTTATCCCTTACTTCTTATTTTAACCTCCATGTGATCTCAATATCTATATTTCCTCTATATATCCTTTTCTCTTTTCTAATATGATAGCCCCTTATTCATTTTCAAACACTTATTCAATCTCCTTTATTCTTATAGTCTTTCTCTATTTTTATTTTTTTCTCTCTCTTTAGTGGTTATCCTTTTCCTTTCTTTATTCCAATATTATCTTTCTATTTAGTTTTTATTTCCCTCCTTAATTACTGTACTTTCAATTGTCCATCCTCATAGATTATATAACCTTCTTCCCCAATCTCTTTGACTCCACCCTTCCTTTATTTTAACACCTGACTATTTTAATTTGATACTTTATTTCAAAATTTAATACTTTATTATTTTTATAATTTAATCTATTTTAATACTTTATTATTAACTAAAAATTTCTTTTATTAATTTAATATTTTTCACCCTTTTATCCTAATCGATCTACAATCTCAACATCTCTCTGGCCTTTATATACTTGTAACATCCCGCTCTAGCGCACTAAGAAAACTTATTATTTGAGGACACTTGCTCGCAAGTGATCTGGACTTTTATGATATTAGACTGTTTATACTTGATTATGATGCGATTGACAGATGACATGATGTGTTACTATTTGATGTAGACAGGTGCTATTGACTCAATTTTTTTTGAGGGTGCAGGGTTTTTGACCTTGAGGATGCAGAGGCATCGGTAGAACCCCCTTGGACTCCAGACTGAGTCAGGGAGTGTGATTTTGCATTGATATGTTTACTATGATGTTTCATTTGATTTGATGATTTGATGATTGACATTTCTGACGTGATTGTTGATGATGCAGGCTGACGATAGCTTGCCGACCAGACTCACATATGGAGTAAAGGGGCCACACACGATTCCAGAGAGGTTGAGGGAGAGGGGTGGACAACAGCCCTGCCACCGCCTACTAGCACTCCCACCATGACCCGAACTGTAGGTTAACGATTACCTAGTTCAAGAGGATCAATGATGCCTTGAGGGAAGACTGCGACAGTCATTCACGATGATTCTAAGGGGCACGCAATAAGGCAGGGGCCTTATTCCTTAGAACCCTTAGTCTCCTACAAGTTCACCTGGCGGAGTGTTGACTCCAGGGGTTATAGATGTCTACCAATCAGTCCAGTTGGCGAGTGGCACCCTTGGAGCACGTGGTGCATCCTGAAGGGCACGTCGCACAAAAGAAACTCAGTTGGCGAGTGGCACCCTTGGAGCACATGGTGCATCCTGAAGGGCAGGTCGCCCAAAAGAAATTCAAGAGGCGAGTGGCACCCTTGGAGCACGTGGTGTGTCCTGAAGAGCACGTCGCAATAATGTGGAGGAAGGAGTCAGCCTAAATATCCCTAAGTCATCAACACCTAAATAAACCCTTAAGCAATTCCCCTAACCAATCATCACCTAGCTCAGAATCTAAGCCCTAAGCCTAAGACTTTTCTAGGGTAAAAAAAAAAATTTAGTGTGACCTTAACAAAAAAAAAAAACAAGGCCCTAGCATAAAATAAAAATTCACACAACAACCCACTTAAGTACTGGTTGGGTCTTCATAAAACTCTTGGGGTAACTAGAGCGAGTAAGGATCTAAATAAACTCAGGGATTTAAAAAAAAAAAAAAAATTGCAAGGAAGAAATTG
>ML795509.1:83681-99383 GCA_009831015.1 Picea engelmannii | reverse complement strand
TAAAGGCAAAGTTATAATGGAAGGGACCAAATACGAAGTAGCAAGAAAGTTAGTTGTTGTCCAATGAACACCTTCCATAGTCATTGAGAAAATTGCAGAGGATAAAAAGGAGCAAAAAATCACAACCATAGTGGGCTCCCAATTGCAGGGGCACCAAGAGGTTGAATTGATGTATCTTAAAGTAGAACAGTGTTATTTATGCAGAGAAAACCAGTGAATTAGGAGAACTTTGGAGGCCATTTTCGGAGGCTATACTCATCCTTTTTCAGTGTCGTCAGTTGCTTTGGATTTCTGAGGTCAAGAAGAAAACAGTGAGATTAGTATGAAGTCCATTTTATGTACTTTGCAAGCATTGCAGAATAAATAAAGAATCCTCCCCCACTGAGACAAAGGCCCGGAGACGTAGGCAATTTTGTGTCGAACTCCATTATCACTTCTCTTGTCATGGTTTGATGTTCTTATTGCTTCAGTTCAGATCTGTATTTTGTATTATGGCTGTAATATCTTCTCTCATCTTCATCCTCTTTCATTAGCTTATTAAATGGTTAATAATCACATGCAATTAAAAAATCAACCACAGTCATTAAAAGATCTTTGCGGATCAGTTTGTGTAGCTGCAATTCAAAATTTGTTTACTGGAGATTAGTTATTGGTGGACTATAATTTTACTAGTCCTAAACCTACTAAAAAACAAATATAAACAATCAATATTCCCTTGGAGCACGATAAATTCACTGGGAAAACAATATGATATCACGTCCATTCATATTGGGAGTGGAAAAATCAATGAAATGGTTAAGAAATATATTGGCTAATATTAAGGGGGTGATGGTTTTTTTAATACTTTAGAAGAATATAGGTATTTGGGGGGGATGGTGGAAACTTGTGGGTGAAAGGGTGAGAGGTCATCGCAGTCATGCATTCAATGAGGCAATTTTTAAACCCTAGCTCGTGGAAGGCCATTTTATAGTCACATATGATGACTATAATCACCCATTTTATATGGATCATATATTTCCAATTGTTTACAATTATGATATGCAACCAATTCTTATTCTAGAGATCATAAATAACCTTTGCTTTAGTTTTTTTTTCTAGATCATATTTTTATGAAGAGGTTGAATTCAATTAAAATTACTGTTGAAGAACATGTTTTTCTCCTTGCAAATCATCCATGTGAACCTAAATTATTTTCAGGTGTGTATAAACAATAAGCACATACCAAAGTTTTCAAATATATCTCTGACATTAACCACAGTTTCAATATCTCAGTATTTTCCATTAATAACACTTTTTTTGGATTCTCTTTTCTTTTAACTTCAAGCAATTTATTGTTCAAGCTCAACTGACAACTTTATTTACCATCTCCTGCAAGCAATATGCGTGTTCCTTCTTTTGTTTCCAACAAGAATGTTAATCACCATAGAGTTTCATGGTAGTGTGATGGTAAAGTCTAGAGTTGTTTGCATAGTATGTGATTCTTGAGCCTGTAGGGAAAGATTTATGGCTAACCAAACTACATTCTGAGTTCATTTTACAATGGTTAGCACAACATGGTCATCATTATTCCATATATATAATTAAATAGATCGCATGTGACTCCATCCCTTCAACATGTAGCTATGGACATAATATTGTTAGAATAAATAAGCTCCATTTTAGATGGGAGCCTTAGTTTGCTAAAAATAGTTGCAGCATTTTAAAATCAAAGGTGTGCTTTATGCACGAAAAGTTGAGCACCATTTTAAGATAAGAAAACCAAATTTATACTGAATAACTATCCTTATATTCAACAACTGAATTTGAATCAAATATCGTAATATAAATGCATGCTATTGTGCAATGCAAATTTAGTCAATTTGTATGCAAAATTGTTTCTTCTCTCACGTTCTATCTTGTGCTTGTGTGCTCTGAATTTGGACATCGTATAAGAGTTACAAGTGGCCCATGAAGTATTGAATTTCAAGGGAATTGCATACCAGACTCTTGAACTTTAATTGTTATGGGTGGAGAAACTGATTATGTTCAGATGCAAGGGTGAGGAGACAAGCTATCACAACATTCTATCCAACATTCCTATGTTTTGAAAAATTTGTATGTTGCTCTAGTTCACTGCAAGAAATGAAGAGGTTGACACTACTTTTTGTTCATAAGTCATTGCTCCTCACAACCCTTTACCTTGTTAGAAAGTGAGGGAAGAAAGTTAAAAGAAAAGGAAATATCCCTTAGCCTTTTTATAATCTATCAAAAGGGGAATATATTAAGAAAATTATTTTTAAATTATAGCATTCTTGTAAAGTTACATGTTGAGTGAGAAATTATTAGAAAGAGGTGTCATTTTAGGGTCACTTTTGTACTAAAAGTTATTGCACGAAAAGCGAGGTGCATTCTAGATCTTAGTATTGAAGAGATTATAATGTTTGTCCCATGTTTGTAACATTGATGTCATCATATGTTGGCCCAACAATAAATATAATGTGAGCAAAATAATAACCATTTCACTAAGAGAAGTGAGGTGCGTTCTACAACCCAATATTGAATAGATTATAACATTTGTCTCATGTTTGTAACTCTGACGTCACCATATGTTGGTTGTTTGGAAATCCAAACTCAAAATTTTTCTGGTTGTTAGGAATTTGTGGAATATTATTGAGGGTGGTTTGGACTAGAAGGACATTTAGGTATTTTCATTGGATTTTAACCTTAAGTTTTAGGAGACTTGAGGTTTACTGTTTCAAATCTTCAGAGCTAAGTGAATTTTTTGTAGCTCATTTTATATTTGGCACATATAATATAATCTATAAGATAAATTTTGGACATTGCATAATGTAATTATACATGGTGTTCAATATATAAATGATTTTTGTTTCAAGTTTTTGTATATGTTCATCATTTTAATATTATAAACAATTTTCTTCAATTTATTATATTTTAAAAATTAGACACTTAATTGTTTCGTAATCTTTTGGGGTGTCACATTCCATTTGGTCATTTTTTCAGAAAGCTTATCTCTTTCCAAGTTTGTGTGAAACATGTCTGCAATAGTGTTTTTAGGTTTACTGAGTGTCTGTAACAATTTTCATAATATTAATAGATTTTTGTAATAGATGTTTTAATTTAAATAGGATTCTGTAATAGTGGCTTTAATTTTAATTGGTGTCTGAAATAGTGATATTGATTTTAATGGATGGTTGGGATGGTGGTTTTAATTTTAGTGTGTATCTGCAATCTTGGTTTTAATTTCAATGTGTGCCTGCAATGATATTTTAAATTTCAATGTGTACCATCAATGGTGGTTTAAATTTCAATGTGTACCATCAATGGTGGTTTTAATGTCAATGTATGCCTGCTATGGTGTTATTCAAGCTCTTTTCTACAATATGTTTGTAACCCAGGTTAGTACAAGGAAGGAGACTAGCTTGGAAGAGTTGGGTGTTTGAATGTGTGGTTGCAAAGATCCCATATGAAATCCACAGTGCTAAGGGAGGGTAGGGTGTCCATGGATTAGTACTAGGTGGGGTGACCCTTTGCGAAGTTCCTGCTTCCTTCTACTTTCTCATGCTTCATCACTATCATACATTTTTTCCTGCAATTACAGGTTGGTTTATTCTATTCTGTCATTTATTACTTCTCATCTGCACAATTGGTCAAAATTATAGTCTTTGAACATTTCTCAATGGTGTGTCACGTGTGTGATCATATTTTTGTAGGATGAAATCCTAAAAAAATAATATGTCACTTTGTTATTGATTAACATTGCAATTAAAAGGGCTCCACAAAGACAACAATCACAAGGGGATTCACAAACATTTCCCCAACAATTTATTAAAATTGATGTGTGTGTGAACATATTATTAATGGATGGAATCTTCAACAATTTATATGCCACTTTAATATTTATTAAGTTTGTAATTACTTTTTTCTTTCTTTTTTTGTAGAGAACATTTGTCTTCCCAGTAGATGGTTTCTTTTACAGTTGCAACAGGAAGGACCATTTAAATCATCACATGGGAAAGCATGAAGGAAAGTTGTTTGTGTTCCCCAAAGAGGACTTCAAACTGCAATTATCATCTATGTCTAATTTGAAATGTCATGTGAAGCAGCATGGAGAGAGAGGTGATTCATGGTAGAGTCTAAATCTACAATCCAGAGAATTGAAGAATTATCCTTGCCCAAAGCCATGTTGTGGGAAGGTTTTTGAAACTCCATCCAAGCTAGTAAAGCACCTCGATGATGTGCATTGTAATTATTTATCCCCATATTGAAAATATTTCTCTTTTGTTTTCAATAAGATTTCATGATTATTGCTCAAAATGATGGGCCTATAGTTCTGAATGTTGGTTTATTTAAGCATTTTTTATTTTTTCTAATTATTTACACTTCTACATGAAGTCTTGAGTGTAAGGCCAAAACATTTTCCCCATAGCAATGTTCCAAACTCTATGGGCTTCATATTATAGTGAAATTATTAATTCGTAGGTCTAGCTTTTCGAAGATGACTTGGTGTTTTTAGAGTACCTTTAAGATATTTATGATGAAGCATGATTTATATTCTAATAGGAAAAGGATTTAACATTTTGGCATTCATTTGATATGCAAAGATACAAACAAGTTACAATTATCCATCTTGTAGAGCTGATTTATGGGGAATTTTTTTTCCAATCTAGAAGTTGGCTTTGGGGTACAAGTCCTTGGGTTGATGTGGTAGCAACCTCCCAGACTCTGGTAATAACCTAGTCTGTGGTTTCAGTGTTATGTGCTCTACCTCTTAACCTTCTTGGGCTCATTGTTATTATCTAAATGATGTCCATAATAATCACAAATATTACTACTACAATGGCTAGGATTTGTTCCACAATAATACTCCTAATTGTGCGTTAGTTGTGCTTATTGTGAATGCTTTCCACACAGTGAGAAATTATGAGACAAAGGTAGTTTATAAAACATTATCTTCACCCAATTTTTTGTGAATTGGGAAGTTGGTATCAGAGTTCAAGTCCATGGATTGATATGATAGCATCACCCCTCACTTTGGTTGTTCAAAAACAATTCTGGAACATGGATAATTAAATATGCAAATGGTGAATTGAAAACCTTCTCAAATGGTGCTATGTCAAGCTAGTAAAGTCCTTAAATGCTACATTATCTTTTTTATTTAGTGCACATGAGGATAATGCGTTTTCTTGCAATATACCCATAATTAAAAATACAAAATATTGTTGCAATAGTTACTGCAACATTGTAATAATCGTGCCAAAGCAATATGAATTATATTGCTAATTTTGGATGCCATTAATTTGTATTCCAATATGTAAATGCATTACCTTTACACCATACATAGATGAGAATGTAGACCATCATTTCCAAGATGGAATTTTTACAGGTTATCATAACATGAATTAGGTCTAAAATGCATTGGTTGCAACCCATCAAAATAGTTTGGGAAGCTACTGTGATGGTATATGGGAACAATAAGTGATAAGATTATGTAAAAAATATAAATACAATGATCTGAGTTTTTCTCTATGAAAATAAAGTGGAACAGTTTAAATAAGAGACCTAGAATGAAATTTGTCAACATAAGAGACAAATTTCCAAGTTTATGGCACCTCCAGTCTGATTTTTAACCATTTATACAAAACATTATTTTCTTACCATTGAATAAATCAGAATGACTTCAATAATGTTGAGATAACATCATCCCTCAAAATGGAAAAGAAATTATATAGAGTTAAATGTTTTAGTTTCATGCCATGTTGGCCACTCTTGGCTTGTAGTTGTTATCTATGTAATCATTGCAAATATATAAGTAATCATAGTTATAATATTGGTCCTAGATATTAGTCTTAGTGGTGATAGTTGATTTTATATCAGACTTAAACTATATAGAAAATACTTAAAAACAAGGACAACCCATGTCAAACTTGAGAAATTTTAAAGTTGAAATACATATCTTTATCAAACTTTTGAAGAAACTGTAAGAATAGAAATTTTGTATACCTTCGATATTCTTTTTTTTTTTCAATTAATAAGAGATACAAATGGAACAAAGACACATGAAACAATTACAAGGTTTCATGTGTTGGTTCCTTTGTAGTTTTCTACAAGTTTCAAAAAATCATTAGTATAGAGTGCCCACACACAACACTCCATTTAGGAAAAATTTAAACTCAAACTAGAATAAGAAAGGCCAACCTTTTAATAGTAGTCAAAAGTAGAACATACCCAATTAGATGCCCATATAAGCAATTACCGGCATCAATTCCATCCAACATTTTTTTTAGACAAATATATATGATATACAATATCACTCATAGCTTCAGATAAAATAGGAATTTCATAAAATTGAAACATGGGTATATTACAAAATTACAATTTCAAAAACAAATTTCAGAATTAGCATTGGATAATACTACACAGTAAAAGAAAATGCAACCAAGAATTACAACATGCCAATCTGCAGAGCATACAAGTTGAAATGAAATTAATTGGATATCGAACATTAGAGAAAACAACAATACTTGTAACTTCCCAACTTTTATGTAACACTGAATACATTTTCATAAGATTAATGGTACTCAAACATGTGCATGCAGTAAGGGATATGTTTTTTACTCTGCCCAAGTGATTTTACGAAAGGATTTTTCACTCAAAAATGTGTGTCTGTAAGGGCTACGTTTTCAGTCTTCCCCAAGTGATTTAACAACAACAATCTCACTCAAAAACATGTGCATGTAAGTGATACGTTTTTACTCTTCCCCAAGTGTTTGTCAACAACAATTTCACTCAAAAACATGTTCTCGAGGAAGGGAAGAGTAGTTGTTTCTCTTTTCTCCAGACGTGTAGGGAAAACATTGAGATAATCATTATCAGGGTTACTGGATTTCTCTGATTCCCAAATATACCATAGTTTTGTTTTTAGAATGACCAGACACAATGAATTAATATTGAAAAAGAAATGAGAGGAGGGTTAAGTATGTGCAAATATTCACAGCTTGTCCAACTCCTCCACCTAAAAATGGACCCGGGTTGGAAGAGAAAACAAACTACTATGCTAGAACCCCCAATATGAATACCTAGGCAAATTTCACAATCCACTATTGGGCTAATGTTTCCAGGTAAACATGGGAGGTTTAACAACAACCTAGTTCTCACATGGAAAGTGCTATTATGTATGGGTGAGCCCTGACAATAAAATATCCATTCTAGAAATGAACTAACCAAAGGGTGAAGTAGAAACAATGTTCTTGAGATCAATTCCCAATATTAAGACACTACTTGTGCTTTAAATCAAGAGTTGAAGTAAAATTTCAAAATGAACATAGGGCACTGACCACAACCCTATTTTTTGCAGAGTATAAGTACTTGGAGGTCTAGGGTAATGTAAGTCTAATGAAGATATTTTTGATGATATGTAATTTCTTGTTTGTATTGAATCTAATGTGGAGACTTTAAAGTTATAAGTAGAGTGACAAGAAACTCATTTTGCATGTAATGCTTACATATCATGTTTGCTAATATTAAGGAGAACTCTCTTTTTGTCTCTATTTCCAAATTCATTTATGACATTCTGAAATTTTCTCTTCTTTTTTTTTGCATGCTCACACAGATTTGTATATATATAATTGGTTGTGTGCTAGCCATATCATATTTAGGTTGTTATAAAAATTTTCCATATCTGTACTGGATATTGTACTTGTGTCCATACCCGTATCTGTATACATGCAACTTAATGATTTATTTATGGTTTCCTACCACTTATGCATTTGTAGGTGAGATGTTTCTCACAACCTTAGTGGGGTTTCTATTGAATGGTTAAGTTGTTGTATATAGTATAGACTACTTCAACCCAAAAGTTGTTTGAGAGAATTTTTCCTTAACAATGCTCTTAGCCATCTCCACAATGGTCCTCTTTTCCTCTCTATAGTGGGGTTGTTTTGTGCAATATATGAGGAAGTAACTTTCTTGCAAATACCTCGAGTATTGCAATACCTGTAGAAGTAATCAAAGTTTATTTTCCCAAGCTCTATTTTCTTAGAACTTTAATGTTCTTCCCACTTTTCCTTTCGAGTTTCAATCATTGCTCTGAATTCCTTCCATGTTATAAGAGTCGATGACTTGTTCTTGAGAAAGCACAGCCAAATTTTTATTGGAAGGGCATTGATGTATATCGTAAAATACTTTTCACCTTCCAATGACTAAGTTCTCATGGGACCACAAAGGTCACTATGCACAATTTCCACATGCATGCTTTTTCTTCATGCAACATTTTTTTGTCAGATTTTTCACTATGTTGCTTGTCTAAAATGCAATATTCACAATAACTCGTCATGAATTGGAGAACCGCATTGAATTTCCTCAAATGTTCTAGTCTTGGGACTTAAGATATCCATATCTTTGATGCCATAGTTGATTTTTGGAGTTGTTTTCAATTGTTGATGCTTGTTGCCCTATTGTTGTAACTATATATCTATCAAGATCACCTTTAACATACTTTTGCAACCACTTTTTGTTTGTCCCTCTTGTCTTTTATGAAACCCTTGCCATCAGATTCAATCTTGGAATGTTCCTTTAATATTTGACTTGTTGTCTATAGTTTCTTCTTTAGGACTAGTGCATATAATATATCTTTCACATATTTAACATCTCCATTAGGTGAATTCATCAGGTTTGTTCCTTGGCCTTTTACCATGTGTACCTTCTCATAACGTAAATAAATTGTCTCTTGTAAACTTTCATTATCACCCAATTAGGAAAGCCACTCTTTTTAATGTGTCATGTTCTCTATATAATATCTCTTTAATCATATTTTTGGTCAATAGTGAAGTAATAGAGTCTAATATATCTCTCTTATTCTTCACTATCACTATTCAACTGTGCTTATTTTCATCCTAATTGCTTGAATTCCCTTTACGTTTTGCATGAGAAAATTCATACTTCATTCTTCTCCTTTATGCTAGAAGTTGTGATCTCTTTGGTTTCCTCTCTTGTATCTTTGGTGGAAAAAACTTTGCATTCCTTTTCCCTTATGCTTTACTACAAAGGCATGCTCACGAATACCTTCTTCATCATATAACTTATTTCTTTTCTCCTTCGGTAATCCTAGTCTTCCCGACTTATCAAATGTGAAGGGAATAGTTCATGTTGATAAGTTGAGACTTGCTAAAAACACTTGAAAAGACCAAGGAAAATTAATAGTTATAGAGACAAGATCCTTATTCTCTATATTTTCACATCAGTAATAAGTTGATATCTTATATATTTTACTTTGGTGAGATGCTTATGTGGATATTATAACATGGAAACATGTGTGCAAAATGGCCATTAAGGAGATGGGTTATAAATTGACACTCATTTTTTATGATGGTTTCCATGAAAATAGTGCCACATTAACATCTCAAACGTCTTTATGATGAAGATAAAATCCAAGAAATTAGTTGAGTAGATATAGTGGATGCAATCTTGATAACATAATATATGCACATAGTTTGCATGAAATGAAATTATCCAGGCTAAGGTTCTATCAAAGACGAACAACAATTTTTTTTTATATATATATTTAGCATCTTGTTTTGGGCACTAGGTTTACTTTAGTACTCCTTGTGAGAAAAAATATTTTCTATAAATTAGTTTGTTTTAGGCTAGATTCATAAAATGTTGAAGATCTGTTTTTTCTTTTGTCTCCAATTTTTCATAACCTTGTAGTTGTACTATAATTATAATTGATATTATAAAGGAATGAGATAGTTTGTTTGACAAAAAATGTGTGGTCTTCTCTTACTTTCATCTACTACTACTTTGAAATGCATCATCTTAGTATTTCTTTATTTGCTTCTCATTTTCCTCTTTTTTTTCTTTGAACCTTATCCAAGTACTGTAGATTAAGCAAGTGGAACTAGTTTCATGGGTTTAGCATCTCTATACTGTGATTTACTGGATCACTTTTCAATTTTATTGGAATGCATATAATAACTCATTCATGTTTGTACCAGTTATATAGTCAAGTAGGTTATCGATTTTACCATTTTTCATTTTGTATGATAAATAGTCTAATGTTATTTTTTTCCATGGTTGAAAACGATGGGTAATGTTTTTACCAATTGACATACAAATCATTCCAATGGGATACACAACATGTCCATTGGCATGTTGTGTATGCCAATTGACATACACAATAAGCCCAATGGCCTGCTACCAATTGGAAAACACATCAACCAGTAGGCCTATTATGTAGAAAACCATAGAAAAATAAATGTCTTTAGTGTGTCATCTTGTTGTGGGCTTGGCTACAAAAGCAGATTAGTGAAATAATTGTTCATATTGAGTGCCATTTATTTCAAATGTAGACTAGTTTTTTGATTGCATATATAATTCTCCAGAAACAGATTTTGTTTCCTCTCATTGTCCTTGCCTATAATTACTTGCTTGGTGTGTTTACAAGCTTTTGAGATTTTAATTTCCTAAAATTATAACATTTTGGGTATAATCCGATTTTCATCATATTTTTTTAATGTCTATCAAGTGTTTCTCAAAGATGATCGACCAAGATTGAGTCACAAATAATTGTTTAGAAAAACAATGAGAAAAGAAGAACATGCATGGAAACTCATTGTAGATCTCCAACTTTCAGGTTTGTTATAATTGGGAACAGTGATTTGTTTAAAGCATACTAAGGAAAATTGCACACATGCATTGGACACTTATCCTAGGCTTCCAACTTTTAGGGTATCCCCGTGATATTGGTTTTGTTTGCATTATACATGTGATGTATTTGGAGGGAACATTGTTCACATCCTCATTAGTGTAACACAAAAAAGTTAAATATGTACTTAAATTTTGAAGGCTTATTTTGTCTGAAATAAAAATGGTTGTTATCTATACTTGGATATTAGTTGAAATGATTAATTGGTTGTTTTTAGAGGTACTCACAATGCACATTTATTGAAGTTTTAATTTGTTAGTTTTGGTTCTTTACTTCTTTTTATCTGCAAATTGCACACAAATTGATGGCCAAAATTAGGTATTGAACAGAACCTTGGTTCGTGACCTCTGCATATATTATCAATGGAATATGATCAATAATTGCATATATTGTAGCACAAATTCAACAGATCCACTCATGTATCTATATGACACACCCCATTTGAGTTCTATCTTGGCTTCTAACCTTTAGCTCCTTATGCGATTCTATTCGCTATCCCTACTTCATCCATATCCTACCAACAGAAGGAGAAAGACAAAGCTTATTATTTTGTGAAGAACTTGGCCAAGTTTCATAGTAGAGGCCATCCTTCAATAGCCATAGGCTAAGGCATTGCATGACCGACATTGAGTTGAACCACAAATTCATGTTGGTGAGAGAGTTTGGCTCCACTTTGATAACCAATGCAATAAAATTCATCACAAGATCAAGATCACTTGGATAACCAGTGCTTCAAAGGTGATATGTAATATGCAGTGATCTATGCTTGGGTGGTGCTTGAGAGAGGCATGTAGAGTATTGAGAATGACTACTTGATTAATGATGCATGTAAGTTTGTGTGAGATACATTGTAACATCCCGCTCTGGCGCACTTAGAAAACTTATTCTTTGAGGACACTTGCTCGCAAGTGATCTGGATTTTTATGATGATAAAACATTTATCCTTGATGATGATGCGTTCTGATGGATGACATGATGTTTTACTTCTTTGACATAAACAGGTGCTATTGACTCAGTTTATTTGAGTGTGCAGGGTTTTTGACCTGGAGGATGCAGAGGCATCAACGGAACCCTTGGACTCTGGATTGAGTCAGCGAGTGTGCTATTTGAGTTGATTTATTTACCATGATATTTATTGATTGATGATATGTTGTTGACATGTTCTGACATGATGGTTGATGATGCAGGCTGATGATAGCTTGCCAACCAGACTCACATATGGAGTAAAGGGGCCACACACGATTTCCAGAGAGGTTGAGGGAGAGGTGTGGATAGCAGCCCTGCCACATCCTACTAGCACTCTCGCCGTGGCTCGAGCTGTAGGTTAACGATTACCTAGTTCGAGAGGATCCACGATGCCATGACGGTAGACTGCGACAATCGCTCACGATGATTCTAAGGGGCACGCAATAAGGCAGGGGCCTTATTACTTAGATCCCTTAGTCTCCCACAAGTTCACCTGGCGGAGTGTTGACTCCAAGGGTTATAGATGTCTACCAATCAGTCAAGTCGGTGAGTGGCACCCTTGGAGCACGTGGTGCATCCTGAAGGGCACATCGCGCAACAGAAGCAAACGAGGTGAGTGGCACCCTTGGAGCACGTAGTGCGTCCTGAAGGGCACGTCGCATTGATGATGATGATGATGAGACAAGCTTAGATGACCCTAAGACCTTAACGCCTTAAAAAAATTCTTGAAACGACTCCCCTAATTAATTGTCCCCCAGTTCAAATCTAAACCTAAATTTAAAACATCTCTAAGATAAAATTTTATTGAGCCTTAAGAAAAAGACCCTACAGAAATAAACATAAGAACGCAAACTAAAACCCTCCTAGGTAATAGTTAAAGTCTTCTTAAATTAAGGGGGGGGTAAAGTAATGAGGGAGATAAATTAATTGAAACCCATGGTTTTTAAATTATAAAGAAGAATTAAAATTATTTAAAGTGTGGGAATATAAAAGTTATGACTTTAAAAATAAAATGAAAAGATTAATTAGCGCATTTATCTTTTTGGTTTTAAAAGAAAAAGAAAAAAAAAAGGAAAGGAATAAATAATAGAAGTAGGGAAACTAGTAATAAAGGAAACATATTAAAGGAAAGTGGGGGACATAGGGTAAAAAGAAAAAAGGGAATAAAAAATTAAGAACTTTCTATAATGAACTAAAATAGAAACTTCTTTTAGGGAAAGTTATTAAAAGCATGTAAGGGGATCTAGGAACATGTAGGAGTAATTTTAGGAGCGACTCTAGGTGGGTGAGGGAAATGAGTCTTTTAATTTTTAAAAAGAAAATAATTTTGGAGAAATGTGGGGGATGAGTGACACTTGGACGACAGAGAATTTTTAGAGGATTTTCATTAAAACTTAAATTAATAGTGATTTACGGAAAGTAGGTGGGTCTCAAATTTCTATAAAAGAAGGGGAAGATGAGGAAGAAAAAAAAAATGGTTAGCGTAACGTTACGCTGCCGGATTGTGGCTTGACTGATTTCTTGTGAGGAGTTGGGGATTTTCTCAGCTGTATTAGAGTGGTAGCTCAGCCTTGGAGGCGAGATGGGAAGCTAGATATACCTTCTGGATTTGTGTGGCCACTTTGCGGCTCAGGGGGATAAGGGGGAAGTAGAGTACCCCTAGTGATTGGCTGGTAGGTACCGGTGTAGTCTCGACAGTTGGCGAGTGGTAGCGGCATGGAGCGCGGGAAGTGGCACGGAGCATGGGCTGTCTTCCGAAGCGTGCGTAAGGCAAAGGTATCATTTTATTTCTGGTAGAGTAGACTGCCTAGTTATTCACTTCAGCGATTATGATGTATTATTGTAAGGTGTTGCTTCAGTTGTTGTAGTTCGTGTTTGTATGCTACAGTGATATTGTTATGGAAACCTTTTACTGGGTAGATGTTATGAAATGCTAGTTCTGGCGATCTCGTTTGCTGGATATTTTATGGAATTAAAACTAGATCTGGCATTCACTCTGGCCCTTTTGTTTGGTTTTTGATTTCTAAGATCAGTTGATCTGGTGTTTAGATCTGGCATTGTCTGTATGAGCATTGGCAAAATGGTTATTTGTATTGATCCTTCGATCCATTGGAGAATTCATTTTCATGGTCGGATTTCGTTGGGCATTCTTGGAGTTCGATTTGGCATTCTGCATTCCGGATTTCGATTCTGCATTTGTGAATTTCGATTTGGCATTTTGTTTTCTGAGTTTGGCATTGGGAATTCTAGATTTCGATTTGGCACCCTTGGACTGTTGATTCGATTTTGGCTTTTCCCATGGGACTGTGGGTATTGACAGCGACTGTGGGCAGATCGTTTTATAAAAAAAATTTACTGTCATTCGTATTATAGATTTACCATCATTTTGTTTTACCATTTACTGTCTTTACTGCGTCTTTACTGTGTATCGAAATTAAGCTCTGTATATCAAATCTAAACTCTGTGTCTTTACTGTCCTTACTGCGTCTTTACTGTGTATCGAATTTTAAGCTATGCATATTGAGTTAAGCTCTGTGTATTTACTGTCTGTACTGCATCTTACTGCGTTACTACCTGTGCGAGATAACGTATTAAAATGTTTTTTTTTCCCCTTGGATGGCGTTTTATAGGGTACTTTAAGCATGCACTGATAACGATTAAATTCTTCACCCTGAGTGTTTTATTTGCTACTTGTTCCAGCATGTTATAATGTAATTATTCTCTGAATGCCCTATCTTGTTATTCAGTTTTCCTGCTGCTTCAAACCCACTGATGGAACAGAGGTTCTTCCACTCGCTTTTGGCATGCTCTTGCCACTTAGATACAGATCAGATTGGGTGTTATGTCCTGTGAGGTGGGCTCCACTATGAGGGCGACTCTAACTTTAGTTGCTCTAGTTTCCATAGCCTTGGCCATCTATATCTCTACTGTCATTATTCCTTTACTCGTTAGTATTGTATGGCAATTTCAGAAATAAATCAGACATGAATGAGATGTACTTGCCAAACCTCTCCAAGAACTATGCCTAGAACACTCATTCCTAGTGGTCTGCTCTATTTGTATTACGATTTTGCTCCACTTAATCGTGAAGGTCTTCATTGAAAACATAAAATTGATTACAGGACAACTTTCAAAAACTACTAGTGTAATACATTCATAGGCTGCACCCCTTGCGTAACAGGCCTTCAAGTTTTGAGTTTTTCTGTTGAGCTCAGACAAATTCAAATTGCATCTGAAATTCAAGTTCAGAAAAGACTAGCTACGATAACCAACAAAAGTTTTTAGATAACTGTATTTTCCTTCTGAATTTATGTGATGAAACGATGTTTATATATCTGATCTACGACCTTGAAATGAGTAGAGTTTATTTCTCAAGCAAACCTTTCCAATGTTTGGATTCTTCATGGTCATCTATAGTTTTAGCTTCCCTTTAATGGATTGTGTTATACTAAGGTTAGTGTAGTTCCATTTTAAAAAATGTTTTTTATTTTAAATAAATTTAAATTTATATTTAATAAAAATATTCACATCCTAGTAAAAATATTCTAAAAGTTCTATGAAATACTTAAATGATCTTATATATATATACACTGCACAATCTAATTATAACATGTATATTCAAAGCTGTTGAATCGCTTCTTTTCTTTTGTATTACAAACAACAAGTTCATCAAAATTGCAATTTCATTCACTATTACTTGATCTTATTTCAATGATAATACATTGAAAACAATCTATATTATATAATCTTTATTCTTCTTTATTTATGTTGGAAGATTGGTTGTTGTCATTGATGTCAACCCTAGTCATGGGTTTTGGACCAGAAGATTGATGAAGTTATTTGGACATGAAGGAAAATGAAAATGAAGATACAAAACCCATGGATGGATAATATACATCATGCTCTTTCCGGTGGTATGTGGCATGTCACGTGGATCCTCATGGTTGAGGAGAAATGAATTTTTGAAGATGACAAAGTGAATTGTACATGTAGGCCCTGAAGACAATTAAAGAAAAGAATTACAAAATAAGAAA
>ML795509.1:64756-78439 GCA_009831015.1 Picea engelmannii | reverse complement strand
GTAACGAGGAGGGTGTTACATATGGTATCAGAGTCGGATCGAAACAATACTTGGGATTCTCTACGAATTTCTTTGTCACGATTGATTTTATTATACTATTGTTGATCAAGTTGATTGTGTGCGTGCAGGAAATCATGGTTAGAGGACGTCACGGAGGCAGACGATGGGGTGCTAGGGGAGGAGGCGTGATGCCTCTAGTAGCATCCATTCCTGAGGGGTCTAACCCCCAAGGAAGCGAGCAGGTTCTCGAACAGGAGCAGATCGTAGTTGGCGATGTCGTGGGGATGATGAGATCTTTTCAGCGCATGTTAGAGGTGTTTATCAGCCGATTGGACAGAGATGAGGCTAGGGCGCCGGCACCCGCTGAGGTTCCACTGCGCACACCAGCTGTTATTGGTAGCATTCACTGTGAACTCGAGAAGGTAAAATTTCCTGAGTTATTTGGTGCCCCGGATGGCGCAGCCGCCAAGGCATGGTTGAAGAATATGGAGATGTGCTTCGCACTTCGTGATTACACCTCCAACATGAACGTCCGCATGGAAGTCTTTCAACTGAAGGGGAGCACTCTTCTGTGGTGGAAGATGCTCCTACCGCAGTTGAACATGGTCGTCGAAGACGTGTCATGGGAACTGTTCGAGGAATGGTTCCGAGAGAGGTATCTTTCAGAGGAATTCATTGAGTGTCAGCTCAATGAGTTCAACGTGTTACGACAGGGAGGTCGTACAGTGCCCGAGTACGAGGCACGTTTTATGGAGCTGCTCCGGTATGCTCCACACCTGAACACTGAGAAGCTCAAGGTCCACCGGTTCGTATTTGTCCTTAACGGAAGCCTGCGTGCAAAGGTTAGGATCTTGATGCCTCAAAGCTTGCACGATGCTGTCCAAAAGGCCCTCATAGAAAAGGAGGAGCTTATTAGCGGGGATCAAACCAGGACTCCAGTGAGACCAACAGAGCAGGGTTCATCTGGAATGCCACAGCACCAGACACCAGTGAGACATACGCCGGGATATCGTGGCTTCCAGAGGGGATCCACGTTCAATACACCTCGACGATCGCCACCTCAGCAGCGGCCACCTTATCAAGGACCACAACACCAGCAGTAGCGTCACCCCAAGCAGCAACAATTTAGGCATGCTCAGCAGAATAGACCAGGGTTCTAGGCCGGTGGGCCGTCATCTTCTACTTCGGGTACCAGGACTACTGGGCCGAAGAAGGGGTGTTGGACGTGTGGGGAGCCACACTACCAGCGTGACTGTCCTGTGGAGAGGACCAGGGCGTCCAGATCAGCTGGACCCGCTACCGTGGGAGATATGGGCAAGGCCCATTAGATACATGCAGTGGTAAATAACCACGAGGCAGAGCACCAGTCGACTGTGCTCGAGATGAAAGGTACTGTCGCTGACCAGACCCTTAGTATTTTGATAGACCCAGGTGCTACTGAGAGTTTCATTTCTGGTGTAGCACTAAAAAGGATTAAGGTAAAGGCAGTCAAACGGGATGAGTTTAGCTTCATTGATATGGCTTATGGAGCCAAATAGAAGGTTGGAGGAAAGGTTACGGGTTGTGCCCTTAACCTGGGAGAGTTTGTCACGAGGGTCAACTTGTATGTCACAATCTTAGGATCTTATGACGTTGTGATTGGTATGGATTGGCTGGAATCGCATGAGGCGATACTCAACTATAAGACAAAGAGGTTGATCTTGGTCGATGATGAAGGATAGAGACAGGTGATTGTAGGATGGAACCAGGGAGTATCCCTAAGGTTCGTCTCTTCCTTACAGTTGCGGAAGAGTATGCGCAAGGGGTGCAAGCTTTATGCGATCCTTGCGCTAAACAAAAAGGGGGTAGCAGAAGGTCTAGAGCACCTTCCAGTGGTGAAGGAGTTTGCAGACGTATTTCTAGAGGAGTTACCTGGGATGCTGCTGGAAAGAGAATTGGAGTTTACTATAGACCTGAAACTGGGGACCGAACCGATAGCAAGAACACCTTATCGGATGTCGACCCTGGAGTTGAAAGAGTTGAAAATTCAACTGAAGGAGTTGCTGGACCTGGGACTGATACGCCCTAGTGTGTCACCGTGGGGTGCACCAGTTATTTTCATACGGAAGAAGGATGGATCGTGGAGGCTTTGCATTGACTACCATCAACTGAACAAGGCTACGATAAAAAATCAATATCCCTTACCAAGAATTGATGATCTGTTCGATCAAATGAAGGGTGCGACGGTGTTCTCCAAGATCGATTTGCAATTAGGGTATCACAAGCTAGGTATCAAGGAGAATGACGTCCCTAAGACCGCCTTTAAGACAAGATTTGGACATTACGAGTTTACTATTTTACCTTTTGGACTAACAAACGCCCCAGGGGTATTCATGAGTTTGATGAACGGGGTGTTCCACGAGTACTTGGACAAGTTCGTCCAAGTATTCATTGATGATATTTTGATCTACTCTCGAACCACGGAGGAGCATGACGAGCACTTGTGCTTGGTACTACAATGTTTACAAGAACACAAATTATATTGGAAGTTGTCCAAATGCTCTTTTTATCAATTGAGGATTCACTACTTAGGGTATGTCATCTCCGGCGAAGGTATCTCCGTGGATCCAGCCAAGGTTGAGGCTATTATGGAATGTCCTGCGCTGACGAATGTCACAGAAGTGCATAGTTTTATGTGTTTAGCAGGATACTATCGACGGTTTGTCGAGGGATTTTCAAGGATAGCAAATCCAATCACAGAATTGCAGAAGAAAAACAAGAAGTTTGTTTGGACAGAGAAATGCACGGAAGCATTTCGGAGGCTTAAAGAGTTGTTGACAACAGCGCCAATACTAAAGGTCCCTGACATGGACGCAGACTTCTTGGTATGCACTGACGCATCCAAGGAAGGTTTAGGCGGAGTCTTGATCCAAGACGGACGAGTGATTTCTTACATTTCCAGGAAACTAAGAAGGCATGAGGAGAACTATGCGACACATGATTTGGAGTTATTAGCCATTGTATATGCCTTGAAGGTTTAGAGACACTACCTTTTTGGATGAAAATTTGAATTAAAGACTGATCATTGTGGACTACAACAAATTTTTACGCAAAGTGACCTGAACGCGCGACAACGGCGTTGGTCGAAATTGTTTAGCGAGTACGACTTCGATATTACTTACATAAAGGGAACAGTGAACTGAGTGGCGTATGCTTTGAGTCGGAGGCCATGCATCTTTTCGGTGTTACCTCTTCAGACAAATCTACGTGAGAAGATTCTCACCTTACAGCGTGATGATGACTAGTACAAGGAAGTCGAGGATTTTATCAGACAAAACACAATGACGGTACCACGATATGAGGGATATACATTTGATAGCAATGGTTTATTAAGGTTTAGAAGTCATATTTATGTACCGCCAAACGACGAGTTAAGGATGTTGATCCTGAGCGAGGCTCATAGAGCAGTTTACATGGCGCACCCAGGAGTCACGAAGATGAGGGCAGACCTTAAACCCTTATTCTTCTGGAAGGGAATGAAGGCCGACATAATAAACTTTGTGGCTAGATGTATAGAGTGTCAACAGGTAAAGGCTGAACGTAGACACCCGATAGGATTACTTCAACAACATGCCATCCCGAAATCGAAATGGGAAGTTATTTTGATGGATTTTATTGTTGGATTGCCACTGACGGCAAGGAGACATGACTCGATTTTTGTAGTAGTAGACACTCTGACGAAGAGTGCTCACTTTATTCCTGTGCGTATGATGTATCAGGCACTTGACATAGCGAGAGTTTTCATCAGTGAGATTGTGAGGCTGCATGGCGTGCCTAAAAAGATTATATCTGATAGAGGATCGGTGTTTACTAGATGATTTTGGACGAGTTTCCAAGAGGCCTTGGGAGCCCAACTTAATTTTAGTACTGCATATCACCCAGAGACTGACAGACAGACATAATGTACGAACCAAACCTTGGAAGACATGTTGCGCATGTACGTGATGAACCAACAAAAGCGTTGGGAGGAATTCCTGCCACTAGTAGAGTTCGCTTACAACAACAGTTACCAGAGCACCATTAAGATGGTGCCTTTTGAGTTTCTTTATGGGCGACCGTGTCGGACGCCCTTGAGTTGGGATCGGCAGGAGGATAGAGTCCTGGTGGGACCAGAAGCGATCCAAGAAATGGAAGAGAAAATGCAAACCATAAGACAAAGGATTAAAGAAGCGTAGGATCGACAGAAGAGTTATGTCGATGCGCACCGAGTCGACCGTAGTTATGAGGTCGGCGATCGAGTCTTCTTGTAGGTTAGGCCGCATAAGAGTTCAATCAAGTTTGGAAAGGGAGATAAACTCTCTCCTAGGTTCGTGGGACCTTTTGAGATTGTGGAGAGAAAGGGGCCCGTGGCCTATCGACTATCCTTGCCTGATTCTTTGAGGCATATGCACGATGTTTTTCATGTATCTGTTTTGAGACATTATATTAGTGATCCTACACATGTGATTGACATGAGTTCCTTGCAGGTATCGGATGAGGGAGCGCTCACGGCTGAGCCAGTCCGCATTTTAGATCATCGCATTCGACAATTACCACGTTGAACGGTAGATCAGGTCAAGGTCCAGTGGGACAATTATAGTCCGCACTCGGCGACCTGGGAGGACACATATGATATGCGCCAACAGTTTCCATTTTTGTTTGATAGATAGATTTATGTTACTGTGGTACTTTTATTTCAGCATTTATATTGAAAAACTTCAGGACGAAGTTTAGACCAATAGGGGTGTATGTAACATCCCGCTCTGGCGCACTTAGAAAACTTATTCTTTGAGGACACTTGCTCGCAAGTGATCTGGATTTTTATGATGATAAAACATTTATCCTTGATGATGATGCGTTCTAATGGATGACATGATGTTTTACTTCTTTGACATAAACAGGTGCTATTGACTCAGTTTATTTGAGTGTGCAGGTTTTTTGACCTGGAGGATGCAAAGGCATCAACGGAACCCTTGGACTCTGGATTGAGTCAGGGAGTGTGCTATTTGAGTTGATTTATTTACGATGATATTTATTGATTGATGATATGTTGTTGACATGTTCTGACATGATGGTTGATGATGCAGGCTGACGATATCTTACCAACCAGACTCACATATGGAGTAAAGGGGCCACACACGATTTCCAGAGAGGTTGAGGGAGAGGTATGGACAACAGACCTGCGACAGCCTACTAGCACTCCCGCCGTGGCTCGAGCTATAGGTTAACGATTACCTAGTTCGAGAGGATCCACGATGCCATGAGGGCAGACTGCAACAGTCGCTCACAATGATTCTAAGCGGCACGCAATAAGGTGGGGGCCTTATTCCTTAAAGCCCTTAGTCTCCCACAAGTTCACCTGGCGGAGTGTTGACTCCAGGGGTTATAGATGTCTACCAATCAGTGAAGTCGGCGAGTGGCACCCTTGGAGCACGTGGTGCATCCTAAAGGTCACGTCGCGCAACAGAAGAAAACAAGGCGAGTGGCACCCTTGGAGCACGTAGTGCATCCTAAAGGGCACGTCGCATTGATGATGATGATGAGACAAGCCTAGATGACCCTAAGACCTTAACGCCTTAAAAAAAATCTTGAAACGACTCCCCTAATTAATTGTCGCCCAGTTCAAATCTAAACCTAAATTTAAAACATCTCTAAGATAAAATTTTATTGAGCCTTAAGAAGAAGACCCTACAAAAATAAGCATAAGAACGCAAACTAAAACCCTTCGAGGTAATAGTTAAAGTCTTCTTAAATTAAGGGGGGCGTAAAGTAATGAGGGAGATAAATTAATTGAAACACATGGTTTTTAAATTATAAAGAAGAATTAAAATTATTTAAAGTGTGGGAATATAAAAGTTATGACTTTAAAAATAAAATGAAAAGATTAATTAGTGCATTTATCTTTTTGGTTTTAAAAGAAAAAGAAAAAAGGGAAAAGAAAAAAAAAAGGAAAGGAATAAATAATAGAAGTAGGGAAACTAGTAATAAAGGAAACATATTAAAGGAAAGTGGGGGACATAGGGTAAAAAGAAAAAAGGGAATCAGCAATTAAGAAATTTCTATAATGAACTAAAATAGCAACTTCTTTTAGGGAAAGTTATTAAAAGCATGTAAGGGGATCTAGGAACACCTAGGAGTAATTTTAGGAGCGACTCTAGGTGGGTGAGGGAAATGAGTCTTTTAATTTTTAAAAAGAAAATAATTTTGGAGAAATTTGGAGGATGAGTGACACTTGGACGACAGAGAATTTTTAGAGGATTGTCATTAAAACTTAAATTAATAGTGATTTAGGGAAAGTAGGTGGGTCTCAAATTTATATAAAATAAGGGGAAGATAAGGAAGAAAAAAAAAATGATTAACGTAACGTTACGCTACCGGATTGTGGCTTGACTGATTTCTTGTGAGGAATTGGGGATTTTCTCAGTTGTATTAGAGTGGTAGCTCAGCCTTGGAGGTGAGCTGGGAAGCTAGGTATACCTTCTGGATTTGTGTGGCCCCTTTGCGGCTCGGGGGACTAAGGGGGAAGAAGAGTACCCCTAGTGATTGGCTGGGAGGTACCAATGTAGTCTCGATGGTCGGTGAGCGGGAGCGGCATGGAGCACGGGAAGTGGCATGGAGCGCAGGACGTCTTCCCAAGCGGGTGAAAGGAAAAGGTATGATTTTATTTCTGGTAGAGTAGACTGCCTAGTTATTCACTTCGGTGATTATGATGTATTATTGTAAGGTGTTGCTTCAGTTGTTGTAGTTTGTGTTTGTATGCATTCGCTCTGGCCTTTTTGTTTGGTTTTTGATTTCTAAGATCAGTGGATCTAGTGTTTAGATCTAGCATTGTCTGTATGACCATTGGCAAAATGGTTATTTTTATTGATCCTTCGATCCATTGGAGAATTCATTTTCATGGTCGGATTTCGTTGGGCATTCTTGGAGTTCGATTCGTCATTTTGCATTCCGGATTTCGATTCTGCATTCATGAATTTTGATTTGGCATTTTGTTTTCTGAGTTTGGCATTGGGCATTCTGGATTTTGATTTGGCATCCTTGGACTATTGATTTCATTTTGGCTTTTCCCATGGGACTATGGGCGTTGACAGCGACTGTGGGCAGATCGTTTTATAAAAAAAATGTACTATCATTCGTATTATAGATTTACCGTCATTTTGTTTTACCATTTACCGTCTTTACGTCGTCTTTACTGTGTATTGAAATTAAGCTCTGTATATCAAATCTAAACTCTGCATCTTTATTGTCCTTATTGCGTCTTTATTGTGTATCGAATTTTAAGCTCTGCATATCGAGTTAAGCTCTGTGTCTTTACTGTCTGTACTGCGTCTTACTGCGTTACTACATGTGCGAGATAGCGTATTAAAACGTTTTTTTTGTGCCCTTGGATGGCATTTTATAGGGTACTTTAAGCATGCATTGATAACGATTAAATTCTTCACCCTAAGCGTTTTATTCGCTACTTGTTCCAGCATGTTATAATGTAATTATTCTCTGAATGCCCTATCTTGTTATTCAGTTTTCCTCCTGCTTCAAACCCGCCGATGGAACAGAGGTTCTTCCACTCGCTTTTGGCGCGCTCTTTCCACTTAGATACAAATCAGATTGGGTGTTCTATCCTGTGAGGTAGGCTCCACTGTGAGGGCGACTCTAACTTTAGTTGCTCTAGTTTCCATAGCCTTGGCCATCTATATCTCTACTGTCATTATTCCTTCACTCGTTAGTACTGTACGACAATTTCAGAAATAAATCAAACATGAATGAGATGTACTTGCCAAACCTCTCCAAGAACTACACCTGGAACACTCATTCCTAGTGGTCTGCTCTATTTGTATTACGAGTTTGCTCCACTTAATCGTGAAGGTCTTCACTGAAAACATAAAATTGATTACAGGACAACTTTCAAAAACTACTAGTGTAATACATTCATAGGATGCACCCCTTGCGTAACAGGCCTTCAAGTTTTCAGTTTTTCTGTTGAGCTCAGACAAATTCAAATTTCATCTGAAATTCAAGTTCAGAAAAGACTAGCTACGATAACCAACAAAAGTTTTTAGATAACTGTATTTTCCTTCTGAATTTATGTGATGAAACGATGTTTATATATCTGATCTACAACCTTGAAATGAGTAGAGTTTATTTCTCAAGCAAACCTTTCCAATGTTTGGATTCTTCATGGTCATCTATAGTTTTAGCTTCCCTTTAATGGATTGTGTTATACTAAGGTTAGTGTAGTTCCATTTTTAAAAATGTTTTTAATTTTAAATAAATTTATATTTATATTTAATAAAAATATTCACATCCTAATAAAAATATTCTAAAAGTTCTATGAAATGCTTAAATGATCTTATATATATATATATATATATATATATATATATATATATATATTTTAACACTGCACAATCTAATTATAACATGTATATTCAAAGGTGTTGAATCACTTCTTTTCTTTTGTATTACAAACAACAAGTTCATCAAAATTGCAATTTCATTCACTATTACTTGATCTTATTTCAATGATTATACATTGAAAACAATCTAGATGATATAATCTTTATTCTTCTTTATTTACTCTTGTAGTATTGTAAACATTTTACCAAATGGTCTTTTTCTAGATGTTTACAATAATCAAGTAAAATTTAAGGTCATTGTCTGTCAACTTGAAGGGTATTTTAGAATATAAAGGTGAGGATATGGTTTTATTGTTAATGATATCATAAAATGGTGTTAGCAAGGTGTAAAGGTATTGATTAGGTAATGTTGTTACTGCAACACGTAAAGGAATGTCATTGAATAATTTTTCATAAATTTTGTACTTGTAATATATTGTTGAATATGTAACTGTATTGTGCTTGCCATATAAATAAATTGCAATGTTAGAGTTGATATCATTTGGAATGTATGATCATTGTTTTTATTGCAATGTTATTGTAATCAGAAATGTAATGATATGGTCATCTTAGTGTAATGCTACTGTAAACTATTGTTATTGATAAAACATATATGGTGGAATGTTCTAGATTTACATACAATAAATTACTCGGAGTTAGTAAATGAGGGTTGTTGCTCATTTAAATAGTGTTGAACTTGGGTTTCATTGTTGGAGGCCTTTTGTCACGTGCCTTCCATAAGGGACGTAATTGTTCTTCTTATTTATGTTGTACTTGATCATAACTAGTTAGTTGCTTGGTCTGTTTGTGTCGGTGGGATGTAGACACCTCCATGTTTCTCAGAACAGTCGCCAGCCCTGAGACCTTAAATGGTTAAAATCGATGGGAACCTGGGCTTGAGCATTGCTTATGTGTCTTGGAGGTCCTAACCATTGTAGGGTACAATGGAGGGGTAGTCAGTTTTACTTATTGTTGATTGGTTTTTGTGTAACGAATCCAGTTCCATATCAAGAGTCTTGGGCCCTTTAAAGGCAGGGTTTCCACTCTTGCGACACACCTAACAGAGATTACTAGTTTCTGCCTGAGCAGTCGGCCAGGAGCCTATCTTACCTTCTCTCTCTCCGGAGCAGCGAACTAAGATTAAATGCCCTGCTTTCCTTTGCAGAAATAGTAAGATCTACTACTATGGATTCTTCCCTCTGTGTTCGTACTGTGCATAACCCTGTATGTCGTCAAATGTTTGCATTGTGCGCCTTATGTCTATGGTCCTTTATTGTTTGTTGTTACTCATTGTGTGCCTTCAGTATTCTTGTGATGAACATCATGGTTGTGTCTTGTTGATTTTCGAATGGCTACGTAGAGTCATGTGTGTCTGTTACTTCTACACATGTGCACACACCTTAACAAAAAATAAAAAAATAAAAAAAATTGCACCAGTTAACAGAGTTGTTGTCGTAACGAGGAGGGTGTTACATACATTATCATATACAATGAGATTGGTTTATTGTTATAAATAGTGCCAATATTATGCACAAGTTATGGGGCTTTGTTTGAAATCACAATATTCATTTAGAACATGTAGCATGGAGGCCATAAATATATTTGTTGATGGGAAACAAACAATATGATGAGAATTCATGGGTGGGTTTCTTGGTCAATTGACATTATAAGCATATAAATGTATCTTGTGCATTGATATATTGAAGTTTGTAACCTTGTGATGAAAAATTGAAAGCACAAAATGAAGTGGTGGTTCATGGGTTTATGAGCCAAGGTGAATGGTACAATAAATTGTACAAAGAAAATGAATAAGTACTTGGCTCATGTAATTGGAGACCTTGGAATTCTGACATCCATAAAGAAATAATGAGGTCATGAAGAAGTTTCTACATGGCCCGATAGAGTGTTGGTAGACCAACTTTTGATTCATCCATCTGAAATGATGTAGGAATACCAACAGAATATTTATGATGCTGAAATATACTTATTTCTAATGTCGTTCAAACAACACTAATGTTGGTCATAATTTATAACCAAATCCAGTAGTAATTGTTGGTTCTTATTACAATTAACTAGATGTTTTTAAAGAAGTGTGCTAGGTTTATATGTCTCCAAAATAATGTTTACAATGGAGGTACTAACGTGATTTATCAAGTGGTGAAAAATGTGGTTTTCAAATATCTTTCTAGTGGTGAAAAAATATGGTTTTGGGGACAAGTTTCTTGATGCAAGAGAAAATAAAATGCATTCTTCTAAGACATGAAAATAAAGCACAAACAATCCATAAGGGTTGAAGGTTCTTTCGAAATGTCTTAAATGATGGTGATAAAATACAAGGAAAGTGTGTTTATTAATTGGGTTGGTTGTCAATTGATGTCAAAAGAAATTAATCGATAAATTATTTAAATAATAAATTTAATTGAGAAATTAATAAGTGGACAAGTGGTTAGAAGTGGGTTTTCCCTAAAATAAGGAAAGTGGTTTAAGATGGTTAGAAGGTAACCGCTTGAGGAAGCTACATGAAAGTATAAATAAGAGGCAAGGGTATCTCATTTTTAATCACACTTGAGCATATTGAATATATACAAGTGACTGAGGTAACCAAAGGATATTTAGGGACAATTTCATAGGGAAGGTGAAGTAAAGAAGGACGAAATTGAAGGGAGGATAAATTCTTTTGATGATGCTTTCTAAGGTATGTTATTTACAGGTCATCTCACCATTTTGGCAATAATTGTTTTTCTAGAATGATTCATACCACGAAATAGGGAGGCCATTGAGGAAACATATCCAAGTATCTATGATAAATATTTCAACTTGTGGGTCGTTGTATTTTTGGAGTTACACTCCGTGGAAAATAGGGTTTGTGGCTAGTCCTTAAACTAGTCTAAAACAGGTTTTTGGGTAAAAACATCATAACTTCTTCATAATAGATCCAAATTCAGTAATACCAAATGTATTTGTTAGAGTATAGTATTTAGTATTCTATGCACCATTTTCAGATCCATACAACAAATATTTCATGCAGGGCACGCTCTACAAGATATCTCTCTAGAATAAGCCATAATTCAATAAGGTATGACATTTTTGATATAACTCCTTTTCTGAGAGGTTCGAAGTAGTGAAACCTGGAGGAATTGCATAAAGAAAATGAATAATATTGTGTACTATTTTCATATTTATTCATTATTGGTACATAGTTATGATTATTTCAAGTTAGGGTTGTTGACTAATCCAAAATTAGTCATGTGAGACTAAAGTAAAGTTTGATCAAAATGCTAGTCTCTTGTTGTTAAAGTTAAGAAAGATTTGTAGGTATGCGATCATATACACTAGATCTATTACAGAGTTACAAATCAGATTTGGATGATGAAATTGATGAGGGATTTCAGTTGAGGTACATGTTGGGTACATGGTTGAGACAAGTAGTTGATGAGTTGGCACATACATGAGGTGTATAGTTGATGATGTTCGTACATATTGATGAGTCATAGTTTATATGTATTTGATACATGATTGATACATATTTGGTGCATGGTCAATGCACTCGTTGATGGTACAGGTTGAGTTACAGGTTGGTGAAGGGTTGATGCACTTGTTTATGGTACAGGTTGATTACAGGTTGTTTGGACAGGTTATTGTGACAGGTTATCTATACAGGTTTGATTGATGGTTGATGCATTTGTTTATGGTACAATATGAGGTACATGTTGATGTATGGTACATTTTGGCACAGGTTATTGGTACATGTTGTTACAGGTTGATTGGTACAGGTTTACAATATTATATCTCACAGTGATAGTGTGACAGTGGTTCCATCATTCTACTTCTACGTCATGGAAATTGGATGAGGAAAGGACAGGTGGTTGTAGCCACCTTTCGAGTGTAGTCGGAGAACATAGGGGGTTGTATCTAGATAATTGGAGAGTTTTATCTTCCCTCAGGTTGTAGCCTGAGAAACTAGGGGGTTGTAGCCTCCTTCTGGTTGTAGCGAGAGAATTGGGGAGTTGGAGCTTCCTTCAGGTTGTAGCTTGAGAAACTATGGGGTTGGAGCCTCCTTCCAGTTGCAGCTAGAAAATAGAGGAAGTTGGTGATTCCAATGCATGTAATTCTTAAAGACATATGAGAAAAATAATTATGGGGTTTTCTCCTGCTTTGGGTTCCACGTAAAAACACTGGTGTAATGTGTATGTGTATGATTTATTATTTGTTCATTGTTTATTTACTCTGCAACTATTGGATGATAATGCTACATTGATATAACACTTGCATTTTGTGGTTAAAAAGGATTATTTCTCTATTACTGATTCACATCCCCCCTTCTCAATAATCCAACAAAGTGAAGGTATGCATGAGAAATTGAAGTAAGATACACCTAATATGATGAAATACAAGGGATCTCTCACTATTTGTCTCATGTTCTCTTACAATCCCACAAATATGCCACTTGGTGATAAACCTATGACTACCCACTAGGATACCTCTTTGCAAGTCATGGAAAAAGGGTTTCCACCCTCCCAGGTCAGGACACACATGGATTTGAATGACTTGGGTGACTCATGAAGATAAATCACTCCAGCTTAAGCTTTAACATCAACATAGATGGCACACCCTTTGTTTCTGATTTTTGAATTACCTTTTTGATTTGTGATTTGCGAGCATATATGAGTTATGTCATGTTTGCATACCGAGGATAGAAATAAAAAGGGGTATTAAAAATTGCATGAAAAAAATGGATACCTAGGATATCTGGTAAAAATAGGGGGTTTTAAAATTGTACATATGTATTGGGAGGGGGGCCAACAAAAGGATTTTAGTTTTTTTTTTTAATATTTAATGAATTAGGAGTATTCTTTATTATCCCATGAACAAACGTGCTATGTCACAATTTCATCAAGTGAATCCCCTATGCCTTGGAGGTCACAATGGGATAGAATATGAAGGAGTTCCCTATGCCTTGGTGCTTTTGGATCTACCTCCTTTACATCATCAACTTCCTAATTTAAATATTATTGTGTCTGTGTTGACGGGCGAAACAGTCCATCCGTCAACTGGGAGAGTGGAACCGGTCCGGGGTTGTCTAAATAACCCAAGCCGTTTGGAATGGACCACCCTGACGAGTTTAACGACTCCGTTGGCCGCTCTAAGGTTTCCTAAGGGAACCAAAGAGAAAAGTTGATCTAAGTTAAGTGATCTAAACTAAGGAAACTAGAAACTAATAAAACACACTAAAACAAACTAACTAACTAAATAAAAGAAATCAAACTAAATT
>ML795509.1:38860-60765 GCA_009831015.1 Picea engelmannii | reverse complement strand
ACTTTTATGCCCAAAGGTTTAACAATGAAATATATCCAAATGCGCAATCAAGGTAAGATAATGCTCAAGAACATAAGTTCGATACAACCTTTAGCAATCATGTGATAAACCAGTGATCAAGTATCTTTCAGCAAATCAACCAAGGACGACGACAATCTAATCAACGAAAGAGGTGTTTTCACACTTGCAGTTGTGAAAACTGGGTCGAAATTGAATTGTAATGGTCGCAAAATGAGACGAATGTCCATTAGCGCAATGCGACAATGATTTGTCGTAATACGACAAGGGGTGTAGGCAGCTTTTTGAGAGCAATAAAAAAAAATTGGGTTGGCTGCCAACAGTCTGACACTAAAAATTCAAATGGCACTAATAGAATTGAGAAACATAGGGCACAAAATGTGAACATGAATAGTCAAGATGAGGTTATACATCATGCACACATTGCAAACCAAATGTTGCATGATATTTTTTAGAGGGAATATATTCATGTAATTTATGAAATGAAGAAGATATGGATGGAGGTGTTATACACCATGAAATTGAACCATAACATTTGATGTAGGTTATCCAAACACCCCTTTCTATAGTGGCCAATAAAGCAAAGTGTTTAAGTTCATTATTTATCTAATGCTTTATATTTTGAAAAAAAAACATATGGATAGTCAAATAGTAGATTTACATATTTGTTAAGGTCCATATGGAGATGTGTACTACATTGTAATGTACTTTATGATCATTTAAATCTTTTAACTTGTTAGTTGTTAGTTAGTGGTTAATGCTAGTTAACGTTAGTTTGTTGTAGGATAAATTGTTGTCGTCATAAAATGTACTTCCTAGTACATGTAAAAATGTTATACATTTATTGATCCATATGGATGTTGATTACAAAGTATATCATACACATAAAAAAAATGTACTCTATACATAGGATGACATAAATATAAGTCCATGTGTCCAAAATGAAAAACAATTCACTATCACTTTGATGTAAAGAGAAAAAATGTCTCACAAAATGTAATATGCCACTTCCTCATAATTACAAGATCACAATGAATGTTTCATTGTATGTACTAGTCTCAGACAATATTTTCATCATGGCATCAGATGGTTATCTGCATTTGAAAGTTCTTTTTTCTCATATTTTTATCTAGACCATGAATTTATTTTCAATGAGCATATGTTGACCATGTTGTCATTGTTGTCATGTTAATACCTTTGTAGCATGGGAGAACATCTCAAAATTGACACCCACCCACACACACACACAGGCTTACAAGTATAATAAAAAAAAGGGGGGTGCACGTGAAAAAGAAAAACGTGAATTTTACTAGTATATTTAAAAGTGTACATAAAGAAGTCAAAAAGCTATTTTACAAGCCTGTGGTTTCAAGTTTGTGGTTTTGAATGTAAAATTGCATGTAAAAAAGTCAAAGAAATATTTTACAATTCGTTTTACCATTAGTGGTTTCAAGCCCATGGTCTTGGAGTCCCATGGTATTTTCCCATGGTATTTGGAAAGGTGAAATAAAGGGAATTAATTATTTAATTAATGAATCAACACATCTCTTCAAAATGGGTTATGATGATGTATATAAATAAATGTAATATTTTGAAGAGTAGTGTGTGATATGGGCAGAAATGTAATGTTTGAAGAGGAGAATATGATATTATTGAAGAAGGAATATCATTCCAAAAGGAAAGAGAGATGAAGTATCTGATGAAGAATAATATATATGTGATGATCTAGTGAACAGATCTTGTGAAGGAAGATCTAGTGAACAGAGCTTCTAAAGGAAAAACTAGTGAACAAATCTTTTGAAGGCAGATCTAGCGAATAGATCTTGTGAAGGAAAAAAGAGAATATGGATATCATGAAGGAAGATCTAGAGAACAGATCTGGTGAAGGCATAAGTAACGAACAAATTTAGTGAAGGAAAAAATATTGAACATATCTTGTGAACGAAGATCTAGAAAACATATCTCTTGAAGGCATAAATAATGAACAAATCTAGTGAAGGAAAAATTAGAGAATAGATCTAGTGAAGGGAGAAGTAGCAAGCATATATGTTAAAGGTAGAATAAGTGAGTAGAATTGGTGAATACAATACAGATGTTCATCATATTTTGAAGAATTTATATTGTAATTGAGGTTTGGTGCCACTCAAACAAAGAGATTGGTGTCTCTTACTAAGTTGGTGCTTAGCGATGGGGATTGGTGTCTTTAGTAGGTTGGTCCCTCGAAAGATATATAAGAGTATATTGGTGCCTACCAGGATTTGTACCAGTGGGGATTGATGTCTCCAGTAGGTTGGTGCCTACAAAATTATAAAGAAAAGTGTTTTGGTTTTCTCCTAAAAGGGTTTCCATGTAACTTTTGTGTACTATGGTTAATCTTATGTATGACTTCTTTCTTATGGTCAATGAATTTTTAAATAATTAAAATATTGCCTTATAATGATTCACCCCCCCTCTTAGTATAAGTGTGTGCTTATAAACTGATATGAGAGAGGGTTCCTTTGGAAGCAGTCTAACCACTGGAAGGTAGATCTCGAGAGCACACATGGTCAGCTAGGAAAGTTTCTCCACAAACAGGGCTATGTTTCTTGACAAAAAAAACTATGCCTTCTAGAGAATAAGGATGAAAACCTATTTAATGAATCTTTGTTTTGATATTTAGCAACCAGTCATGATTGGTTATACATCCCCAACAAATCCACCAACATATGCGGCCGGGAAGAATCCTAGTGAAAAAAATGTAAAAGCCATGAATGTCATCTTGTGCGGTCTATCAAAATCCAATTTTTTCAAGGTGATGCATTGTAAATCAGAAAAATAAATTAAGCTTAAAAATATTTACGAATGTGATGAAAATGTTAAGAAGAAAAATCTCCAAACTCATAGAATATAGTTCGAGAGTCTGAAAATGAAAGACAAAAAACATTTTACAGTCTATATTCACTATGTGGATGAAATTGTCAACATGACCATTAGATGACTTTGTGAAATGGTTGAAGAATCGATGATTGTACAAAATGTGTTAAGGTCACTCCCATTAGGATTCGATGCCAAAGTTTCTGGTATTGAAAAAGTGAAGGATCTTGATAAACTGACAATAGATTAATTTCATGGGATTCTCACTGCATATGAAATGAGGATTGAAAAAAAACCCATCAAATAAAGAAGAAACTTTCAAAGCCTCAAAGAAGAAGAAGAATAAATAACACAAATCAAGTGATTGATACATTTGTGAATCAAATGCAGAGGAAGCACATTTTGAGAGAAAACTAAAAAAGGGATTTGGAGACCAGAAGGAAACACTGTGCACAAAGTGCACATTGAAGTCTCACCTGAGATGGCTTTATGGGTGGTTCCAGGACCCAGATGTCTGCATCCTTGGAAGGGATGCTGCTTTTGGGATGTTAGGCATGTTATTTTACTTCATCATTCATCATATCTATCATTCTACCATATTATTAAATCCATATCTACCATTCTATAACCATATTCATTCATTAAACTTCATTATGTAGTAAATATTTGAACTATTCTAGTGCGCGTTGCATTTTACTAATAACAGATTGATTCATTCATCATAAACCATTACAAGACATAAAATAAACATTCCAACCAGTGACACAATGTTTTACCGTGGTTCACCCCCCTGGGCTACACCCACAAAGATTTGGCACTCTCTTCTTCTTTATTATTCTTCATCAAGGTTTTGTGCTACGCACATTATATAAGAAGCTTGGTGATGGTGGGGATGACAAGGTCACACCAAGCTCCACATCTTGTGAGCTTAACCTTAGTTACAACTAAAAGACAAACTCATATCCAAAGCTAGCTCCACATATCTCAAAAAAACGCATACCAAAAACTAACTCATGAACTCCTTATTGACTCAAAATTATCTCTAGAAACTCTCTTAGATCCCCCTCCTCAGATATTACAATGCATATTTATACTACAAAAATGGTTTAAAACCCATTACAATAATGACTAAAACTCTAACCCTAAGTGGATTAGGTTTGTCCACATTATAACTTCCCGCGTGCAGTTGATCTGTGTCCTTCTTTCTTCCGTTCCTACTTCCTTGTGATGTTTTTCGTTATTATATGGCACACGCTCCTTTTATGGTCCCTTTTCTATTTGTCTTCCTCGATTGCTGCATTGTTCCCCAAAATGGTCTACGCCAACATGCCCCCAACACTCACCTGTGGCGCATCCCGAGCCACTTAGGCAGTTTTTGCATCTTGCACTAACTTCTCCAGCGCGTAGAATTTGTCTGTAATATCTTCAATTCAAGTGTTTTCTTGTGAGTTCTTGATGCAGGAGCATCTCAAGTGAGCCAATGCAGAGATAAAAGATAGCTAGAAAAGAACCTAGCGCAAATTTTGAAAATGTCTTGAAACATTAATGAAGTCATCCAGTGGAGGCACACTTGTATAATGTAAAAGGAGCTTGAGTGATCCGCTCTCGTCCATAGTAGGTAGAAGGCATTTATAATAGTTAATGCAAGTAGATAGAATTCAATGCGTAGATTAGACAGTTTTAGGAACCAGAGGGAAAATGGATATAGACACCCTCACTTGTATTATTGTAACATTAGCAAGAGCATAGAGAAGAGAGAAGAGAGTTGTAGCAAAAAACACCCATGTACAGAGATCTAAATGAATGCAAAGAGCTTTGACTTAGATTTATGGGGTTGTGATACTCTTTGTGTATGCATGTTGAATGCCATGTTTACAGATGTTTATTTTCTGTTATACATTTTCTTTATATGTTGTGTATATGATTTCATACTTTGTGTTCGAAGTCTGAGAGAGAGTAGGGAAAATGAGTTTCAATTGTTTCTCTATCTGAGTATGCGTTCCTACAAGGAGTGCAGTTGAATTGTCTGCAAGGAGTGCGTTGACAAAGGGTTCAGAGGTTTGTCTCTGAAAGCTCATATGGAATAGATTTTGTTCTCATTTCCTCAAAAGTGCAAGTTGAGCACAGGAGCCGTGCAAGGTGTGCGCAGGCCAAGTAGAGTTTCAGGTTTTGTCACCTGAATGACTTGTTGAGAGACTGTTGTTGTAAGTGTGCATAGAGTCGAAGGGAGTTCAACACTTGAAATTGTTTGAAAGTCTACTGCAAGGAGTGAGAGCATGGGTTTTTTGAAAGACTCGAAGTCGTGGAAAAATCCCAGAAGGATTCGAGCCTTTGAAGTTGTCAAAGGGAGGCAAGAGGCCAAGTACCTTGAAAAATTGAAAGGAGGCGTAGCGACGTCGTGCTGTAGAAGGACAAGTTCCACGCAGAGAGATACTTTGTTTAATTTGCGCAGAAGTTCTCAAGGGAAGAGATGAACGGTAGGAATTGTCCGTAGAGAATTCACGAAGTCCCACGAACCGTCATATCTCGCAGAGTAGCAGGGGAGTTACGGTGAGTATTTTAAAAGGGTTCAAGCTCAGGAGAGACAGAGCCGTAGATTCAAACCAACAGGGACCGTTGGATTTGCCTGAGGATTTCTATTTCGGGGTTTCGTGGATTGAAGTCCTGAAATATTTGCATTAAGGCTCGTGAAGTGCGAAGTCCCGAAAAGGTGAAAAGTCTATTTGTGGGACTAGCGACGGAAAATCGTGTTGGAGTTTGACATTTCAGGATTTTTCGTGAAATAGAAAGTCAGGATTTCGGAGGTCATGGAGCAGAGTTGCATGACATCGCAACTCACGAACTCACAAAAGTTGAATAGCCAAAATTGACATTGGAATTCAGGGATTCGGGGTTTGCATCGACAAGAGATTTTGGTATCGAGAGTCTCGAACTTTCGATGCACGAAAAACACACTAACTGTTGGATCAAGCGGGGAATCATAGCCATTGATTTCTTTTGGTGATTGAACATCGGATTTCGGTAATTTAGGTTTCAGGGTCTGAGGGATAAGACACTTGATTACAGGTTTCATGAAATCACGAAGTCTGATCTCCCGAAACGTGAAGGGGGAATTCCATGAGGTTTTGTTGTGGGTACATATTTTTCTGAAAGGGAAATAGGAGAGTCAATTGCCGAGAGCTTTCAGGCCAGTGGAAGAAGAACGATCCTGTGTACATGGAATTCTGACCTACGAGTTAGGAGGGATGTGTCAGGTTTGGTATCAGAGCACAGAAAGGTTCTTTGCTTTCTATAGCAGGGAAAAGAAGTTTCACCATGCCGCTGAGAAGAAGGGACAGGCAAACACCCGATCCGCCATAGGAGAGGGAAATACCAAGAAGAAGGGGTAGGCAAATTCTTGATCCAACCATAGAAAGAGAAATTGACAGCAACGCAACCCCTTCACCACCCGCAGGTCGGAAGGTCCACGTGCACTCACATGATCTTCTTCTTCTCAGCCCGAAGAACTCTTGAATGGCTCTTCTATTTTCCCTATCAAGAAAATCTGCACCCACAGATCTCTTCGCATGATTCCCCTTGCTTTTCTTATCAGGAAATCGGGACTCATGACTTCGCGATGTCCAAGGTCGATCACTGGGTTCTCGAGTCCCCGAGACCCGATGGCCAGTCAACGCTGACTTTCCCCCGTCGGAACTTTCCTTATCGCGATTTTAGTACTCATGATATCGAACACTATGATTTGCCGACTCCCGATACCCGACGTGATGAAACTCCGACGCACACGCGCAAGTTGACCTTTCCACCTTCCATCACTTCTATCGGGATTTCAGAATTCGCTGGATCATGAATCATGATGTCAATGGATTTGTGACTTTCCTTTTCCTGATCCTCGATATGATACGCCACCTGTCTTCCACCAACCCTGTTGTGGCCCCACACAACTCCTCCGTCGGGATATCGCGTTTCGCGATTCCAAGCTGCAAGAATTTCTTACCTCCGAAACCTCCAATGCTTCGAACCTCGACTTCCTGGAATCTCCGGACACATGTCCCCACTGATGGACGGTTCTGGGCTTGTCAGGATATCGTGGATCGCGATATCGCAATTCTCGTTGTAACAACTTGGAACTTCAACTTGCGAATCCCCGATACACGATACCACATGTAGATCCGACGGTCCTTGTGACTTGGATCGATGGCTCTGCTCCTCGTGAGATTTAACCTTCATACATTTTCGTAATAACCTCCTTGCACCTCCATGAGATCTAACGATCCTCGGAACTTCGCGAAATCTCCCCGAAGTATTTTGACTGTCCGTTCTTCCTAATGGATTTCTGTGAAATGAACAAAATACTTTCCCCACCAAGACTTGTTCACCTATGCATAAACTTGCAGCGCCTGCTTGAAAACTTCAACCACAACTTCTATGTGCAATCCTTCCTCAAATTCGAAGTTCTATCCTTCCCGAGCTTCGTTATGACCCTTAAGTCCTTCAAAAAGAAACTTGCGCGCACTCCTTGCGGCAAACCTTCAACGACGTTTGAGTCTTGAGGTCTCTCGACTCTGCGCACTCCTGCAGCAGTAGTATTTCAGTTCCTTACTCAGGTTCGCAACCCTGAGACTTTCTCTTGGCCCACACACTCCTTGCACGAATCCTATGCCCAACTACACCCTTGAGGAAATGAGAACAAAAGCTATCTCTAATTGAACCCTTCTGTCAACGCACTCCTTGCAGAAAATTTGACTGCACTCCTTGCAGGAATTCTCTAGCTCAATTAGAGAAACAATTGAAACTCATCCTTTCACCCTCTCAGGCTTCAATTCATACATGAAATCACATACACAACATATAAAGAAAATGTATGAATGGAAGAAAACATTCATGAGCATAACATCAATATACGGAGAGTAACACAAATCATGAATTTGAACCAATCTTCTTCTATTAATTCAATATCAGTACATGGGTGTTCTTCATACAGTTCTATGCTTCTCCTATGCTCTTCCTGCTTCTATTTTATGCTCAGGCTAATGCTACAATGATACAATGAGGGTGTCTATATCCGTTTTCCCTCCTACTTCCTAAAACTGTCTAGTCTAGAATTAAAATCCTATCTACCAGCATTAACTATTTTAAATGTCGTTTGTCTACTTAAGGACGAGAGCTATCTGCTCAAGGTCCATTACAATATACAAGTGCGCTCCTTCATAAATGACTTCATTAAAGATTTGCGCAACAATTTCAAAGCATTTTCAAAATTTGTGTTGTCTTTTCCAGCTGTCCTCCACTTCCGCGCTGGCTCACTTGTTGTGTTGGCGATGCTCCTGCATCATACTCCCTCGCCTGAAAAAATTCATGGGCTCCTATCCATGAGCTCCTGCACAGTCTTTCCATGCTTCTATATCTCTGCTTCTCTTTCCCAGCTGGCATCCTCAACTAGATAGTCCTTCCATTTGACTAGATACTCATATTATTCTTTCCTCCTGGTCTTTTTACCCACTTTCTTGTCCAGTATGCATTCCATCTACGGCTTCTCTGCAACTGGCATTTGTTTCATCCACTGGATTACTGGCTGCTCATTTCCAGTTTCTTCTTCTTCAGCCCTATATGGGTATAAATCTGCTATATTGAATATCGGAGATATTCCAATCCCATTCGGCAACTCGATCTTATAATCATTTTCCCCGAATTTTCTCAAGACCTTGCATGGTCCGATTTTCTTCATCTTCAGATTATTGTATGTTCCCCTTGGGAACCTTTCCTTCCTCAAATGTGCCAGAACTAGATCACCAAATTCAAACTGAAGTTGTCTCTGATGTTGATCTGCTCTGCATTTATACTCTTGGCTTGATTCCAGCAACCGCTCCTTCACCCTGTTGTGAAGTTCTTTCATCGCCTCAAAAAATTCTTCTTCACTAGTGCTGCTAGTAGCAGTCCATTCTGAATCCCTTAGTTTAGAAATTCCTCTCGGCTACATCCCATAAACAACCTGAAATGGGCTTCGTCCTGTACCCCTGTTCATTGAGTCGTTGTATGCGAACTCTGTCTGTGGCAATATGTGGTCCCACTGGCTGCGGTGCTCTGTCACCAAGCTTCTCATCAAATCTCCCAGACTTCTGTTCACCACTTCTATTTTCCCATCCGTCTGAGGATGATAAGTCGAACTAAATGATAATTTAGTCCCTAGCTTCTTCCATAAGGTCCTCCAAAAATTCCCTATGAATTTTGTATCCCTGTCCGAAACTATACTTTTCGGCAACCCATGAAGTCGAATGACCTCCTTGAAGAACAGATTTGCGATGTGAGTTGCATCACTGGTTTTCTAGCATGGGATAAAATGTGCCATATTAGAAAACCTATCCACTACCACAAAGATGGAATCAACACCCCTTTGTGTCCTTGGAAAACCTAATACAAAATCAATGCTAATCGCCTCCCATGGCCTCTCTGGTATGGGCAATGGCTGATAAAAACCTGCATTCTGCTTCCTTCCCTTCGAATGCTGGCAAACTCTACATCTATCAACAAATATTTTGACATCTTCTCTCATTCCCGGCCAAAAGTATGATTCTCTCATCTTCACGAATGTCTTATCATGGCCAAAATGTCCTGCCAATCCCCCACTATGTTTCTCCTTTAACAAGTTCTCCCTCATGGAGCAATTCAGAATGCACAATTGATTGCCTCTGAACAACAATCCCTGCTGGACCATATAATCTATCCAAGGGCTTCTGTCTCTGAGAAATGGATTCTTATCTTCTTCATATGCCTCTCCAAAATCTACATCTCCTGCGTACATGTCCCTGAGGTCGTCAAAACCCAATGTTTTGACTCGGAAATCCTGCAACAACAAACATTTCCTGCTCAAAGAATCAACCACTTTGTTAGCAGTACCCAAAATGTGTTTAATTACAAATGTGAAATTCTGCAAATACTCTACCCATTTGGCATGTTTCTGATTCAACTTCCCCTATTGAGTCATAAACTGCAATGCATGATTATCACTATATAAAACAAATTCTTTTGGAATCAAGTAATTCTTCCACTTCTTCAGTGCATGTATGATATCATAAAACTCCTTATCATACGTGGAGTACTTCAATTTTTCTTCATTAAGCTTCTCAATGAAATATGCAATCAGCCTATCTTCCTGACTCAAGACCACTCCTATGGCAAACTCGCTTGCGTCACATTTCACCTGAAATGTCTTCAGGAAATCCGACAACACCAAAACTGGTTGTTCTGTGATCTTTCTCCTCAACAGATTGAAGCTCTTTTCAGCCTCTGCTGTCGAGTGAGAAGACTTATGCCACTTCTTCACTGTGTCCATCATCGTTGCGCTAATTCCACTAAAATTCCTGATGAACTTTCGGTAGAAGCTAGCCAAACCATGAAAACTTCTCACCTCAAATACATTCCTCGGTGATGGCCAATTCTTAATCACTTCTACCTTATCCGGATCCATCCTCAACTCATTTGCAGATATAAAAAAAACCCAGATAAATGAGTTCTATCTTCATAAATGAGGACTTCTTCATGTTAATCAACAGCTTCTCCTGCTGCAGCTTCCTCATCACTGTAGCTAAATGCTTCAAGTGTTCTGCCACTGATTTACTGTAAATCAGTATATCATCCAAATACACAATGATGAACTTCCCGATGAATTCCCTCAGGACTTCATTCATCAACCTCATGAAGGTACTTGGTGCATTTGTTAAGCCAAACGACATAACTAGCCATTCATACAAACCTTCGTTGGTTTTGAAGGCTGTCTTCCACTCATCGCCTTCTCTCATGCGAATCTGGTGATATCCGCTTTTCAAATCAATCTTTGAAAAATACTTTGCCCCACTCAGGAAATCCATCATATCATCCATTCTCGGCAATGGGAACCTGTACCTGATGGTTATATTATTAATCGCTCTTGAGTCAGTACACATCCTCCAGCCTCCATCTTTCTTCGGACTTAGTACTGTCAAAACAACACATGGACTCAAGCTTTCTCTAACCAACCCTTTGTCCAACAACTCTTGGACCTTCCTTTTAACCTCTTTGTTCTCTTGCGCCATCAATCTATACGTGGCTTTATTCGGTAAACTAGCTCCTGGTATGAGATCAATGTGATGACTCACACTCCTCATCGGTGGCAACGAACGAGGTAATTCATCCACTATGATGTCAGCGAACTCTTCCAGCAGTTCCTGAATCTCCTCTGGTAGATCGTCCACTCTTGTGCTAGTCAGAACAATCCTTGGCTTTCTCACCACAAAGAACTGTGGATCTTCTTTCTTCTTCATCTCCGTAAGAAGTTCCTTCCCACTCATGAGAAGTACTGTGTTTCTTACTTCTAGCTTCACCTCCTTATCCTTTATCGGAAGTAACATATGGGTTCTCCCATTCTTCTCCAGGGTATATGTGTTCATTCTCCCATCATGAATCAAATTTTTGTCATATTTCCATGGTCTACCCAACAATAAATGACATACATCCATAGGAATAACATCACATAAGATCTTATCATTATATCCTCCTATTTTGAATTCAACCAAGCATTGTTTAGTAATAGTTACCTGGTGTCCCTTCTATAGCCATGAAACTCTGTATGGGATCGGATGATCAATCGTCTCCAGCTCCATCTTCTCTACCATCTCTATGGATACGAGATTATTTGTGCTACCACTGTCAACAATAACCTTGCACACCCTGTCCTTGGTCTTGCAAGCTGTTATGAAAAGTCTGGTCCTTTGGACTAAACTTTCTACCTCCTTCTTGGGTGTCAAAAGGACTTTTCGCATCATAAGAGATCTTCCACCTTCTGCATCTTCGGCCTCAACATCCCGCCTCTACGCTTCGGTGATGTGAGCTTCCCCGATGTCCTTTTCTTTGGACACTCGTAAGACTTGTGCCCATTCTTTCCACATGTGAAGCATGTGATGACTCCATCTCTTCCTCTTCCTCTACCTCTGGTATGAGGAAAAGTGTTGTTGTCATCATATACTCCGCTCTACTCTGTATGCTATCCTCTCTTTTCAACGTATGGCCCTCGCTGTGAGGTTCCACCTCTCTCAACTTTACCCTGAGGTTTCTTCCATTCCTCCTTGGGATTCTGATATTTCTCCTGGGCAACTGCTTTGCCTCTGGGATGAATTCTTCCTCGCCCTCGCTGACCTTGCTTATGGCTCAGCTTCTCTTCAGCCTTCAGAGCCATCTGATAAGCATCCTCTACCGTTCAGATGGTTACCATGCTCAATTCATCCTGAATTTCGTATCTCAGACCATTCAGATATCTAGCCACCTTCTCATCATCGCTCTCCCGATGACCTGCTCTAATGTTCATTCGATAGAATTCCTCCCTATATTCTTTCACTATCATCAGCTTCTATCTCAGGTTATGTATCCTCCTAAACAGAGTAATTTTATAGTCTCTTGGGATGAACTTCACTTTCATCTTCGCGATCATCTTGTCCTAGCTCTTGATCTTCTGCTTGCCTTTGCAGCATCTGCCAGCTTGTAGCTCATCCCACCACAATGTTGCATGTCCTTTCAAGCACGTAACAGCATGCTTGAACTTCTTGTCTTCTTCAACATCTTCATAGTCGAAGTATGTATCCAGAGCTCTAATCCAATCTAGTAGCTCCTCTACATCTAGATTTCCCTCGTAAACTAGAATGTCCATCTTTGCCTTTGCACCCATTCTGGCAATAGCTTTAATCAAACGCTCATTGGCTGCATCTTCAACTGCAACTTCCTCCTCGCGTTCAGCCTCAACTTCATCCTCTAAATCGCTAAAATCTGGAGCACTAACTATGCGTCTTTGCGCTGTCTCCATGTCTTCGAGTCTAGCTCAAATATCTCACATTTGTCTCTCCATTTCTGGATTTTCTACTTGCCTGCCTCTTCTTCGTACCTCCTTATCCTCTGGATCTAGTGACTGTCTTTCTCTCCTTGGCGGCATGGAGAATTTCCTTCTTATCTGCTACAGAAAGCAAAGAGATATTCCCACTATGATACCACTTGACGTCAATGCAACCCCTTCACCACCCGTAGGTCGGAAGGTCCACGTGCACTCACAGGATCTTCTTCTTCTCGGCCCGAAGAACTCTTGAATAGCTCTTCTATTTTCCCTATCGGGAAAATCTACACCCACAAATATCTTCGCACGATTCCCCTTGCTTTTCTTATTGGGAAATCAGGACTCGCGACTTCGTGATGTCCAAGTTCGATCATTGGGTTCTTGAGTCCCCGAGACCTGATGGCTAGTCAACGCTGACTTTCCTCCATCGGAACTTTCCTTATCGTGATTTCACTACTCGTGATATCGAACACTATGATTTGTCGACTCTCGATACCCAACGTGACGAAACTCCGACGCACACGCGCGAGTTGACCTTTCCACCTTCCGTCACTTCTATCAGGATTTCAAAATTTGCAGGATCGTGAATCCTGATGTCAATGGATTCGGGACTTTCCTTTTCCCGATCCCCGATATGATATGCCACCTGTCTTCCACCAACCTTGCTGCGGCCCCACACAACTCTTTCATCGGGATATCACGTTTCACGATTCCAAGATGCAAGAATTTCTTACCTCTAAAACCTCTAATGCTTCGAACCCCGACTTCCTGGAATCTCCAGACATGTGTCCCCGTTGATGGACGGTTCTGGGCTTGTCAAGATATCATGGATCGCGATATCGCAATTCTCATTGTAACAACTTGGAACTTTGACTTGCGAATCCCCGATACATGATACCACGTGTAGATCCGATGGTCCTTATGACTCGGATTGACAGCTCTGCTCCTTGTGAGCTTTAACCTTCGCACGTTCTCGCCGTAACCTCCTTGCACCTCCACGAGATCTAATGGTCCTCAGAACTTCGCGAAATCTCCCCGAAGGATTTTGACCATCTGTTTTTCCTAATGGATTTCCACGAAATGAACAAAATACTTTCCCCACCATGACTTGTTCACCTGCACGCAAACTTGCAGCGCCTGCTTGAAAAATTCAACCACAAATTCTCTGGGCAATCCGTCCTCGAATTTGAAGTTCTATCCTTCCTGAGCTTCCCTACGACCCTTAATTCCTTCAGAAAGAAACTTGCGCACACTCCTTGTGGAAAACCTTCAACGATGTCTGAGTGTTGAGGTCTCTCGACTCTGCGCACTCCTACAGCAGCAGTGTTTCAGTTCCTTACTCAGGTTCACAACCCTGAGACTTTCTCTTGTCCTGCGCATTCCTTGCACAGCTCCTATGCCTAACTTCACCCTCGAGGAAATGAGAACAAAAGCTATCTCTAATTGAACCCTTCTGTCAACGCACTCCTTGCGGACAATTCGACTACACTCCTTGCAGGAATTCTCTGGCTCAATTAGAGAAACAATTGAAACTCATCCTTTCACCCTCTCAGGCTTCAATTCATACATGAAATCACATACACAACATATAAAGCAAATGTATGAATGGAAGCAAACATTCATGAGCATAACATCAATATACGGAGAGTAACACAAACCATGAATTTGAACCAATCTTCTTATATTAATTCAATATCAGTACATGGGTGTTCTTCATACAGTTCTCTGCTTCTCCTATGCTCTTCCTGCTTCTATTCTATGCCCAAGCTATTGTTACAATGATACAATGAGGGTGTCTATATCCATTTTCCCTCTTGCTTCCTAAAACTATCTAGTCTAGAATTAAAATCCTATCTACCAGCATTAACTATTTTAAATGTCGTCTTTCTACTTAAGGACGAGAGCTATCCGCTCAAGGTCCATTAAAATATACAAGTGCACTCCTTCATAAAGGACTTCATTAAATATTTGTGCAACAATTTCAAAGCATTTTCAAAATTTTTGCTGGCTTTTACAGTTGTCCTCCACTTCCGCGCTGGCTTGCTTGATGTGCTAGCAATGCTCCTGCATAAAAAATGCATGACTTACGCACCAGACTGGAAGACATGGAGACAACACATAGGCGTACATTCGATGCTAGGGATATTAGTGATTCAGAAAGTGAATATGAAGCTAGACATGGAGAAGAATAAGTCATAACAGAAGATGCAACAAATGAACGCTTGCTTAGAGCTATTGCAAGAATGGGTGCAAGAGCCAAAATGGACATTCTAGTTTATGAGGGAAATCTGGATGTAGAGGATCTTCTAGATTGGATTAGAGCTCTGGACACATACTTTGACTATGAAGATGTCGAAGAGGACCAGAAGGTCAAACATGTTGTCATGAGATTAAAGGGACATGCAGCGTTGTGGTGGGATGAGCTACAAGCTGACAGATGCTGCCAAGGCAAGCAGAAGATCAAGAGTTGGAACAAGATGATCGCAAAGATGAAGGCGAAATTCATTCTCGGGGATTATCAAATTACTCTGTTTCGAAGGATGCAAAATTTGATACAGAAGCTTATGATAGTGAAGGAATACACTGAAGAGTTCTATAGGCTAAACATCAGAGCAATTCATTGTGAAAGTAATGATGAAAAAGTTGCCAGGTACATGAATGGCATGAGATACGACATTCAGGATGAGATGAGCATGATAACCATCCGAACGGTGGAAGATGCTTATCAAATGGATCTTAAAGCGGAAGAGAAGATGAACCGAAAGCAGGGTCAAAGAGGCCAAGGAAGAAGTCATCCTAGGGGAAAGTCAGTTGTCCAAGATAGAAATCAGAAACCTAAAGAAGAACGGGAAAAACCTCGAACTCAAACTGAGAGAGATGGAAGCTCACAGCGAGGGCAATATGTTGAACAGTGAGGGAAATATGCTGATCAAAGAGGAGATTATGCTGATAATAATATTTTTCCTCATACCACAAGTAGAGGAAGAGGAAGAGGTGGAGTAATAACATGCTTCATGTGCGGAAAGGCTAGACACAATTCTTATGAATGTACAGACAAAAAGAAAGAAGGTGGAGCGGCTCACATTGTTGAAGCTCAAAGGCAGAATGTTGAAGCAGAGGATGCTAAAGGTGGAAGATCGTTGATGATGTGAAAATCTCTTTTAATGCCAGAGAGGGAGGTGGAGAGTTAAGTCCAAAGAAACAGACTTTTTTGGACTACATGCAAGACCAAGGACATGGTATGCAAAGTCATTGTGGATAGTGGTAGCACAAATAATCTCATTTCAACAGAGATGGTAGAGAAGCTGGAGCTGGAGACGATTGAGCATCCGAGTCCATACAGAGTTTCGTGGTTACAAAAAGGACATCAGGTAACTGTCACTAAATAGTGTTTAGTTGAATTTAAGATAGGAGTATATAACGATAAGATACTTTTTGATGTTATTCCTATGGATGTTTGTCATCTATTATTGGGTAGACCATGGAAATATGACAGAAATGTGATTCATGATGGGAGGATGAACACATACACCCTAGAGAAGAATGGGAGAACTTACATGTTGCTTCCAATCAAAGATAAGGAAGTGAAACCTGAAGTAAGCAACACTGTACTTCTCATGAGTGGGAAGGAACTTCTTACAAAGGTTAAGAAGAAAGAGGAACCAAAATTCATTGTGGTCAGGAAGCCAAAGATTGTTTTAACTAGCACAAGGGTAGATGATTTACCAGAATAGGTTCAAGAACTGTTGGAAGAGTTCACTGACATAGTAGTGGATGAACTACCTCGTTTGTTACCACCGATTAGAAGCATAAGTTATCACATTGACCTCATACCTAGAGCTAGTTTTCCAAACAAAGCAGTGTATAGATTGACGCCGCAGGAGAATGAAGAGGTCAAAAGGAAAGTCCATGATTTGTTGGACAAAGGTTTGGTCAGGGAAAGCTTAAGTCCGTGTGTTGTTTCGACAGTACTTAGTCCGAAGAAAGACAGAGGCTGGAGGATGTGTACTGACTCCAGGGCGATCAACAAGATAAACATTAGGTACAGATTTCCATTGCCAAGGATGGATGATTTGATGGATTGCTTGAGTGGAGAAAATTTATTTTCGAAGATTGATTTGAAAAGTGGTTATCACCAAATCCACATGAGAGAAGGTGATGAATGGAAGACAGCATTCAAAACCAATGAAGGGTTGTATGAATGGCTTGTTATGTCATTTGGCTTAACAAATGCGCCAATCACTTTCATGATATTGATGAACGAAGTCCCGAGGGAGTTCATCAGAAAGTTTGTTATTGTGTACCTTGATGATATACTCATTTTCAGCAAAACAGAAGCTGAACATCTGAAACATTTGGCTACAGTGATGAAGAGGTTACAACAGGAGAAGTTGTTGATAAACATGAAGAAGTCCTCATTCATGAAGACATAGCTCATTTATTTGGGATTTGTTATTTCTGCAGATGAGTTGAGGATGGATCCAGATAAGGTGGAGGTAATCAAGAATTGGCCATCACCAAAGAATATCTTTGAGGTAAGAAGTTTTCACGGATTGGCTAGTTTCTACCGAAAATTCATTAGAATTTTTGGTGGAATTAGTGCACCGATGATGGACACAGTGAAGAAAAGACACAAATCTTTTCACTGGATAGAAGTAGCTGAGAAGAGTTTTAATTTGTTGAAAAAGAAGATCACAGAACAACCAATTCTGGTGTTGCCGGATTTCCAAAAGACATTTCAAGTGAAATGTGATGCAAGTGGATTTGCAATAGGGGTAGTCTTGAGTCAAGAAGACAGGCCGATAGCATATTTTAGCAAGAAGCTGAAAAAATCCAAAGTCAAATACTCCATGTATGACAAGGATTTCTATGCTATTATACAGGCATTGAAGAAATGGAGACATTACTTAATTCCCAAGGAGTTTGTCTTATACAGTGACAATTATGCACTGCAATTTGTGACTCAACAGGAGAAGTTGAATTGAAGACATGTAAAATGGTTTGAATATATGCAAAATTTAAATTTTGTGATTAAACATATTTCTGGTACTGCTAACAAAGTTGTTGATGCTTTGAGCAAGAAGTCTTTGCTATTGCAGGAGTTCAAAGTCAAAATGTTGGGTTTTGATGATCTCAAGGAGATGTATCAAGCTGATCTAAATTTTAAAGAGACGTACGAAGCAGCTGAGAATCCAATTCTTAGAGACAGAAGCCAATGGGAAGAATATATGATCCAGGAAGGATTACTGTTTAAAGGTAATCAACTTTGTATTCCAAAATGCTCCATGAGGGAGAATTTGTTGAAGGAGAAACACAGTGGAGGATTGGCTGGGCACTTTGGTCACGACAAGGCATTCGAAAACTTTAATGAGTCATATTTTTGGACGGGAATGCAAGAAGATGTCAAGAGATTCATGGACAGATGCAGAATTTGCCAGCATTCGAAGGGAAAGAGACAGAATGCAGGGTTTTATCAACCATTGCCCATACCTGAAAAGTCGTGGGATGTAGTTAGCATGGACTTCATATTGGGGTTGCCAAGAACACAAAAAGGGTTGGACTCAATATTTGTGGTGGTGGATAGATTTTCCAAGATGGCACACTTCAGTCCATGTCAGAAAACCAGTGACACAACTCACATTGCGAATCTGTTTTTCAAAGAAGTCATTCGACTTCACGGCTTGCCAAGGAGCATAGTTTCGGATCGCGACACTAAGTTTGTAGGACACTTTTGGAGGACCTTATGGAAGAAGCTGGGAACTATCTTATCATTTAGTTCAGCTTATCATCCTTAGATGAATGGATAGACAGAAGTGGTGAACAGAAGTCTAGGAGACTTGCTGAGGAGCCTGGTGACAGAACACCACAGCCAGTGGGACAACATATTACCACAAGTGGAGTTTTCTTATAACAACTCAGTTAATAGAAGCATGGGGTAGAGTCCATTTTATATTGTCTATGGCATGCAACCAAGAGGAATTTATGAATTGAGGGATTCAGAACAGACTACGACTAGGAGCGCTAGTGCAGAAGATTTTGCAGAGGCGATGAAGGAACTTCACAGCCAGGTGAAGGAATGATTGTAGAGTTTCGAGCCAAGAATATAAATGAAGAGAAGATCAACGTAGGAGACAACTTCAATTTGAATTTGGTCATTTGATCCTTTCACATTTGAGAAAGGAAAGGTTCCCGAGAGGAACATATAATAAACTGAAAATGAAGAAAATCGAACCATGCAAGGTCTTGAAGAAATTTGGGGCAAATGCTTATGATATTGAATTACCCGATGGGATCGGAATTTCTCCAATATTAAATATCTCGGATTTGTACCCATATAAAGTTGAGGAAGAAGGGACAGGAAATGAACAGCCAGAGGTTCAGCGGCGAAAGTAGATGCCAGTTGCAGAAAAGCTGCAGATGGAGTGCATATTGGACAAAAGAGTCATCAAGAAGACCAGGCGAAAGCAATACATTGAGTATTTGGTCAAATGGAAGGGTCATCCAATTGAATATGCCAGCTGGGAAAACAAAGCAGAGATCCAGAAGCATGGACAGACCGTGTGCGAGCTCATGGATAGGAGCCCATGAAAAATTTCAAGAGAGGGAGTATGATGCAGGAGCATCTCAAGCGAGCCAGCGTGGAGATAAAAGACAGTTGGAAAAGCACCCAGTGAAAATTTTGAAAATGTCTTGAAACATTAATGAATTCATCCAGTGGAGGCACACTTTTATAATGTAAAAGGACCTTGAGTGATCCGCTCTCGTCCATAGTAGGTAGAAGGCATTTATAATAGTTAATGCAAGTAGATAGAATTCAATGTGTAGATTAGATAGTTTTAGGAACCGGAGGGAAAACGGATATATACACCCTCACTTGTATTATTGTAACATTAGAAAGAGCATAGAGAAGAGAGTAGAGAGTTGTAGTAAAAAACACCCATGTACAGAGATCTGAATGAATGCAAAGAGATTTGACTCAGATTTATGGGGTTGTGATACTCTTTGTGTATGCATGTTGAATGCCATGTTTATGGATGTTTATTTTCTGTTATACATTTTCTTTATATGATGTCCATATGATTTCATACTTTGTGTTTGAAGTCTGAGAGAGAGCAGGGAAAATGAGTTTCAATTGTTTCTCTATCTGTGTATGAGTTTCGGCAAGGAGTGCAGTTGAATTGTCCGTAAGGAGTGCATTGACAAAGGGTTCAGAGGTTTGCCTCTGAAATCTCATATGGAATAGATTTTGTTCTCATTTCCTCAAATGATCCGAAAACGGATCCAGAAGCCTGATAGGGCTTGAAAAATGCTCAAAAATGAAAGTGCTCAGAATGCGAAGAAACCTATGCCATTGCGTCCGGCTCGTCTTCCTGTTTCCGGTGGTATAATTTTTATGTCAAACGGAGTCCGTATGGAGAAGATATCGCGTTCTGTCCGAAAAGTCAAACAGGCAAAAATTTGATGCTGACTGGGCAGGCCGTACTGCCACGTGGCAGGCCGTACAGTGCTGACGTGGTAGGGCCGTACAGTTGACGTGGACCAACCAGGAGACAACACATGGCAGACGAAGATGACGACACGTGGCAGCATCGGGACGTGACACGTGGTAGGTCCGTACGGAGGACACGTGGCATCACCAGGACGCGACACGTGTCAGGTGGATTTGGCCTTTTCGGGGTACGGTTGGACCAATAAAAAAGTGACATGTGTCACCACTCATAGGGTGACACGTGGCATGCTGACGTCATCTAGTGACGTGGCGGCTGACATGGCATACGGTCATGCTGACGGGGCAGACACGCGGCAGATGATGTGTCAGTACGACAGGCAGACGTGGCAGTTTACGTGGCACACACATGGGCCAATCCGGCGTTGACACGTGTCCAGTTTTCATTGGTTGAAAATGGTGCCACATGGCCCAATTCTGGGCTGCCACGTGGCACCCCATCATTGGCTATTGGTTTGGTGTGTTAAAATTGGTTTGGTGTTCACGGGGGTTGAACCAGCGACCTCCTCTCCGGTTACGACTTAACGATATTGGGCTAACCAACTCGTCGGCGGGTGGTTCGTGTAATGGAATGGGCAAACAATGTATTTGAGTTGGCACCACGGTTTAAATGGGCGACAAAAGGGTCGGGGCTTAGCCCCAACCCTCGCCACATGTCCATACCACATGACCGTTGCCCCCGCCATGCCGACGGAACCGGGAGCGCAGGGTTACACGCGCGCGGACAGTTGAAATATTTGGCCGTGGCCATATGAAACGCCACACGACCGCGGTCCTATTGCCGAAAGACCAGGGGTTTGTTGACCGTTGGCCCGTGGACGCGCCAACGGAACCATGTGTCAACACAGTGGAGTATGGGGCATAGCCCGTGGACTCATGCCAAACCATATGACCAAACGAGCGGCGTTTTTGGCGGGACCGTTCCACAAAGAGCGGGTTGTTTAAACACATGGCCGCAGGTTCTATGGAGGCGCCGACGTGACAGGGGCTGGAGCCAATGAGAAAGGGGCCCGCGCTATAGCGCGTGGCCATATTAATAGCCATGTGACCGAACAAAAAGGGTTGCGCCCGGGAATTGGGGGCTAGCGCCCAATTTCTTTTATTAAATGGGTTTTTTTTATAAAGTTTTTGGGGTTTTGTTGTAACAAGGGCTATTATTAGCAGAATTTCTCCATTTTTGGGGGATATTGGGCTTTTTTGGAGGCCAGATTCTTCGAGGAAGTTGGGGATGAGAAACCAACTCCTTTGCTATATAAACCAGGCCTGTTTGAGGCCAAGGGACAGTCATTTTTGCAGAGTTATGCTGTTGGAAAGCCAAGCCATAGTCAGTTTGATGCAGGGAAGCCTTTGAGGTGGAAACGCTGTCGGATCGTTTCTGGGAGCTTGGAGCATCAGATTTGCATGCCGTTTCTTGCATTGGGTTCCAGAGATCTGAGTCAACAAGACCAGATCAGTCTTGTAGCCTTTGGGCATTGCTGAGATGTAATTTTGAGCACTTGAGCAGAAATAAAGAAGCCTCCCCCACAGGAATAAGGCCCGGAGACGTAGGCAAACATTGTGCCGAACTCCGTTATCAACCTGCGTTCTTATGGTTTGCTGTTCATTACTGTTTTCAGATCTGCATATGTGTATTTGACTGATATAATTCTCTTCTTTCCTCATTCTTTCGTTAAA
>ML795509.1:17734-36710 GCA_009831015.1 Picea engelmannii | reverse complement strand
CATGGATGATAGTGGCTTCAGTGAAATGTAACAGGATTGCAATGACTAACAATGTACTTTCAGTGGTCATCATTGTATTACAGCTGATCTTGATGAGACAGGTGCACAGGACAGAGTTCAGAGACAGAGGACAAGCCGGGTGGTCTATCCCGGGCTTGTTAACTGGACAGTAACCTTTTGGGGACCAAAAGGTCTTGTTGTGGGGAGGTGTGATCCGAAAACGGATCCAGAAGCCTGATAGGGCTTGAAAAATGCTCAAAAATGAAAGTGCTCGGAATGCGACGAAACCTGTGCCATTGCGTCCGGCTCGTCTTCCTGTTTCCGGTGGTATAATTTTTATGTCAAACGGATTCCGTATGGAGAAGATATCGCGTTCTGTCCGAAAAGTCAAACAGGAAAAAATTTGACGCTGACTGGGCAGGCCGTACTGCCACGTGGCAGGCCGTACAGTGTTGACGTGGCAGGGCCGTACAGTTGACGTGGACCAACCAGGAGACGACACGTGGCAGATGGAGATGACGACACGTGGAAGCATCGGGACGCGACAAGTGGCAGGTCCGTACGGAGGACACGTGGCATCACCAGGACGCGACATGTGTCAGGTGGATTTGGCCTTTTCGGGGTACGGTTGGACCAATAAAAAAGTGACACGTGTCACCACTCACAGGGTGACACGTGGCATGCTGACATCATCTAGTGATGTGGTGGCTGACATGGCGTACGGTCATGCTGACGGGGCAGACACGCGGCAGATGATGTGTCAGTACAGCAGGCAGACGTGGCAGTTTACGTGGCACACACATGGGCCAATCCGGCGTTGACACGTGTCCAGTTTTCATTGGTTGAAAAGGGTGCCACGTGGCCCAATTCTGGGCTGCCACGTGGCACCCCATCATTGGCTATTGGTTTGGTGTGTTAAAATTGGTTTGGCGTTCACGGGGGTTGAACCGGCGACCTCCTCTCCGGTTACGACTTAACGATATTGGGCTAACCAACTCGTCGGCGGGTGGTTCGTGTAATGGAATGGGCAAACAATGTATTTGAGTTGGAACCACGGTTTAAATGGGCGACAAAAGGGCCGGGGCTTATCCCCAGCCCTCGCCACATGTCCATACCACATGACCGTTGCCCCCGCCATGCCGACGGAACCGGGAGCGCAGGGTTACACGCGCGCGGACAGTTGAAATATTTGGCCGTGGCGATATGAAACGCCACACGACCGCGGTCCTATTGCCGAAAGACCAGGGGTTTGTTGACCATTGGCCTGTGGACGCGCCAACGGAACCATGTGTCAACACAGCGGAGTATGGGGCATAGCCCGTGGACTCATGCCAAACCATATGACCAAACGAGCGGCGTTTTTGGCGGGACCGTTCCACAGAGAGCGGGTTGTTTAAACACATGGCCGCAGGTTCTATGGAGGCGCCGACGTGACCGGGGCTGGAGCCAACGAGAAAGGGGCCCGCGCTATAGCGCGTGGCCATATTAATAGCCATGTGACTGAACAAAAAGGGCTGCGCCTGGGAATTGGGGGCTAGCGCCCAATTTCTTTTATTAAATGGGTTTTTTTTATAAAGTTTTTGGGGTTTTGTTGTAACAAGGGCTATTATTAGCAGAATTTCTCCATTTTTGGGGGATATTGGGCTTTTTTGGAGGCCAGATTCTTNGAGGAAGTTGGGGATGAGAAACCAACTCCTTTGCTATATAAACCAGGCCTGTTTGAGGCCAAGGGACAGTCATTTTTGCAGAGTTATGCTGTTGGAAAGCCAAGCCATAGTCAGTTTGATGCAGGGAAGCCTTTGAGGTGGAAACGCTGTCGGATCGTTTCTGGGAGCTTGGAGCATCAGATTTGCATGTCGTTTCTTGCATTGGGTTCCAGGGATCTGAGTCAACAAGACCAGATCAGTCTTGTAGCCTTTGGGCATTGCTGAGATGTAATTTTGAGCACTTGAGCAGAAATAAAGAATCCTCCCCCACAGGAATAAGGCCCGGAGACGTAGGCAAACATTGTGCCGAACTCTGTTATCAACCTGCGTTCTTATGGTTTCCTGTTCATTACTGTTTTCAGATCTGCATATGTGTATTTGACTGATATAATTCTCTTCTTTCCTCATTCTTTCGTTAAAATTCTCAATGGTTAATGAATTCATGCAAGTTTAAAACTCAACCATAATCATAAAAGATCCTGCCCCGGATCATCAAAAGTGCAAGTTGAGCACAGGAGCCCTGCAAGGTGTGCACAGGCCGAGTAGAGTTTCAGGTTTTGTAACCTGAATGACTTGTTGAGAGATTGCTGCTATAAGTGTGCACAGAGTCGAAGGGAGTTCAACACTTGGAAGTGTTTGAAATTCTGCTGCAAGGAGTGTGGGCAGGGGTTTTCTAAAAGACTCGAAGTCGTGGAAAAAGCCCGGAAGGATTCGAGCCTTCCAAGTTGTCGAAGGGAGGCAAGAGGCGAAGTACCTTGAAAAATTGAAAGGAGGCACAGCGACGTAGTGCTGCAGGAGGACAAGTTCCATGCAGAGAGATACTTTGTTTAATTTGCGCAGAAGTTCTCAAGGGAAGAGATGGACGGTCGGAATTCTCCGTAGAGAATTCACGAAGTCCCACAAACCATCAGATCTCGCAGAGTAGTAGAGGAGTTACAGCAAGTATTTTCAAAGGGTTCAAGCTTAGGAGAGACAGAGCCGTAGATTCAAACCAACAGGGACCGTTGGATTTGTCCAAGGATTTCCATTTCTGGGTTTTGTGGATTGAAGTCCTAAAATCTTCGCATTAAGACTCGTGAAGTGAGAAGTCCCGAAAAGGCGGAAAGTCTAGTTGTGGGACCAGTGCCGGAAAATTGTGTCGGAGTTTGACATTTCGGGATTTTTGGGAAATAGAAAGTCAGGATTTCGAAGGTCATGGAGCAGAGTTGCATGACATCGCAACTCGTGAACTCATGAAATCTGAATAGCAAAAATTGAAATCGAAATTCGAGGATTCGGTGTTTGCGTCGACAAGATATTTTGGTATCGAGAGTCTCGAACTTCCGATACGCGAAAAACACGCTAACCGTTGGATCAAGCGGGGAATCACAACCATTGATTTCTTTTGGTGACTGAACATCAGAGTTCGGTAATTCGGGTTTCGAGGTCTGAGAGATAAGACACTTGATTATAGGATTCACGAAATCGCGAAGTCCGATCTCCCGAAACGTGAAGGGGGAATTCCACAAGGTTTTGCTGTGGGTGCAGATTTTCCCAAAAGGGAGATAGGAGAGCCAATTGCCGAGAGCTCTTCGGGCCAGTGGAAGAAGAACGATCCTACGTGCGTGGACTTCTGACTTGCAGGTTAGGAGGGATGCGTCAGTTCTTCTCTTCTACAAACTCCACAGTCTACGTAGTGATATGCTCCTTCAACAAATCTTCAGTCTCTAAGATGATTTTTTCAATCTATTCCTTGGTTGCATCAATATCAATCAACATTTGTTCTACCCCTTCTTATAGTGGCTCCAACTTAGCCTGTCTTAACTTCTTCTCCACATGTATGCTCTTTAGCTTTTTTTTCAAATTATTCAATTCCTGCGCACTCTTCATCCCATATGATATGTTCATTACTATTTTCCTCTGCTTAAGTTATTGCACTGCAGAATTTAATCCTTCTTCCTTCCATTCTAACTTTTGCAGTTTCTCATCTTCCTGGAGATTAGTCCATAATTGTGCACTCCTATCATATAACTCTTTGATTTCATGAATTCTCTGCACAATACTCTCCTTATGGCTTGTCACCTCCTACTCCCTCTGCATTCTAACTTTTGGTGGGGTGTTGGATGATAGGAGTTCATTCAACTCTATAATGTGATTCTTGCATGCCTCCATAGCTTGCATTATATTTTCAATCTTCTCCTCTATAGGTAAACTCTCCCCTTCTTGTGCCTCGTCAAGAATTGTTCTAAACGATTCTTCCACCTTATACTCCATTCTGCCAATGTTCTAATTTACCGTGTCGCTCTAAAATTGCACTTGATTGATTGTCAACTCGAGTGTCCTCTTTACTTCATTGTCCAGTTCTAGACTTGTCATAATGCGTGCTCTTGACTGTATCTCCTGCATGACATTGATTTGAAGTTTATACCACACCTTCATTGGAACCTTGGGAAGTACCAAGTCCAAGTGATCTATGTCCTTCAATTGCTTCTACGTTGTCTCCTCATCTACCTACAACATCTCTTAAGCTATGCATAAATTCTCACTCTCCATTGATATTATCTATATTGTCTCTCGTGCTGGAACTATCTTTTCTTGAGTAGTCTTCTGTTGTTGCGCCTCCTTCCTCTGCTACGCTGTATTAAGTTGTAATTGTTCTAGTGTGTCCTTAAGCTCTGTCAAATTATTGAATATTTCTTCTCTTTTCTTCTCTACATCATCCCATGCCTTTGTTGTGCGGTCCTGTACTCTTTCTGTGACCATATCCACATCATATTCTATCAATGTGAATTCTGGAATGCCCTTATGCACCTTCATCTTCTTGCACTAGCCTCCTAACTACAATATTGTCCTCTTCATGGATAGTGTCTCTGTCTGCACTAATGTACATGGGACGTCCATGTATTTTAGATATCCTCCTCCTAGCTCCTCCTACGTAGGAACATTGTTATCCTTCTCTACTCCTCCATTATTTACTTTCGCATGGTCCTTCTCCTATTTTGAAGGTTTTGGGATAGGGTTATTTTGCCTTGGCTTTCTAACCGTTTCACTCCCCCCTATTTCCTTCATGTTCTCTGTTGCCTTTCTTGTATTTGATGTTGGACTATTTGACTTCTATGAAGTGCCATCTTCTTCATCTTTCTTACCTTTTGATCCCTTCCTGGAAGCTACTGGTACACTCCACTCTTCAGGCTAGTCTTTCATGGCCCATTCTACTTCTTCTTTTGTCACATAATATATTAGCTACCACCATTCCTTCCTGGGATCCATTTTGGCCTCGATCCATATATTGTGTCTGGAAGCCTTAAAATATATATTCCTTGATGATATTCCACAACTTCTAGTGGTATCCTCCATGTATTGGCTATATTTTCCTGCATCTCGTCATAATACATAGCAAATATACTGGCATTTTCCTTTCTTTTTTTTTCATCTAAAGCATTCCATATTGTAGTAGACTTAGTTGCATGTCACTTTCCTCGCCTTGGGTAAAAGACATTGTATTTAGGTTTTCGCCAGCCCACCAAAGCTATCAATATTATCAACCATGCATAATGGAACTCCGTTCCAAGATCCTATGCATCTTGGCATTCATATAAAATAAATTAAGTAAATATGGGGTCCATTTGAGTAGAGTCCCCTTCGCGCATTGTGTGGTTGTTGTTATAACTTGTGCAGGTGCTTCTTCCTTGCAACATTTCCTTAGAAGTTTACAAGCCATCATATTTTTTTCCAACCTCGTCACATATTCATTGATTCTATTAATTATGATTCTCGAGACCCTCTCTTAGTTCCATGTCTTGTTCATCTCCTCTACCAAATCTTTCTCCTTTGTCTTATCATCCAAATATTGTTTTGGATTTTCTCCATATGTTGGGAAAATTGTAATCTCTGCAATTAAATCTACATCTATTGATATCGATTTGTCCATCCATAGAACACCTCCATGCACCAAGGCCAATAGTTCTTTCACACAAACATTTACATTCTTGACCCTTCCAAAGTGTGGAATTTCCAACATGTTCATGATACCTGTATTATACAACCGTGCAACCCACCACTTTAGTTATAAAATTGGAACCCCTGATGAAGTTGTACCTTTTGTATCGATATAGAGTTATGGTGCAAACACAGGGAACTTGTCCCTGTCTTCAATATCATGGTCTGAATACCTCACTTTATCCACACATCCTAATATTCTAGGAAGGATCGTGACTCCTTAGGGTACACGCGGTAGTGTTAGTGTTGCTTCTTTCTATTTGTGTAGTGATATTTGTACTATATATTTTCCCCTTGTCTTCATTTTCATTGTCGATGGCCCTGCTTCTTGGTGTGTATCTTCTTCGTCTTCAGTGTCTAAATCTTGTTGTCTTATAACATCTTCCACCAGTACTTCCCCCAACTATTTTGTTGGTTCTGCAACAGGGCTCTGCACTTCTTCGGCCTATCCTCTAAGATCATATGCCTCTATTCTCTCATTATCATGCTCATCCATCTTCTATGGTGCTCCTAATATGAGTTTTTGTGTGGGGTTGTGTTGTGTGTTAGTGTTTCATGTTTCTTCCTGCGTCTCAACCTCCATCTCTTATGTTGCTGGAACTTGTTGTTCTTGTTCCTTCACAATCATTGGGCTAACTGGTTCAATCACCGCTGAAGGAATGAAATCCATTTACACTACTCCCTCTGTATAAATAGGGTTTGCTAATTTGGCTTCTTGCTCCTGTCGAGATCTCATAGTGATGCGTGCTTTCCTTACATTTCGACTGGGAGCTTTGACCTTCAGTGGCACCATTCTTCTAAATCCTGCAAAAATTGCTCTGAATCCTCACTTAATACTTCTCGAAATCACCTACTCACACCAAGTTTTCTCTCCTTAGCTCTCATTTTCTCAATGTCACAATGAGTCTTTTCGTGCATGATTTATGCTTTTATATGTCCTGTCATAAATTATCTATCATGCTTGTACTTTTTTGACTACTGTTTTTTTCCATTTCCCAATCGCTTTCCATCCCGGTGTGCTACATTTTTTGTCTTGTCATATTTTTCGGGCACAAAGTGTCATCCTATTTTTTCCCACCACTTATTTTTTGTTACGTGTAGTATTATCTAATTACCTATCTACCACTTATCTATCTACTCCATATTTTTGTATTTTTCTTCTTTTTCCATTTTTTTCTTTCTTTTTCTTCTTTTACTCAAATTTTCTTTTCTTTTTCTTCTTTTTTCTACTTTTTTTTCTTTCTTTTAACTCCTACTATGTAAAAATTTAATTTTCTATGTTACAACTACTAAGGGTTACTGGGTCGACTATCCCTATATATTTTCAGTCGATTGCCATTCACCAATCCTTGAATCTCTTTTCCTGTTAAATCTTGTAGCTACACAACACCTCCATCTATGACAAACTTTATCTTATATGTCCCTAGAAAATGCATTCTAAATTCCCTTGGGTTCTATAAGTACTTACTATCATAGAGGAGAACCATATCTCCTTCCTTAAATTTCTTCTTCTTAATATGTTTATCATGCCAAGATTTATCCTTTGCTTTCTATACTTCCTGATGGAAACTAGCCATAATCTTGTATTCATGTAATTCCTTCAGTTGAGCTAATATTTCTTTAGTTGCATTTCTTTTGGTCATATTTGTAATGGTTGCAATGCATAGACTTGGTATAAAATATTCCAAAGGGACTACTGCTTCCTGACCATACACCAATATAAAAGGTGTCTTCCCTATGAGTTTGTTACATATAGTTCTATAAGCCCATAATACTGTTGGTATCTTCAAATCCCAATCATCCATGTTCACATTACAAATCTTGGTTAATAAATTCTCCAAAATCTTATTAAATTCTTCCACTCTTCCATTAGCTTGAGGATGGTATGGAGTGATCTTATGATGGTGTATCTCAAATTTTTCAGTCATTGCCTGAATGGTACTATTAATAAAATGAGTTCCCTGATCACTCATCAAAATCCCAGGGCATCCAAATCCTGTAATTACATGTTCAAACAGGAAGTGCACTGCAATCTTTCACTGCTACTGCTTTAGCCCATCTGGTTAAATATTTTGTCATTGTAATGATATACCTTGCTCTCGATATTCTAGCTGGTGGATTGATTGGACATACAAAGTCAATTTCCCATTTCTCTAACGCTTTAAGAGTTACCTGAGGTATCAATGGCATCTCATCCCTCCTAGATGGATTTCTTACCCTATGACAGACATCACAAGCCTGAAAATACTCCTTTGCATCTTTAGAAATTGTTGGCCACCATAATCTTTCACGTAGTATCTTTAGTGCAATAGCTTTCCCTACATAATTTCCTCCAACAATTGGTTCATGTGCTTCTGCTAATATGATAGGATGTTCATGTTTTTAACACATATCCTTAAAATATTGCATGCTCCTTGTTTATACAAATTTCCTGCAATAAGTTGATAATTTGCAGCTCTGACCACCAAATTCCTCTTCTACGCAGTGATGTATTCCTTTGGGAAAAATCCTGTATTAAAGTCATCAATGATATCAACAAAATATTCATCAACAATCTGCACTGAAAACAATTGTGCATTAGAAAAATTGTCCTCCAAACTTCTTGGTTCTTCCCCTGTAACATCTCGTTCTACTGAGCACACTTTTATTGACATATTATTTGAGGACATTTGCATGCAAGTGATTTGGTTATGGTATATTATGATTTCATTTCGATTATGGGTTATATATGATGATGATTATGTGTTGTGACTTATTGTTAAATTGATGTATATATATTGGCACATTCTATTGACGAGTTTTCCTGAGTGTGCAGGAAACATGACACGTTATGGATGTTGATGGCATCAATGAACTTCCTTGGACTCTGGATTGAGACAGGGAGTGGATTGTATTTGTTTGAGTATTTCATTTTACACACATGTGACATATGATTGATTTCAGTATGATTTGTGTATATGGATCATTGACACTATTTTTATTAGTGCATGCAGGTTTGACGATGCTTGCTAATCTGACTCACATAAGAAGTAAAGGGGCCATGCACAAAAACTAGACATTTGAGGGAGAGGTGTGGAAGCATGCCTGTCACAGCCTACTAACACTCCTGCTGTGTTCTGAACTGTAGTTTAATGATTACCTGGTGATGCAGAGAGGTATCACCTAACACCCCGTAGGGTCTCTCCTCTTGACCTCCTGCTCACAGGATCGTTCTCAATCCCTTCTTTCTTGAGCCGAATTAGCTCTTTTGGTTCCCCTCGGGAATCCCGGCTGCGAAGCCCACTTCACAGGTCCTTTCTCACCTCCTCACGGCCTCTGCACTAGACCGTGACTTTTCCCTAACTCAAGTATTAGGATTCGGGGTTCCGGATTTTCCACTGTCACAACCCGCTGTCCTCATGAATCCTCGATCTTCGATTGCCGATGCATGCTTCTACTGACTTAGCCCCTCTTGGCTAGGCCCGGGTCCATGTGACCATGCATCCACAACCGTGGCCTTACTTTCTCTCGTAGCTGCTCCTATCGAGATTTCTCCCGATCGGGAAATTGGCACTTACGAGGTCGTAGACAACATACCTCGCAAATCCCCGATTCCCGATGGCTCAGTCCACACTGACCTTCTCTCGCTTTATCGGGGCTTTGGCTCTATCATGACTTCTCTGCCCATGACTCCCAACGCTTGGTTCTCCAACTCCCAAGTCCCGATGTGCCGAGATGCCGATATCTTCCTGTTGTGCTTTCGTGACCTCGCACCCTCGTGACTTGAACCCTTCAAATATTGGATTTTTAAATTGCGAGCCTATGCTCGCGAGATCTGTAATCTCTGCCACCTATATTCCACTTTCTCTATGGTCCCACCTGCTAATCCCTGGTTGCCGAGGTATCACCTCTCGCAACCTCGCAACTTTTGGCTCAAATCTTTGCGGCTCCAACTCGCGAACCTCCGAATTCATCATATGTCGATGCCACTTGTCATCGACCCCCTATAAGCGATGATCTTCCAACACCTGTCCTCCACGATGGTCCTTAATCCTGTCGGGAAATTGTGTATCGGAATATCGTGATTCCCGTTGTCATATGCACGGGACTTTCAATTCCCCGATCCCTGACTCCTCAGGATCTCCTGCCACGCGTCCTTGCTGATGGACGGTTCAACTCCCATTAGGAAATCACGAATCGCAATTCCAACCCGCGAGCGTTCTATGTCCTCGAAAAACCCAATTCTCCGATGAACTGAACCTCGATGACTCCCTGGCTCCTTGACATGTGTCCTACTGAGATCAACGGCTAGGATTCCTTCTCGGGATTAAACTCTGCACAACTTCTCGAGATCCAACGGCTGACGGGATTTCTTCTCCAGATCTAATGGCTCAGATCCTCTGTCCTGTGCATTCTCCTGTACACCTTCCTGGATGTGAACTATTCGACGGTCCATATCTCGTCTTCAGGCCGATATGACAGTTGTCGTCGCTCCTCCTGAGCTGTTGCGCTTTCTTCCTAGAATTGGAAGAATTCCAATCTTTCAAAAGCTCCAACCTTTGTTGTTCCTTCTACCTGCGAACTCCTCGACTTGGAGTCCCACTGCGCATACAAGAACTCTGTCCTTCCTGCGCTTTCTTCTCTTTTCGAATTATTAAGGGTTCTGGCGTCTGCACTCCTTGCAGAACCTCTGCGCACCCACGGTGTTGTCCCTCTTGAGATTATACAATCAATCAGGCCCCAAATGGGTTTCTGTCCTTCTTCTCCCTCAGATGGAGAATGAATTGGATTCCCTCTTGGCTATCCTTCTACTCAAGCCTCTTCTTGAGTGCTTCTAGGTATTCAGTAACCCAGTGAAAGTTCCCTCAATGGACCTTTCTTCACTCCTAGAACTCAAAGAGTTCCCTTCTTCTTCCTGTGCCTACTTGCACAAGGTCTCTATGCCCTTCTGGTAGAGTTCCTTTCCCCCAGAACCTCTAACAGTTCTATCATCTGTGCACCTACGCACCTGCTCGATGCCCACCTGGCAGAGCCTTCCAGAATCCTCCATGATTTTTCCTGCAGCTGTGTCTTAGCTACACAACCTTTCCTCCTGAGGTGTTTAGCAACCTCACAGGTCTTCTTCCTGAGTTGATGACTTCAGTCCTGTGCCTCAGCACGTCTTTGTCTAAACCTACAGTGTTCAGAAGTACACCCCTGCACCGGTATTCAGAGTCTGCAACACTCTGTCATGCCCTCCTGACATGAGACCTCAAAGACCCTCAACCTGAAATCAAACAAACTCCTGCAAAATGCATCAACACACATACATTCAACAACATATATTGAACACTCACAGACATGCATATAAGACAGAACACATGCAGGAAAAACTGCTTCTGTATATTAAAAATGGCAAATCCTGTGTGTACAAGAGTGTTCTCGAGCTCTCTCTGGCTCTACCATTCTATGCCCTAGCTCAACTAACTCAAAATGAGATATCCAGATCTCTTTTACCTGAGGGGCTCATCGAGCGCTTCCCTCCAGGGTCACCTACTCAAATAAATTACCATCAATGGCTATCTAGTCCAACACCTGGATCTAGATCTTCAGCCAATCTTGGCATTAAAGCCGATCCTATATAATGCCTGCTCAAAGGCACGGCTTTCATGGCTCACCAGCCTAAGCACATTTAATTACAATCAATTCATATTTGAAATGAGGCTGCGCCTCTCTTCATCCTTTAAAAGCGTGCACGTCGATGTGGCTGGTTGGCTGGGTGGCTGGCATGGAGCGATGCTCCTGCATCATACTCCACGACTGAAAAAATCATGAGCTCCTGCTCATGAGATTCCCCTCTGAGCTATTGGAAATCCTCCTGGATCCCAAACAAGCCTTTGGAGCTTTTCATCTACTCTATTCTGCTGTTGTTGCTGCTGCTTCGACATTGCTGTTGTTGCTATCTTTCTGTCCAGCTTCTCCCTGCTGGCAGTTTCTGTTGACTCTACCATCGACCTTCTGACGTCTTCTATTATTTCATCCAGCTACTCTAGTGGTTAACTCCGTTGTTGCAGTCTCCTTAGCTGCAAAAAAATTTGGCACATGGGAAGATTGCTATGATCTCCCATGCTATCTTCTTCATCTTCATCTTCATATGTGGCCTTCAATTGCCACTCTGCTGCAGACTTCAGTTCTGCAGTCTCTTCCTAACTAATCTTCTGTTCAATCATCCTCTTCTCTGATAGTTCAGTTTCTGTCAGTCCTCTTGCTAGCCCTGGATTGTTCAACCAATCCTCCAACATTTCCAACTCCATCTCCCATGGAGTGATAATTTTACCTGTTTTCTCCTCGGCTTCCTCTGCTGCTAGCTTCAGTGCTACAACTTCTTCAACTTCTTGGCTAAAATCATTGAGCTGTTCCTCATAATGCTCATTCTTCTCTTCATCTGCTTGGGCAGTCTCCAATGTATGCTCCAATTCATCCTCTTTTCTGACAGTCATCGTCAGCTTTGACTATTCTTCTGTTGTTGCTGCACCTACAACACAACTGTCTACCTCCTTTTGGGCAAATGGCAGGAATACTTGTCTTCCCCCAATCATCATTCGGCTCCTCAGATTATCCTCTTCTTCCTCCTCTTTTGTCAGCTGCACCTGCTGATCCAAATCTATCTTTGAGCCCACTTGCTCTGTCAGCTCCCCTGGCTGATTCCAACTCATTTCTGAGTTTATGAGACCCACAGATAGTCTCATCTGCTCATCCCTGCCCACCTGGCAATATGGGATGCTTCTGTTTCTTCCCTGGCAGACTATGAGATCAACCGATCCCATCTTCCTCAGCACTACTTGCTGAATTGAACTCTCCCCTGAGTCCATGAGACTTCCAGACAGTCTCAATTTTTCATCTCTGCCCTCCTGGCAGTTTGACACGCTTATGCTGCCCTCCTGGCAGTCTTCGAGATCCTGCAACAATCTCTGATCATTGCCCCGCTGGAAATGCGAAATTCCCTCACTGTCCTCCTGATAGTCTGTGAGATCCTCAGTTGATCTCAACTCGTTGCCCTCCTGGCAATCTGGAATTTCTTCTGATCTGCCCTCCTGGTAGTGCTTGAGATCATCAAATGATCTCATCTCTGTTCCCTTGCCCATCTAGCAATTTGGAAACCTTCCACTACCCTCCTGGCAGTCTATGAGATCCTGCAATGATCTCTGATCATTTTCCTCACCAAGAATGTCTCCCATCTCTGATTCACACATGTAAACCATTTCTTCCCCCTCGGTGGCCTTGAGGTTTTCAGCATACCTCAACCATTTCCTCAACAGCCTACACTGTCTTTTGACCATCAGCTCCCTGACTGGCCATTTCACCATTTGCGGTTTCATGGGCCATTCATATACCCATCTTGGCTTTTTATTCTGCCGCATCTTCATTTTGAGCTCCTCCATTTCTTGCTTTATGTCAGCGAGCTCTTTATCCATTTCTGCTGTGCTCATTAGCTTTGAGCTCTTCTTTTCAGCATGCTTATGGCCTTTAGTAGCCATCTTTCCATGTTTATCTACCTTCCTGACAGATCTACCCCTGTCACTCTTCATCCCTGAGTGTTCCAGCTTCATCCTCCTACAGTCTCCCTGACTGCATTTTGGATTGTTGCCTACCTACAGACAATCATTACAGAGTCCCCAACAACTCTGTCTTCCTTCTGCTCCTCTATCTGCAATATACAAACAGATTCCCACTCTGATACCACTTGATGCAGAGAGGTCTCACCTAACACCCCACAGGGTCTCTCCTCCTGACCTCCTGCTCACAGGATCGTTCTCAATCCCTTCTTTCTTGATCTGAATTAGCTCTTTTGGTTCCCCTCGGGAATCCCGACTGCCAAACCCACTTCACAGGTCCTTTCTCACCTCCTCACGGCCTCTGCACCAGACCGTGACTTTTCCCCAACTCAAGTATCGGGATTCGGGGTTCCGGATTTTCCACCGTCACAACCTGTTGTCCTCATGAATCCCCGATCTCCGATTGCCGATGCGCGCTTCTAATGCCTTAGCCCCTCCTGGCTAGGCCCGGGTCCATGTGACCATGCATCCACAACCGTGGCCTTACTTTCTCTCGCAGCTGCTCCTATCGATATTTCTCTTGATCTGGAAATCGACACTTATGAGGTCGTAGACAACATACCTCACAAATCCCCGATTCTCGATGGCTCAGTCCACGCTGACATTCTCTCTCTTTATTGGGGCTTTGGCTCTATCGCGACTTTGCTGCCTATGACTCCCAGCGCTCGGTTCTCCGACTCCCGAGTCCCGATGTGCCGAGATGTCAATATCTTCCTATCGCGCTTTCGCGACCTCGCACCCTCGTGACTTGAACCCTCCAAATATTGGATTTTTAACTTGTGAGCCCATGCTCGCGAGATCTCTGATCTCTACCACCTATATTCCACTTGCTCTGTGGTCCCACACGCTAATCGGTGGTTGCCGAGGTATCGCCTCTCGTGACCTCGCAACTTTTGGCTCAAATCTTTGCGGCTCCAACTCGCGAACCTCCGAATTCATGATATGTCGATGCCACTTGTCGTCGACCCCCTACAAAGGCTGATCTTCTGACACTTGTCCTCCACGACGATCCTTAATCCTGTCAGGAAATTGCGTATCGGAATATCGCGATTCTCATTGTCATATGAACGAGACTTTCAATTCCCTGATCCCTGACTCCTCAGGATCTCCTACCACGCGTCCTTGCTGATGGACGGTTCAACTCCCATCGGGAAATCGTGAATCGTGATTCCAACCCGCAAGCATTCTATATCCTCGGAAAACCCAATTCTCCGATGAACTGAACCCCGATGACTCCCTGGCTCCTTGACACGTGTCCTACCGAGATCAACGGCTAGGATTCCTTCTCGGAATTAAACTCTGCGCAACTTCCCGAGATCCAATGGCTGACGGGATTTCTTCTCCAGATCTAATGGCTTAGATCCTCTGTCCTATGCGTTCTCCTGTACACCTTCCTGGACGTGAACTATTTGACGGTCTAGATCTCGTCTTCAGGCCGATCTGACGGCTATCGTCGCTCCTCCTGAGCTGTTGCACTTTCTTCCCAGAATTGGAAGAATTCCAATCTTTCAAAAGCTCCAACCTTTGCTGTTCCTTTCTGTCTGTGAACTCCTCGACTTGGAGTCTCGCTGCGCATACGAGAACTCTATCCTTCCTGCGCTTTCTTCTCTTTTTGAATTATTAAGGGTTCTAGCATCTGCACTCCTTGCAGAACCTCTGCACACACACAGTGTTGTCCCTCTTGAGCTTATACAATCACTCAGGCCCCAAATGGGTTTCTGTCCTTCTTCTCCCTCAGATGGAGAATGAATTGGATGCCCTCATGGCTATCCTTCTACTCAAGCCTCTTCTTGAGTGCTTATGGGTATTCAGTAACCCAGTGAAAGTTCCCTCAGTGGACCTTTCTTCACTCCCAGAACTCAAAGAGTTCCCTTCTTCTTCCTGTGCCTACCTGCACAAGGTCTTGATGCCCTTCTGGCAGAGTTCCTTTCCCCCAGAACCTCTAACAGTTCTATCCTCTATGCACCTACGCACCTTCTCGATGCCCACCTGGCAGAGCCTTCCAGAATCCTCCACGATTTTGCCTGCAATTGTGTCTCAGCTACACAACCTTGCCTCCTGAGGTGTTCAACAACCTCACAGGTCTTCTTCCTGAGTTGATGACTTCAGTCCTGTGCCTCAACACGTCTTTGTCTGAACCTACAGTGTTCAGAAGTGCACCCCTGCACTGGTATTCAGAGTCTGCAACACTATGTCATACCCTCCTGACATGAAACCTCAAAGACCCTCAACCTGAAATCAAACAAACTCCTGCTGAATGCATCAACGCACATACATTCAACAACATATATTGAACACTCACAGACATGCATATAAGACAGAACACATGCAGGAAAAACTGCTTCTGTATATTAAAAATGGCAAATGCCTATGTGTACAAGAGTGTTCTCGAGCTCTCTCTGGCTCTACCATTCTACGCCCTATCTCAACTAACTCAAAATGAGATATTGAGATCTCTTTTACCTGAGGGGCTCATCGAGCGCTTCCCTCCAGGGTCACCTACTCAAATAAATTACCATCAATGGTTGTCTAGTCCAGCACCTGGATCTAGATCTTCAACCGATCTTGGTATTAAAGCTGATCCTATCTAATGCCTTCTCAAAGGCATGGCTTTCATGGCTCACTAGCCTAACCACATTTAATTACAATCAATTCATATTTGAAATGAGGTTGCGCCTCTCTTCATCCTTTAAAAGCGTGCACACTAACGTGGTTGGTTGGTTGGCTGGCTGGCATGGAGCGATGCTCCTGCATCACCTGGTTCGATAGGTACATGATTTCGTGAGGGAGGAATGAGATAGTTTCTCATGAATATTCTAAGGGGCACACAATAAGGCGAAGTCCTTATTCCTTATAATCCCTTAGTCTCTCACAAGGTCGACTGAATGGAGTGTTTACTCTAAAGGTCGGACAAACTTCTAGAACTAGTCTAAGGTGAGTGGCACCCTTGAAGCATCGAGATGTATCTTGAAGGGCACGTCGCATAATTAAAAAATTGAGTCAATAAATCTAGGTGGCCTAGAAAACATTGAAATGATTAGACCTTGTTAGAATAAAAAATTATTTAAACAAAAAATTATTAATTATAAAGCCTAACAAAGGTCTAAGCCTAAGTCTAATACTAAGTCGTCTAAATTTAAATAAATGACTAAATGAATTATGACATAAGTTAAAAGACTTGAAAATAATCAAATTCTAGGAAAAAGGGGAATGAAATTTAAAAGGTTGGATAAAATGCAAATGTGTGCATGAAATTAATAAAATGGATTTAAAAAAATAGAAGAAATAATAATATGAGAGAATAGAAGTACACATGGAATAGAATCTTGAGTCAACCTACCACTGGCCTAGCTATAAGAAGATTCATAATCCAACTCTAACTAAGATCTAGTTAGGAGACACTCATTAAATGAAAATCTGGGGAACAAAGGGACAACTAAGAGAGAAAAAATGAACACATTGGGGAATGTGAGGGAAATTGAGCTTTTAAATAAAATAAAATTGGTAATTACTTGTGCAACTTGGGGAGAGTGTGACAAGTGTGTGGGTGAATAATCATAATTAACTTAATTAAAAATATAATTAATTGTGCATGAGGACATGTGTTAGTGGGTATTTTTCTATAAAACAAATGTGGTATAAGGGAAATGGATGTCACTTATTCTTGGTAATGTTATGCTGCCGAAATTTTGTGGACTATGTTTTACTTGTGAGAGTTGTAAATTCAAGCTTGAGACAGAGTGGAAGCTCTTCCTTGCGAGGCAAGATTGAGAGCTATTGTGTATTGGTTTTGTGCTTGGCCCCTTTGCAACTCGGGGGATAAGGGGGAAGAAGACTACCCCTAGCATTGGCTGGTAGGTACCGGTGAAGTCTCTGTGATTATAAAGCAAGAGTAAGAGGGAGATAAACTCATGGAAGGACACCCTCAATTCATCTTCTTTGGTGGCGGTATTTATATTGTTGATTATTATTTGTTTTCAATACTAGTTTTGTATTGTATATTGAAGGAATGTAGTAATTGAATATTTAATTGAATTTTGGTGTTCTTGAAAGAAACAATTTCGAAAAAAATAGGTTATAATTCTATGTGCATTCGAATGCTCAAGTAGTGCTCTCAAAACTAAAGTAGTGCTCTCAAAAACTCTGAACCACCGGGTTGTTGCTTGCGATAAATGAAGGTTGAGCCTTCTTCTCTGATCTGCTAACACGATTCTCATACCTTGAGTCTTCCTTCTTTCCAGTGATTTTCTTCTACCCTTCTCCATATAGACTAATGAGTACCTGCTAGAATGCATACTCTCTATAGTTAGTCAACCTCAAGTTTAGACATCGCCCTATTCTTACCTTTAACACTTGTTAAACCATGCGAATTTTACTCCACCGCTTGAATCAATCCTCAAGGATTTGGCGTAGATTATTCCTTTCGATTCTTGTTTGTAAAATTCCTTTCTCACCTCTCGACGTGATCAGTAACTTAGACTCATAGTTACAACATGTCAACTTCAGTCCATTGTATTAACCTCTTTGGTGATTTAGTTAATCCCATTTATTTTGGTTGATGACAGTGAAGTTACTGCCACAGTCATGTAAAGTAATGGATGATTGGGTTAGTTATTAATTCTATAGAATGGTGAAGTAACGTAATATTCAGTTACGTCTGGGGTGTGTTCCTTCCCATTTTTCTTAACACTATCAACACATGCAAGATCTATGACTAGACTGGCACATAAAGTCTCAAGTCAGTGGTATTGATTTATCGTAGTGTCGATTAAAGTCTTGTTCGAAATCATTAAGGATTCAAAGGTTGTCGGGTTTGGTGGACGTGTCTGTTCATTTCCTCACTCTTGTAAAACGTTTCTCGTTAGCTCACTCCCTCCCACACAGACCCAAAATGATTGGGGGGTTTAAATTGTTAAATGCGAGGGAGTTTTAAATCAAGTTGGGCCATGTTTGTTCTTTTACACCTAACCAGAATCCCAATCAATAAAAACTTAATATTTTCTCTCATTATGAGAAGGATCGGATGTTTGAAGGTTTTATTATGATAGTTATTTAAAAAAAAAAATTACTATTAAATCTTGAACGAAAGGCATCGATATCTTTCCCTCATAATTAATGAAATCCCGGTGGATTAAATAAATTATAATACTTTGAGTATATATGTACTACCGTAAGATATTATAAGTTAGATAAACATATAATGGAATCCATATCATAGATTTGTTGATTTTCAAAAAGGGTATAATTTGCAGGATTATATATTAAGGATCCAAGAAGCTCTAATTATTATCGTATATCAATGATTAGTTATTCATTTTCTATATTAATTAAATTATAGAATAGAAACACATTTATGCATATCCTCAATTCCAATTTGCAATACAATTTAGAACCTTAAAAGAAGGCTAGAACTTCAAGAGTATTGACTTGGAACTTATGTCTTATGTAAGTGAATATTTACTTTTATTTGTTGTAAGGTCGAGATAGTTGGAGAAATTTCACTCATAGAATACCTAAATAAATTCCGTACGTTGAAAGGAAAATATGCTTTTATTTTAATATCTACTTACTCTAATGTTAAGGTGTTACTATTAAATAAATGTTTAAGGAAACAAATACAATGTAACTTATGCTTATGCTAGTGAGAGGAGTTTTAGTTTTTACGTATATATAAATGGTTCCTTGTCAATTCATTATGAAAGTTTTTTTTTTTTTTTT
>ML795508.1:411385-427044 GCA_009831015.1 Picea engelmannii | reverse complement strand
ACAATTCAGGGATATTTAGCTAACAAAAAAAATGAATTCATATGATTAGTGCATGATCCATGGTGTAATAAGTACATCATATCTGAATACCATGAATAACCACTGGTTGGTATAAAAAGTACATCATTGGAGCACATAGACAACTCATTGTCCCATCTTTATTCTTTAACCAAAGTGTTGTGTGATTCTGTTTCTAACTTGCACAACCCTTGGCCTCTAACAATATTAGCAAGTTTCATTTCTAGATCAAATTTTTGAATAGAAGTTATTCAATTTCCCCTACACTCTCCTAGTTCTTGTTGTGTAAACAATGTCTAAACCGTAGGATGAGGAACTATTACCTTAGTATGATTTTTTAGGATGTATGATCTAAAATGTTTGACAACTTTGAACACTGCAAAGTCTTTCTTGTCTATAGAAGGGTAATTTAACTCATCTCCTTGCGAATTTGTACTCACAAACAAGATCAATGCTTCATTTCCTTTTGCATCCTTTTGTGTTAACACAACAACCAGAGAATGATCAGATGTGAAAGTATAAAGAATAAAATCACGAGAAAAATCATGACTGGGTAACACATGTGCATTATATATAAAAACCTTAATTTTTTCAAAGATTCTTTCTCTTCTTGGTTCCATTTAAAGTCAATGTTCTTTCTAATAATCTTTTGTAGAGGTTTAATAGTTTCAACACAATATGGTATGAATTTTCTAACAGATTTTTTTTTGCATTGCTTTGTTATTATGAGACAAAGGCAAGTGACATATCACCTTCACATGTCCAGTGTCTATGGAAATTCCTTCCTTAGGTATAATGTGACCCAATAATTTCCCCTTAGTAACCCCAAAATGTATTTCATTGGGATTGAGGGGAATTCCATTCTTCCTACATCTTTCGAAAATATCAATAATATGGGAAACATGATTAGCTCTATTATTTGAATAAAGAGTGACATCATCTAGATAAACAACAACACTTTTATTAATTAGTCTTCAAAATGAAACATCAATTGCTCACTGAAAATTAGCCCTAGCATTGATTAGGTCAAAAGGAATTTGTTTATAAGCGAAGGTTCCCCATTTAGTGCAAAATGTGGTTTTGACCATATCTTCCTCAACTACTAGAATTTGCTTATACCTAGAGAACCCATCGAGGAGAGAAAACATATCATACCCATATATGGTTTGCAAGAGTTGCTCCATTGGTGGGACTGGATAGTTATCCTCTTGTGAGGCTTTGTTCAAATTCCTGGAATCAACACATAAGCAGATTTCTCCAGCTATGTTTCTTACAGGAACAAGGTTAGAAACTCAAGTAGAATGTTTGACCTAGAAAATTATCCCAGCATCTAACATTTTTTTCAATTCCTTTTGGATTTGAGGCTCAAGAGAAGGGTAAAATCACCGTAACTTCTATTGGAATGATTTAGTTTTATTTTTCATTGGAATGACATGGTGAATGATTCATGTGTCATATGATTTAATATAGTTGTATGACCAAGAAAACACATCTTGATATGATTTAAACAACTTGGTATGTTATTTTTTCTTGTTTAGATTATCCTCTCCCAAAGTTAACATTTTTTGGATCTTCTATGGTGCCCAAATATATAATATTATGTCCTAAACTTGAACTACTAATTTTTACATTTGGTGATCCATGAATTTTACTATGCAGGTCATAAATTTCAAGGTTTACAACACCCTTAGGCATGGTATGAAAATTTGTAGTTTCCTCCTTGTTATAGCCTTAATCTCCACCTTGTAGGCCAGAGAGGATGTCGTTAGTGGATAGAAGCCTTAATCCAAATTTTGCATGATATTTGACCCTTTCTAGAGAATTTTTGGAGGGCCTTGCGTGACACCTAGCATGCAACAAGAGAGGCCTCCCTAGACAACATTGGCTTAACAAGCGAGGCATTGTCAAACTTCTAGAAAAGATGAGTTACGAGGCGAGGGGCGAGAGATGAGTTGGATCTTAGTGGAAAAAACCTAGGAACTCACATCATTTGAGTTTCTAGTGGTCTCTAGAAGATATATAAGCCTCTCCTAAGCCTTCTCCAAGAGATATATAACAGAGGAAAGCCTTGGACAAGTAGAGGGAGAATTCAATAGCAAGGTTATGTTTCCAAACTATAGAAGTATTCATCCAGAAGTCATTGGAGACTAGCATGACCAAGGAGCTGTAAGGATAAGAAAGGAGTAGGGATATTGAAGGAGCCTACATCAACACTTGAGGTATTCTATCTTGATGTAATTTCTTATGTTTAATCAATAGGTCATTTGGTTTTCCCTTTGAATGCTTGTCATTGATGTATACATGTTCAGATCTGATCTTGTAGATTATAGATCAGGTTAGATTCAAGCTAGATATAGGATTCTAGCATTGTGAAGCAAGTAGAATGGTTTTGTATTGTCTTTGGTGTGCTGGAAGCAGGTCGTAGAATTTGGAGCTGGAACTTCAGGATTGCAGTAGCTAGGATACGCTAAAGACAACCTTCAAGAAAAGGTAAGCCATTCACTCAACTCTTTGTATGTGATCCTATTGTTTGTTTCTAGGGAATCCATAGGAAGTATACACCCTCCTATCTAGGATAAATATGATGATCCTAGGGAGATATTACTGATCTATTCACTGAGATCCCTGAGATAATTTTGCACATAATAGATTGGCGACTCCACCGGGGAGAATCCGTTCTTTTTTAATCTCTTTGCCTTTATTTGCCTCTGTTTCTGTGGTTTCAATCTTGATGTCTTCCATTAAGGGTTTCAAGGCTCAGATCCAGTAGATCTGAGAGGTCTGGAAGATTCTCTTCCCTCTAAAAAATTCAAAATTTTGACAGGCCTCACTTGTTGCACTACTTTTGTCCCACGAGGCCCCCTCGCGTGTTGCCTCACCTGTGTCCCATGGGGCCCTCACAGATATGCATTTTTTCAATGCTTAGCCCATGTCTTTCCATTTTGAGACTTCCTTTGATATTGTAGAGCTATGGAATATCTTGTCTGAGTGTCTTGGTACCCTTGCTGCAGAAATTGGCTTGTCACATTGATCATTTTCAAGGTTGTAGTTTAGTAGATTGGTGTGAAATATTTTTCTTTGTTTGGATAGTATTCATTTTGCTATCTTAACTTTCCACTTTCATATCTCAGAAGTTGAACTCAAAGTTCAAAAGATCTGAAGAGATCTAGGAGCTTATTCCATTGGTTGCATGTTTAATTTCACATGACCTTTGTGTATCACTAGATCTCCCCTCATGGGCACGTTTTTGAGTGTGATCATTTTAGTGACATTAGAATAGGCTTATCTAGACTTCTTCCTAATATCCTACAAGATTTTTTCTTGCTATTTTTGTTTTGTCCTTGTTTGCATTAGTCTTTCTTGTTGAGGTCAAGATTGTATTATATTGCAAATTGGAAAAACTTTGAAAAAAAAAATCCTTTGCATGCTTAATTCACTTTTGAAGCATTAGTGTTGTGAGTGTCATAGAAGAATTTGTTTCTCTTGGATATTTTGTGTTTGATTGGATGATTGGTTTGTTTGAGGATTTATTTCAGTATTAAAAATAAAAAGGAAACATCTCTATCCCTCCCATAGCTGACTTTCATCAAATTGAAATATTTTTCACTTGCATATTTTCATTGTTTGGTTGGGTCAAGAGTCCTCACATCATACAAAGTTTCATCCATTACCCGGACCTAAGCAAAAAGAAATAAAAATAAGTGCTTAATTCGAAAATTTATTAGACATTTTCTTTGATAGTAAACCAACATTAGATAGGTTTAGGGCCTTAAATTATGATTGGAGAGTAAACTCTCCAAGGCCATTAAACTCAACCTAGAATTCATTAAAGAGTGTATAAATCCATTCTTGCAATCGGTGTGTTGGGAATCTCCTCTAACACATGAGTCACGCACGAGGTCACATCGGGGAAAGCAGGGAGATTGCCCCTCTCTTCTTGTTTTGGTGTTTGTGGTATCACTTTGATCATTACGCATACGGGGGTTCTATTGGGTCACACCTTTAGAGCTTCGAGCTTAGCTACCCTTCCCTTACATGTGATTGGACTTACGAGTGTTCACCCGACCATCGATTGTTAGGTAGTAACCTTAGCGGATTTTCCTAGGGATCCACATAGGTGACTGCAGGTGGGATGTGACTGTAATACATGGGGAAGACGTTCATTCACGGTCCCAATTTTCTCGGAAGGTTCCTGCCTTAATAAAGGGTACTTGCACTAGTTAGGGTTGTTTCGTGTTGATCATCATAACTGCTCCTCACATCTTCCCTAGTCAATCTTGTGGGGACTTCATTTCTCCACAGGGTTGGTTTTCAGAAGGCCCCTGAGCCAATTAGTTTGCTTTTTGTTTCCTAGATTTGATTAGGGGTGTGCTCTTTGATTTTGAGTCTAGGTCGGCCATAGGTTGATTGTTTTTTATTAATTACATAGACTTTTCACCGTGGTTGAACTATTGCACGAGTCCTGTCGATTATGAGGACTAGATCCTATTACATAGGTGGAACCGCCTCTAAAGTGGTGCCATATCCGTGATGAAGAATTTGAAGGGTCATATTTTTGGTTCGACAAAGTCGGTTTAGTTGAGGTAGAAGTGGTCGATGAACATCATCCACCCAACTTCAACACACCTTTAATTGAACCAGATGCCCCTTTACTATTCCAAGTGAGGGACATTTTTAGTGAACCTTTTTCGTTATTTAGTCATCCTCCTACCATGTCTGAACCTAGTGATTTGTTTAATGAAAATGAGTCCGTAAGCCCATCCTCAAGTGGGATTGGGGGAAAATCATCCGAGGGCATCCTGGTAATGTCCTCATTGTCATCCCTTAACTCCATTGGACCTTCACCGTACATACCTTTTGTTTTTGGTTCCTCCATGTGGGGGACATCCTTTGTATCATCGAATCCATCCATTAGTGTACCTAGCATGCACACGCTCATCCCTCGTACTTCCATGCCCACTTCCAGATTCTTTTCCAGTGGGGGGATGAAATTTGGTTTCAACATGGGAAGTGCATCCCCTTCCACTTCTGCTAATATAATGAACGACTCGATGTCATCAGGGGAAGGTGTACCTTTTGGATGGAGTATGCCTAGTGGTTTTGGGGCTGTCCCTAGTCAACCTGGGGGAAACAATACTTCTAGAGGTTTTCCTTTTCCACGGGTCAGCACAACTTTCCCTGGGGGCACACCCCTTGGGGGTAATTTGATTCTTCCCTTTGTCCATACATTTGGTCTTGGAGGTTTCTTCCCCGATACTATCACTTGGAACCATTTTTCTAGAGGGCCCATTTTTCCCTTTGGTGGAAATTCCCATGGGATCTTTTTTGGTGGCAGGAGTAGTCATGATCCTGCCAGTGCCACCATCCCCTAGGGAACTCACTCTCCAACCATTTTTCAACCTTCCAGTAGCACCAATATAGAGGGAATGCAAGGTCCATCTGGGACAACAAAGACTTCACCTCCCTCCCAGTCCTCATTCACACCGTTGTCATTTCTTGCAACACTTGACTTACTAGATTTGTCATGGTTGATGAATGAACCTATTTCCCATGACCCCTTATGGCCAACGATTCCATCAAAATTCTCATCATAAATTCCAAAGTTTGACAGTAAGTCAAGAGAAGACCCCTCCACACACATCATGACATACCATTGGTGGTGCTCGTCCAATTCTTTAATAGATGATAATGTGAGATTGTGTCTTTTCCAGAGATCCTTTACTGGAGCCGATGCCAAATTTTATATTGAAATGAAAGGCAGTTCTTTTAGAAGCTTCAACGACCCAACAATGGTGTTTTTAACCCATTCCCAAATGCCTATTTGGTATGAGATAGGAACAAAGATCTTGACTTCTTTGTGTCAAAACAATGCCACCCATATTTCTGATCATATACATGAGTGGCATCAGAGGTGTAGGATGATTAAGATTCATATTATAGACAAGCTCCTTACGAAAATGGTTCACCAAGTCCCTCTTACCACTCATTGCTAGGGATGTAGCTATGGTCGGGGCGACCATTGAGGAGCAAGCTATTTTGTGTGCCCAACATCTAGATTTGATTTATTCTCAGTCAAGTACTTTGTATGATATCATCCCAAATGCTCCTCGCTCGTCAACTAATCCTCATCAACCTCACCCAAGACCCCACACCGATGATGTAATTAGCTCTATCTCCCATGCACCCATCAACCAACTAGTTGATCATCTGGGACAATTGTCTATTCAATCACAACCATCAAGTGCTGGGACTAGTGCTCACATTGTTTTGGTCCCTACTCAAACTTCTGAGGTAAATTCGGTGCGGTCCATGCAACTAAAGAATCCTTAGCAACCTGGAGGCTAGAAAAAGTGAAACAAGAAGAAAAATTCCGCTAATGAGAAAGGGACTGCCACTAGCCAAACTACCTAGGAGTGAGGCACTAAAGAAAAGAAGAAGCGTCATTTTCCATGCACCATTTGTGGGGAGTACTACCCTACTCACTAGTTCCTCAGGAAGGATGAGGTCCACAAATTTTTGGCACATCAATAGGTTCCTCATTAGTCTATTGTCTTAACTCATCCTTCCCACCCTCAACCTCAAAACATGGTTGCTTCAAATCCTGCCCCTCTGACTGGGAGCATCGTAGGTACTCCTCACCATGAGGGGTCTCCATAGAATTCTCCTATTCATATGTGTGACCACACAGTCAACTTGCAGACAAGAGCATACAACTATGACATTCCCAAGCCTTCCAATGCTTCCTTCGAAGCAACATATTCATCCCATCCTGGTGTCCCTCTCCAGATAGATAAGCCACTCCTTGATGCACCACTTCACCCCCCGAAGGGTGTTCTTTGATGTACGATGGATAATCCCAACACACGAGCTTCCCACAACTACAGTATTGTGGAAGACTTAGCCCAATCACCTTGTGCCATGTCGGCTCTTGAAGTTCTCCAAAGATTCCATATGCAGCGAAAAGCCTTGCTCTCAACCATAGGCGGGGTTGATACCTCAGATTTGAGCTTAATCACCTTTGAAACTACCCAAGTTAATCATCAACTCTCCCATCAGGTTGCTTTTGAAATCATAGTGCGAACGTTAGGGATAAACATCTACTAGACAGTGGTGGATGAAGGAGCCTCGACTTGCATCTTGTCGATTTCTTGTTGGAAAGCCATTGGCTCTCCCAAGATTTATACATATGGTACACTTTTAAAATCCTTCAATGGACACATGTTCCAACCCCATGGAATAATCACCGCCTTACCCATCGATTTAGGTGGTAAGATTGTCTCCGTCACCGTGGAGGTCGTTGATGCACTACTTTAGTACAATATGTTACTCAGGCATACTTGGTTCTACGATATGACTGTAGTTGTCTCATGAGTCTTTAGGGTCCTATGCTTCCCTCACCAAGGGAAAATAGTTACCATCGATCAACTTTCATTTTGTACCCCAGACCTTGGATCCAATGCAAGGTCTAATGTACCCTTTGTCGGTGATTCCACATAGTCTTATTTGCATGTTGGTATGGGGATGTTCAAAGATCCTTTGCTTATGGGTATTTTTCCTCTCCCCCGCCCCCTCACCATATTCTTTTGCAACCATCAACCTCATCAAAATGATTTCCTCATCTACCAATGAATCCGTTGGGTCTTTTGATCCTTGGGTGGTACCTCACCTTGAGGATGTTGATTCGTTTGAAGAATCCATGCTGCTTAACCCGATAGATATTGTTAATCTGACAATCCCATCATCATTCGCTAATAATGGTCAAAAAATCCATCCTCATATGGAGTGAGACCAACCTACTCAGCCTGAACGAGTTGCTGACTCTCTCAGTTCACATGACTCCCTTGCTTTTGAGTTGCTTTCAGAAAAGGCCATCTTGGATGTCATGGATTCCATAGAAAAGCCAAGGGATGAGGTGCTACATCAATCATATTTTCCTCATTTTGAACCCATGAGAGTTAGCATGATGAATCATGATCCGAAACTGGGGGAATTTGCTGGGGCATCTAGTGAAACCCCTAGTCTTGATCCTTTTCTGCCTTGGATTTTTTTTCTTCGAAACTTGCCATCAAATTTTTTGCTACCCCTTCCATCGAAGATTCATGTCTCATACCCACTTTACGTATTGATGGATCCCATCAAGGAGCTTCCCTAGCTTGCGAGACTACTCACAATGAGTATCTTTGTAGGCGAAAATTTGATCCCATGTGGCATGGCCTTGGCATGGTGTGCCATATGATGCCAACATTGGCTCATGAGTCCATTGATTATGAAAAGGATCCTTGGCCTGAGCCTCACAATGGGATCTACTTTGCATAGTTCATCAATATGTGTAGTTCCTTGTACATAAGTGTGTGTTGTGAGTGATTTTGTTTTGCATATATCATATCGAATTTTTTTTTCCAAATATATTTTCCTCTTTGAGATTTCACTATGCGTTTTGACATTGGAATCTAGTTTACATGTGTTGACATGATTCTAAGGACATTTTTTCTTTTACGAAGATGACGAATTCCACTGAAATTGAGGTACGTGTTCCCAAACTAGCATATAGGGATAGGTTTTTCTCTGCACTTTCCGCTTTGCATTATTAACCATCCATATTGCCAACATTATGCCTTAGGTTCGAACCCAATCGGTTGTGACCTTAGCCACTCTTTTTGCACACCGTAACCAGTTGGTAGTGCCTAACCTTCATGGGCGCCCTAGTTAGCACCCAGATTTCCATTTAGTTCCTATGCTGCATTTTCTCGTAGGCCAGAGAGCCCTCTTTTATCTCCACCATGACTTGAAGATTGAGCCTCATTTTCCTCTGTTCATCTATATTCTGGCCATATCCCGTGGGGGTTCCTAAATTTTTTTATGTTTCTTAATGGTCACTTATGCATTTGCTACTTGCATTATGCCTCTCGTTGCTACGTTGTTATTTTCCCATATCCCGCTTACTGCTATGTAGTCACCTTGACCATACGCCTCTTGCATTTTTTGGCCTCCGCTTTGCATCTACCCACCTAGGGAGAGAACAAATGATAAGAGTGGACCTTACTTTCTAGTACCATTTGCATTATTCATTGCTTAGGTCAGTTCCACGTGCTTGGAACATAGGAGCATGCTGTTAATCCACTCGTTATCTCTTGACAAGTCTCCTTTAAGCTCTTTTCAGACTCTTTAAACATGAAAAGATTTCCGAGTGAGATTATTTTCCTTCACACTCGTTAAATGGTTTGAAAGGACACCTATTTGATATATGTTTAACCATTTTATGGGCTGGATGGAATACTTACGAAAAATGAATACTGTAGTCCACATGGGCTAGAAGAGTTCTCTCTTGTACTGTTGTATACTTTTTCGAACTTGGGGACTAAATTTACGAAAACAAACATCGATCTTACTTGGGTAACTCTTTCATGCTTGTTAAACCATGAAGGAGACTGATCATACTTGTGTCATTCTTTTGTGCTCGTTAAACCATGAAGGAGATGAAAAAAACTAAAAAACAAAGAGTGGGGGTTTTTCACCATTGGTCTATTCTCAAAATGACAGCGTCAGTCGAGTCACCTTTGAACATGGCACATGTTTGATTCCTCATCATTCAGTTGTGTTTTAGCTTTCCTAGGAGTTGTCCCAGTAATATGAGTGAGAGATAATCCTCCGAATGGTTACTCTTCCAATCATCATGGAGAGTGTTTCAATGCCTCCTGTGTTGTTGCAATATATTCATTGAGCTCTTATTTCTTGCTGCCAAGTCACCATTTTGTTGTGCTATATGTTCAAGGGAAGTTTAAGCATGAGTCAACCATCTATTGTTTTGTTGACTTTCCAAGTCGTCCATCCCTGTGTCAGTTGTACTTTGTGATTCTCTCTCTTTGAATAATCTCTCGGTGTATGTTTCATGTCAATTGATGGAGGATACATCAAGGCCCTACTTCGACAGATCTCTTCCTATTGACTTCAACACATTACCTAGGATAGGGATCTAGAAACTGACTAATACCTTGGAGCTTGTAGTCATAAGTGGCATGCCTCCTCATGACTGACAGTGGGTTTTTATCAATGACTCATGATAGATTGAGTCTATGAGTGTTTGACACCAAATCATATATTCACACTCCTAGATTGTATTAGGTACTTTGGGGTCCATATTCATCATCGATGGGTCCCCTTGCGTTTGTTAATGCGGTAATCAAATGATTTATACCATGCTATAAATCAGTTCACCTATTCACATGATGTAGATTCCTACCATCGATGTTTGGGATGAAGAACTTGGGTTCAAGACTACATCCTTCATTCACAACATCCCCTCCCAAGTTGCAATGGAGTATATCACTTGTATATGAAGACTTTGGGGGCACTCTCCTGGATATTCATTGTCTTCTTGACATCTATATGTTGTGTCATAGATCCACATTGTATTTGTTGGTGGCTATGATTGAGTTCAAGATGTATATCCACATTGTATTGTCCTGTGGATATGGTCTTATTGATGACATGGATCCACTATGTATTCTTTTGTGGCCATGGTTTAGCATTTCATTTGATGGATCCATAGTGTATTATTTAGCGACCATGCTCAATCTGAGTCTGAGTATGTCTACCTAGGGGATTGGTCTATATATACTCATCCTTGGTGTTTGAATACATGTCTTCTTTGCTCTACCAAACCTCCTTTTCTCTCTCCCTGTGCTACCTTATATGGACACTATTGTATTGTATTTCAGCCATCCACTCCTTTCATGACCTTTCACATTAGGGGGCATTTGTTATATCCTTAATCTCCAACCTATAGGTTAGAGAGGAAGCCATTAGTGGATAGAATTCTTATTGCAACTTTTTCCTGAGGTTTGACTCTTTCTAGAGAGCGTGACACCTAACATGCAACAAGCGAGGCCTCGCTAGACAAAAATGGATCAACAAGTGAGGCACTATAAAACTTATAGAAAAGATGATTTACGAGGAGAGGGATGACATATGAGTTGGATCTTAGTGGTAATAGCCTATGAAATCACATCACTCAAGTTTCTAGTGGCCTCTAGAATATATATAAGCCTCTCCTAAACCTCCTCCAAGAGCTACATAATGAAGTCAAGCCTTGGAAAAGTAGAGGGTGAATTCAATAGAAAGGTTATGCTGCCAATCTATAGAGGTATTCAACAAAAAGTCATTGGATCCTAGCATGACCAAGGATCTATAAGGAGAAGCAAGGAGAAAGGAGATTGAAGGAGACTACATCAACACTTGAGGTATGCTATCTTGATGTAAGTTCTTATGTTCAATCAATAGGTCATTTGGTTTTCCCCTTGAATGTTTTTCATTGATGTATAAATGTTCATATCTGATCTTGTAGATTATAGATTGGGTTAGATTCAAGCTAGATCTAGGATTCTAACATTGGGAAGTAAGTAGAATGGTTTTGTATTGTCTTTGGTGTGCAAGAATAAGGTTGTAGAGGCTGGAGCTGGAACTTCAAGACTGCAACATCCAGGATATGCTAAGGACAAACTTCAAGAAAAGGTAATCCATTCACTCAACTCTTTGTATGTGATCCTATTGTTTGTTTCTTGGGAATCCATAGGAAGTTTGCCCTCTCCTATCCAGGATAACTAGGTTGATCCTAGGGAGATATTACTGATCTATTTAGTGAGATCCCTGTGAGCATTTTTCCCATAATACTCCTTTGTCTCTACCTCTTTCAAAGCTTCCTAAAAATCATCATCATCTATGGCAAGGTCCCTAAAAGTTTCCTTGTTAGTTAGGAATTCAAGGATCTATTCATCTCCTTCAAAAACTCTCCACTTTGTCACATTATTGGGTAAAAATGGTTGATATAACGATTCCATGATGAATATGGAGGCTTTGAAATATTGTAGTGGGGATTATATAGAAGCACTTGTGGTTAGTGAGTCTGCTTCCATGTTTTTAGATATAGGAACAACAATGATGTTGAATGCTGAAAAATGATCAATTAGTCTATAAACTTCTTGCTAATAATTTCTAAGATGTAAAGAATTGCAATGAATCACATTCTTAATATGTCTTACTAAAATCTCAAAATACTTTAATCTTCTCAATCTTAAGATCGATGGATTTCTTCAGTCCATGAACTAGGGCTTCATATTCGACAGTGTTGTTCGTACATTCAAATTCCAACCTTGAAGATAGAAAATCACATTTCACTTTTGGATATATTATCATACACCCAACTCCAACTCCTTATAGAGACTTAGACATATCTAAAAATAGAGTCCAAACATCTGATGTATATTCCAACTCGATTTTGTTCTTATAAAAAAATTCTAATCCTTTGCCTTTCTTGTTTACAATAATATCTTCATCCGACAAAACTTTTGTGCTATTTCTCCTTCAAGAGAAATGTACTCTTTTAAATTCATTTCAGACCTCTGTGTTTTAGGTATTTTATAAATATGAGCGATGAAATTCCAAAAATAAGAGTCTAATGCATAATTTCCCAAGATAGGACATTCCAAAGATGTTGGTTCATTTATTACCTCAAGCTCACTCATCGTATGCCTTAGGTATCTCTCCCAATATATTCTAATCTTGTTAGGTTGACCATTCTAAGAGAGCCAGAGATGAGACCAATCAGATGAAAAATAACCTTCCAACTTTTTTGACCAATCTCCACAGAGGAGTAAACCATATGCTTCTGGGATATCGACCACTACTATATTAATAAATTGATGGACTTTAGAATTGGAGGCTACTCTTATCAAGAGATATTTCAAATCACCAATCACTTTTACCTTAGATCTATCCAATTGTATTATGTGTGTAGAGAACTTGGTTGGCGTTGCATTCAATTTTTTACATACTGAGTATGGCATGACATTCGAGGAAGCTCATAAGTTGACCAAACAATTATGAACATTTTGGTTGAAAATTTCAAATGCTAGCGAAAATGGGGTGGTTAAATATTTAGATTTTCTTTTAGTCACTGCTATATTGACCACTTCTTTCTATATAATGTTATCAATTGATTTTATTGTGATTCTAGTAGGGCGAAAGAGTGGTGCTTTATCATCTTTTAGAGCATTTAATAAGATCTTGCGTTGCTATGAAATTTTGCATAAGTCCATGATAGAAATGTTTGCTTTGATTTTCTTGAGATCCTCCACAACATTTTAATCCATGGTTTTTGACTCTACACCATCTACCCTGGGTAAATCAACAATTACAGGTGTCGGTTTGTTATTAGGGTTAGGATTCTAGGAAGTATTCCTAATTGTTTGAGGTGCAGTTGGTTGATGTTGAATGAGGGTTCCCTTAATCCTTGTTTGTACTGCTAATATTTCTATGATTACTTCATCCTCATCTAATAAATTCACCCTAGGTAGCACATCCCATAGAACCATAACTGTCTCAGTTGTATTTTCATAATGTTCTACATCCGATAGTCTTTCTGGATGGTCACCAACTTGCTCAACTTGAGTGCAACCATCAAGAAAATTGTTGGATACCAAATTCATGGAATTTACCCACTATGAGCATGCTTTCTCCAAATTGTTTTCTTGATGATAGCTTCAATAATTTTCCATAGCCACTTCCTGTAGATATTAGTTCACATTTTTTGGGGGAGGTTCAATAGGTTTCGGGGGAAAAGGTATCCTAAAAAAAGGATTGTAAGGTATTTTATTTGAGATCCTTTCACTTGAGTTCCTATTTACGTCAATTATTTCATTTGAAAATTTGTAATCATCCTCTGCATACTTTCCATATCCATGAAATCATTCTCTTTACTGTCTACAAGTTGTTTTATCAGAGGCCTTGTCAAAATTAGATTCCTTTTTGGAGGGTTTAACTCTTTCTTTGCCAAAGTGGCTTGTCCTTATTTACATCCTCTCATATCAAATTTGATTTTTTTGCTTCTTCAAAATTTAATGCCAAGGTGTTCTGCCCTGCCCTCTTAACAAACATCGATATTGGTTTCAGAAGAGAATTAACATAGACTTTTATTTGAAGTTCTTGGGTCAGGGAAGTACCATATTGGAACTTATTTAGGATAGTCATGAATCTTTGATTAAAATATTTAACATTTTCCCCAGGGCCCATGACTAAAGTAATGAGTTATTCCATCAAGGCCCCCGTAGTTGTTTCTTCATCGAACTTATCTATGAAAGATTTCTAAAAATACACCTAGTTAGTTATTGACCCTGCATGAAGATTGAAATACCAAGTGGATGTGGAATTCTCAAAGGTATAAGGGAATAGTCGACATACTACATCTTCATGTTGCACATTCATCAATATGATGGGAAAGATAAAATTCTTAACATGATCCTCAAGGATGCAAACAAATTCAAGGTCATATTTAGGAAATAAGTGATTTGGGTGTTGGATAAATAATGAAGGGCCAAAAATAAGGCTAGATCACCATGATACAACTAGGGCTAATTTACATTTTGGTTGTTAGCCATTGGATATTCAAGTTTTGACCTATTAGAATCAGAGTCTGAGTTGTATTGGTAATCCAAATGAATAGTCTTAGGTGGGGTTAGGGTAAGAGTATTCATATTTGAGGAAATCAAACCAAAATGTTGATCGATTTCTTGCAGAGATAGTTCCACCCAATCATCCACCGTGTGAACAAAAACTACGAACCTAGTAGTGTTTCTTCGATGGGGAAGCAATAGAGCTATCAATCATGCACTGATTTTCTTAGTATAGGCTTGAGTGAGGTGTCTGAATGTGTTCACTTCCTTGTTTGATATTATATATAAGATTGATTCAACATATATTCAAGTGTTACCCAAATCCTAAGGTGGCGAGTTATCATAAGTTTGACCTTCAGGATTAGCGATTAATGAACATGGGTTGTTTTCATGACTTTCCATACTAAGGCCCCCTTCTAACACCAATTACATTGAGGGGGATGACTTCCCAATCCTCAATAATAGGGATTAAACCCAAGGATGAGGCCTAATTAGACGTCTCCCCATTTGGTATGGAATAATCCTCCAATTTAATGGTTCAAAAACTATTCTATGGGCTTTAACAATTCCTTTCTTTCTCTTTTGTTTTCTGATATTTTAGACTTACACTAATAAAAAAACTAACCTAATTGTTCAAAGGGGGTTTCTTCTTTATAATATAACCTATAAATATATTAGTAGACACATATGTGATTTCTAATCCTTTCAGAAATAAGTCCTCCAAGGAATATTAACATACAATCGATATCATCAAGTTGAAAGAGATGAAAATATAAAAATCATAACTAATTCCATGAACATATTTAATAGAAGTAACTAAGAAAACAATTTTACTAAGAATAAAAGAAATTCAATCAATGTTGTAAGAAATATTATTAGGAATCAAAATTATTACTAGATAACTGAGACATTCACACAACAAATGAATAATCCACGATCATGGTAAACACACATAAATTTCTTAATAAACCTAAGTGCTTTTGCTCAAATAAAATTTATCAAAACTTTTCTTTGAATTAATTCTTGGCTTAAGACCTTTTCAAAAATTGGTTTCATAGTCAAATGCACTTCCACCTTTACATTTTGCATCTATACTCTTAATCATAGATATAAAAATAGCAAAAGTAGAAAAGTAAAAGTAAATAAATCACCATGTTTCTATTTCTGAGGTGATGTGTGTTGAGATTGACAATA
>ML795508.1:385340-411347 GCA_009831015.1 Picea engelmannii | reverse complement strand
TTGAATCAATATTGTATCAATTTTCTCAATTATCTTTTATTTCAATGATTTGATATTATTTTGAAGTGCTTACTTAATTACCAATGCATACATAAATCAGAACAACACATAAAACACAGTACACCATAATTTTTATGTGGAAAACCAATGTAGGATAAAACCAAAAAACATCTTTCTTTATGCTCTTCTGCAAGCACCGACTTACCATTTATAATCTTTCAACTTGAAAATCACCCACATGTTGCAAATAATGAGGACACCAATCCTCTTAAGCACCAACCTATTACAAATGATGAGGACACCAATCCTCTCATGCACCAACCTATAGAGTAAGGACACAACCCCTCTCCCCTATACCACCCTGCCTCCCTGTATTCATTTTTCTCCAAACAAATTCTTTACACAACTAGACCTTTCTCAAGACTTTTCTCTTTTTAATTAAATAACCATTGGATATATTTCCAATTCAATTCCTGTGAACAATTATAGAACCTTTTCCATCTCTTATCATCGACTTTATACTCGATCAAAGCACATCCCTATTTATAATATCTTTTCCTAATTTCGACTAACTATATGTGGATGCATAACAATTATATTGTTGACATATCTTGACTAGATCAAACTCTGGTTAGTTATATGTGGACACACTTATGTCTAAATTAAGTATGTGAACGCATAACAGTTATATTGTGGACATATCTTGAGCACATCAAAGTCCAGTTAGTTATATGTGAACATACTTATGTCTAAATTAAGAATATTTCTTGTTTAGTTACAGATGGACATTCTTTGACTAAATCAAACAGACCAAATCTACCTTGTTTTACAAAAACATTCAAGGATCATCGTTGATCCTTTCAATGATTAACAAAGGATCAATTTTGTGACCAAATATTCTAATGAATGAGCTCCAACTCATCTCTAGTAACAAAATCTAGTCTTATAAGAGCATCTCCTCAAATTGATGCAACAATTCACATTCTAGTTTATAGAACACCCAATGCTCAGATAGAAAAGGAGTGCAAAATTCAAGTCACAAGTCTTCATCTTGTCGCACTTGCCCTGCAATACACTCACCCAGTCATCCCACCAAATTGTGAGCGTGCCCTAGTGAATCACTCACTTGACTACTGAACTTCCACTCATTTCATTGTAGTCCACTTTTTCTCTTGTCGCACCAGCTTCGTCTCATCACACTCCACTACGTCGTTCACCACACTAGCTCAAGGCACCCTTTAGTTTTTGCACATTTGTCGTTGTGCTGTAGCACCAAAATCTGTCGCTCCACTTCACAGTCATAGATAGGGATATATTTCATAGTATCCTTCATTGCATTTTTCTCCATTGTACTTCACTTCTGAACTGCATCATGGGTCATCCCCCTATCCATCCAGTTGCAGTTATCTGTTATCACCAAAAATTCATTTAGGACTAATCATATCTGTGATCAAGTCCTAGCCATTGATATTCTTCTATGTCATTTACACTTTTGTTCTTCGATCCTTTTGCACACTTCTATTTTCATCCTTTCATGACTTCCTCTATCTGCACATCATACTTTGTGCCATACTATCTATTATTGTGCACACTTCTATTTTCATCCTTGTCTGTTATTATGTGCACTTCTATTTTCATCCTTGTCTGTTATTGCGCAAAGTATGATGCACTTCCTCTATCTGTGCATCATACTTTGTGCTGTAATGTCTGTTATTGTACTATAACTGACCATCTCCATCACCACTTTGACATCAATAACAACATATGTGCAACAATGTACCAGTTGCGGTCGTTGCATGTTGATGCATCTCGACTACTTCCTTTACTACTACATTGACCATTGTATGCTTGATAGTTTCTACCTCCAGAGTGGGAGTCTCGGTTGTTGCATGTTCAACATCATAGGCATCCTGACTTGTGCATGCATGTGATCTTATTCTCATATATCTTCCTTGAATTTATCCATTTCATAAAAAGATCCCTAATAATAATCTAGCTAATTTCTTAAGAATTCCAACTCTTTCTTCATATTTTCTACCTCAGCTTCATTGGCTCGAGCCTCATCAATGGTAGCATGAAAAATTGCTACCCCTATAGTGACAAGCTCGTTGATCTTTTACCTATTCATGTCAAGAAAAGGCTCCTTGGTCGTACACACAACAACACTGTTGACATCAACCTTTTTCGCCTTCTACATTCTTTGAACAATGGATTGCCTCCGTTGGTTGTAGGCTATATATTCTAATCTAGATTAGAAAAAATTGGAGGAATCATCTTGTAGGGTCATTTTAATGGCAAGTCCCAGTTTGAAAAATTGGGGTCTGAAACCTTCTGTAGCCATTTTGAGGCATTAAATGACATTTTTTGGGGTTTCTATGTCTAAAATTTGTGTCCACTCTCTTCACAATGTTATACATTCAAAGACCTTTCTAACAATGTAAAAAATTCCTCAATTGGAGATTGTATGTGAAAGTTATGCCTCCCACAAGTTTATCTACCTTCTTGAGCACCATTGTATGACTGGATGCCACGTCAGNCACATGTGGAATTTTGAGAAGATTATAGAAGTTACAAACCTTATAACTAATTAAAGGTTGAGGAAGTCAAAACCCTACCCTTAGATGGCTATCTAGATATGTTAAATATTAGGCCGCTAGGAGGAGAAGGGGTTTTGTTCTTTAGTATTGTATTTGTTCCATAGTTTCGGAAAGCACCTAGGGGTGGTATTTTGAGAGAATAATATAGCAGATATTCTGTAGCATCCATATAGGCCATATTATCAAAGGAAACTCAATAGATAGTGCCTCTTTATTTGTACTTGCATTTGAAGAAAAGAGAGTAGACCGACCTCACCTTCTAGTTGGGTTTTCTCGCATATTAGTTTTCCTAGGTTATATATTGTGTTTATTTATGGATTGTGTTTGAGTATTTATTCATGTTCTCTATTTTTCAGATTTCAACTATTTCATACATTTTAAGTAGAAAACCAATAATTAAAGAATATGATATGTAAAGGAAATTAACCTTCACAGTAAAGATTTCGGTATTTTATAAGATTTGTTGTGAAGAACTGTCTAGTGGAATATGCAAAACAATTTACATATCATATTGGTATAAGAGTAGATTTTCTTGGGGTATTTGTGGAAATTTGCATGGATCCAAGAATCTATTTAAGAAGAAAGTCACAAAACCCTAGAATGGCCAACGAGTTTGTTCATAACAACCCTTGAGATCCAACAGAGGAGAGATTCGCGAGGCTAGAAGAGAAATTTGTTGACATATCTCACAATATGTACTTGCTCATGGAATCTCTTGCAAGAAAGATCAAACCATTCAGAGAAGTTGGAGGCTCAAACTCAGAGATCAGATCCAACAAGAAACCAAGGGATAACAAAGACCCAAAAAAGGAGTCGCGGAACGAGAAAGAGTAGCCAAGTTCTAGTACCATAAACCCTTCATAGGATTTATTCAATATGGAAGAAAACATGGACATAAATCCATACCAAGGTGAGATCGATGCATTACAACTGAATCATTCGTTTCAACAACTAGAATTTTATTTTAGCATTCACCATATATATGAAGAACAAAAGGTATTATTTTCCAGACTGAAGTTAGAGGGACATACTTTAACCTAGTCAGAAATCTATACAAAAACACTCAGTCTAGAGGGTGATCCACCAGTAACTAGGTGGGAGGAATTCAAAACCTTCATAAAGTCTCAATTATACCCTATTGGGTATGTAGAGGACCAATGGATTCAGTGGCGCTACTTTAGGCATAAGCAAGGCTAGAGTGTACAGGAGTACACTAGTGAGTTTAGAAAGATGGTCACCATGATGGGTATCTCTTCCAAGAGCTCATATGTACTCCTCAAGTATCTTGGGGGTCTACATAGCCACCTAAGAAATAAATTGATGATTTTCAATCCAAGGACAATGGAGAAGGAATTTGTACAATCATATGAGTATTTGGAAAACATAGGCAACAAGAAATGGATCCAAGTGGTTCCAAGTATAAAGAGCACCGAGACGATTCCAAGGAGGGGAAGAAGAAGTGGAAATGGGGGAAGGATAAGAATATGAAAACCATGGAACATCATTGAAAGGATCCTAGAAACCATTGTAATATTGATGGGAAGATAGAGGAGAAGTGCTCGAAACTACATCCAGAGTTGAACCCAAAGAATTGAAAGAAGGATGCAAAGAAAAATAATCTTCTAGCCATGGATTCAAACAATTAGGTTGAAATAAACTCTGATGTGGATGGGAAGAATGTTTGAACATCAATGAAGAAGGAGGTGAATCTGAGTATCCTTCATTAATAAGAATATAAGGAGATAACCAAACTCTTCCACATCAATATCCACGTCAAGAAGACCAAGATAGATGCCCTATTCGACTCTGGTTCACATGATAATCTCATAGCAGTGGATCTGGTCAACAATCTTGGATTGGAGGTTCATGATCATCCTATCCCATATCCATTGGGACAGGTAAACAATGATGCAGAGATGAAGGTAATGAAACAATGTAATATCAAATTTGTTGTAAGTGATGATTTTATTGATGAAGTGTAATTGGATGTAGTACCCCTTGATGTATGTGGATAAGTGTTTGGAAGACCGTACATGTATATGAGGGATGCAATATTCATGTGGAGAGCCAACTAGTACCTACTAATCAAGGATGGGAATTCCTACATCATCGACATGCATAAAGGCAAGTCAAAGATCTCACTAGTAAGTGCCAACCAAGATAAGAAGTTGATTAGTTCCAGTAAGAAATATGTTTTACTTTTCTTAAGAGAAAATCAGACCGAGGATGAGTCGATAAGAGTAAAGACATCCCTAGAAGGGTGTACTAAAGAGAAGAAAAATCATTTGGAGGAGTTACTACATGCATATAGAGGAGTTTTCTAGGAGCCTAAAAGGCTACCACCCAAGAGGGAAGTGGAGCATGAAATATAATTATTTCCAGACTCTCCATTACTGAATATTGGGATGTATAGAGGTCCATTATGGAAGAAAATGAAGTGAAGAAGAAGTTGCAGTAACTACTAGATAAGGGAGTGATTCGATTGATCACCTCACCTTCTGGGTTGCATATCATAATTATACCAAAGAGGATAGGAATTGGAAAATGTGTGTCGACTACAGATCATTGAACAAGATTACACTAAAAAATCGATACCTTCTGCCCAAGATTGATGACCTATTAGATCAGTTACAACACACACTATATTTCACAAATTTGGATCTCAAATGGATCAGATGCCACTAGGTATGTGTCAAGGAAGAAGGCACCTATAATACTTCCTTGAAGACAAGGAAAGGTCTATATGAATGGTTGGTCATGCCATTTGGTTTATGTAATTCCCCAACTACATTTATGAGATGGATGAATGATGTATTACACCCATATATAGATTCATTTGTTATAGTCTATTCGGATGATATAATGGTTTATATTGCTACCTGGGAGGAGAACATATCACATCTCATGTAGGTGTTAGAGACTTTGAAGAAGCACCAACAACTGGCTAACCTCAAGAAATGTGAGTTTTTTCAACATATTTGGTGTATTTGGTGCATGTGATGGGTGGAAGGGATCCAAGATATATCCCACAAAGATGTAGGCCATCATGAAATGGCCAGTTCCTACAAATTTCGCTGAAGTTAAGAGTTTTTTTGGGGCAAATCATTACTTGTGGAAGTTCATAACTTCATTTTCAGCAGTAGCTGCACCACTCCACACCATAATAGTGAGTGCTATGAGTTTCCATTGGGGGAAGAATCAACATAAAGATTTCCATGACATAAAAATAAATATTAGTCCAACACCAATTGTCACATTACCAAACTTAAAAAATCCTTTAGAAGTGGAGATAGATGCAAGTGGGTATGCCATGGGAGGAGTTTTGATGCAAGGAGGAAGGCCTCTATGCTATCATTATGAAATATTTCATGGGGTAGTTCTCAACTACCCTACCTATGACAAGGAAATATAGGCCTTGGTTCAAGTTGTCAAGAAGTGTAAGAACTGTTTGATGGGAAATGAGACCATCATACGCACAATGTAATGTACCATAATACAATATGCAGAGAAGAAATATGATTTTTATCACAATTTGTTAGCAGAAAGAGAAAAATAGAGATCACAATAACACAATTGTTCCAAAAGGATACCTTCATTATCTCGATATCCAAATTCACTTGTATCTTCAAGGGGAAAACCACGAACAAAGTAGATTTCAGGTACAAAACGGTTCTCGGGACAAAAATTTTCCATGCTTTCTACTCCTATTTATACTATTTCTATCTTCTAGAGAATATTCTAAAGGAAGATCTTTCTAGAAGCATAATGTTAGAGTAAGTCTTCTTATATTAGACATGTTCACAATATTACATAGGAATTATTTACTATTGTCGACATTTATTAAACAAAAAAACATTTTTTTTTATCTACTTGAGGGGCTAGGGAGGTTAGGACCATAACATGTCGTCCCCATTGAAAAACAACCTTGTCCTCAAGGGTTGACATGGGGAAATTGTTTCAAAATGGAAACTAGCTTCTATGTGGGATCCTCTGGTTGTGTATCCTTCCCATGAAATAAAAATTCCTTTATTGTGTGTTGACGAAGAAGACTCTTGTGGCTATCCAATATTGCTTGGAGCTCCAACCAAATGGATCCTTCTTCATCCAATTCAAGGAGACTAGTATGAGTTTGGCACTTGGTTCCAATCAATTTCTTTAAGCATTAAACATGAAAAATTGGCAGGAGATTATAGTGACTGGGGAGGGCTAACTTGTAGGCCACATGCTCCATGTGCTTGATAATTGTATTGTAATACCACAATTTTGAGTCCCCATATTAATAATGTATTTTTTGTTATTCATGAAAGGTTAGAGTGCCTATAAAGTTAAAAAGGCTGGAGTCCCCATAAATGTAATACTTTGAATATTGATAATAAAATGCACTGTTGGCTACAAGACAAACATGGACATAGATATGGGGCTATGATTCCACAAGGAAGGGGGGATAACAGGGCTAAATCTTTTATTATTATTTTATTCACCCATATTGGAATTAGTTGGAAAAAGTGGTTACATGAGCTTCTTGGGGAAGCCACATGGTTCTTAATTGTGTGTAATTATATAAACCCCACTTTTGGGATGTTTGGGGGTTACTCAATCATTGTTACTCATTCCTCATTCATTATTTCTCATTCTTGGTCTTGGTATGGGCATGGGAAATGGATTACATGAGGAAAAGAGCCATTGCTTGTTGGCTGTAGGTAAATTTTGAATATTCTAGCAAGGAATTGATGCCTATGTGCATGAGAAAGATGGTAGTTGTGATAAAACTATTTGCAAATGAGAATCCTTGAAGTTTCCAACATCAATATTTTCTGACCAGTAGTACTAGATCCCTGCAAAAGAAGTGGAACATCCCGAGGGACTGCGTTGCAGAGAAAAGGTTTTATTTCTTTGGGAGGTGCATGATGTAAGGAAAGAGAGCTGGTAAACTAGGATTGCTGTGTGGTTGGGAAAAATGTGAGAGATTGTTAGCTAATTGTTGTGTGATTTAGAGGTGGCCTAAGACCCATCCTTATGGATTCATAGCCCTATATCAGAGGTGACTTACTATTGAGAGCTAGAACAACAATGTCTACGGTTGGCTGGAACGTCCAATGTCTGCACCGAGTTGGTGAATGGTTTATTTAAAGATAACTGCTCTTTGTGTTTCCGATGTGTATTATTTATCTCTGAGATGTGTTTATATGGTATGCATATTTGTTGTTAATGTTGTTCATGGAATATTAATAATTTCCTTTATAGTTTAATATGTTCTTGTTAATTGCATGCAATGGTTTCATGCTTCTTGATTAATTAAAGATTGGTATCCGAGCAAATATTTGCATTTGTTGGTAATGGGCATGTCATAGATTGGTATCAGAGCGCTGATTGTAGTGCTTGGGTCATATGGGTCAAATTGTAGATTTAAATATTATTATTTTCATAGAGGCTAAGTTAGAAGGTTCTTGGGAAACTAAACGACATTTCTTGAAAATATGCAGTTTTGTGAATATTGGAAAAATTTGGGAATTTTTCCATATGGTGATGTCATCATGATGTGGAGGCCACGTGGCCATGATGGTGGGGTAACAGGCCCTGGTTGTGGGGTGATAGACCACCGTGGCAATGTGAGCAACATAGTGATGATCCAATGCCATTAGTGGTATCAAATGTTTGTTGAGTGATTTTGAAAACTCGCATAAACCTTTGAAATGGATGTGGGAGTGCCACGTGTAGCCTCAAAGGTATGGTGGTTTCATAGGGTTTGGGTTGATGTTAACACCTGGTTACTTTAACCTCCAAAAATCATCCTCAATCCTTGATTATTCCTCAATCTCCACCATTGGATATGGACATGGGCATGTTTCACGTTGAAAGTAGAGGGGATGGGACCCACCAGTGGCATGGGCCACGTGGCAGTTGGTATGTAACATCCCCACTATAATCCCCATTTTAATTTATGCATAATGAAGATATGAATGTGGCTTTGGCCAAGCTATGTAATATGTGAATGCATTTTATGTTTTTAAATAAATAAAACATGATACCAACTGTTTGGAATATGGACAAAGATGGGGGATGATTTTTCCACAAGAGAAGAGAGTGTTTAATAGTGGTCTAAGGGGGAAATTAATTATGGGTATTAATTCAACCCATTTTCCTGAATTTTATTACCATTGGGGATAACTTCTAATTTATGTTTGAGTGTATGAGAGACCAATCATTAAACTCATGTAAGGGAGTGGGTGTGAGACTCACATCCTATAGTTATTGGAGAGCATGGGGATGAGTAAAATTAGTTTGGGAAAGAGTGTAAGTCAAGTAAGTAAGCCAAAATAGAGGAAAATCTGTATGGGCAGCTATAGGCAATTTTTACATTGAGCTTTACATGAGCAACAAACACAGAGCAAAGGAAGAGAGCACATGAGATAAAGAAAGAAGGCTGGGAAAATTCTAGAGCATGTTGGAGCATATTGGAGTGATTTGGAGCTAAATATTAAATAGCTAGGTTGTCAGGCCTGAAGAGTGAACTCTTGTGTGAGTTGCATTGTAACAAGAAGGCTGGGCGAATTCTAGAGCATGTTGGAGCATATTGGAGTGCTTTGGAGCTAAATATTGAATATATAGGTTGTCAGGCTTTAATAGTGAACTCTTGTGTGAGTTGCACTATAACAACAAGCGGCTGCTGGTAGTTTTCCTGGTAATGAGTTCCCTTGATATCCTAGTAGAGAGATTCCTAGTTATCCGTGCCAAAGAGACCTTGATAAATGAATGGGACACCCGATGGACTGAGAGTAGTGAAGGGGTACATTCCTTGGGTTGGGAAGGTCAAGAGGAAGAGATCCAGAGGAAACTCAGGATAACTGTAGGAGAATACCAGTGGGTTGTGGGATATTGAGCCATGAATGGACTGTGAGAGGCACCCATTTCTTGTGGATTCCTAGCCCCATCTCAGGGGTGAATTGTTGTTGAGATTTGGAACAAGAAGTCTATGGTTGGGTGGAACATTCTTCCCAAGCAACTGGTTGCACAACCAATTTAAAAAGATAAGTGTTTATTTACTTTCATGTGTTAATTTATGAGTTTAACTATTGTGTGTTTCACTCTCTGCATGAGAATGAATTTTATGTTGTTGTGGTGAAATATATTAGTCGTATTTACCCGTTTGACTAGTATGGACAATTGCATGAGCTTGAATGTCATGTTGTTCATAATTCTGTACTTAATTGCATTTGTGAGTCAAATTTAGTAGTAACGAAAATAGGGTTCCGACGCGGTGCTCGAATCATCACGTGTACTAGGAAGAGTTTTCATGTGCAGTAATAATCTTGTTGCGTGCATGCTATGAATAGTTGTCGCACATAGTACAAAGGATGTTATGCGCATGGTTTATCTTAGCAAGGGCATGACATTCATGTTGGTGGACATGATGTTTAAATAATGTTATTTGGAATGGTTGAATCTATGTATAATTCGTAGCAGATAAGCTACAAAAAGTTAATTAGAAGAAAATTTTTGAATTTATGTGTATTTTCCGCTAGTAATGTTTCTTGGTTAAGCTGGGGAACACTATAGGTTGTGGGTCGGGTCCCGTATTTAATAATATTTTATTTTATTTAAAGAAGATGAAGAAGAAAGGTAAAGGTAAGATAAAGGTAAGGTAGGAGAGAGAGGAGGTGATGAAGGATGATGGGGAAACCCAAGGTGGCTGGTGGGGTGACATGGCATCCCCTTAGGGTTCCATGTAGACCCATGGTGCCACATCAACATCCAAGTCAGTAGATGCCACATATGCAAAGAGTTTCCTATGTTTAAAAAAAAAAAAAACAAAGTTTGGAGCCATTTATTATTTTGGCCATAACTAGAGAAGAATAACCCAAATTGGGATAAGAGTTTATGGGTTTTGTCCATAGTGAGGAGCTCCACAAATGTTCCAATGAGGGCCATTGACCATTTTTGCTTGGATTTTTTAGAAAATTCAAAATAGTTGTTTTTAAAGATCCATGTCCAGTTCAGTAACCAACACCCAGATTAAGCTAAAATATTTGGAGAGAGTCCAAAAATTAGACATGAAAATACCCAGTGAAGAAATTGAATAAAATCTAAGGGGCTTGGAACGAGGATGCTAGAATAGGCCAAAATCCCTTATTCCAAGCAACTTTTTGGGGATTTTTGGGATTTTTTAGAGGAAAAGTGAGCTTAGACTACAAAATAGTAAATTTTATTTACTCAACATTTCATATAATCATAAAGACGAAAAAATTTGGTTTAATGAAGTTTTTCCAGAAGTGCATAGTTTGGGAGATAGCCAATTTTAGAAAAAATTCTAGTCTGGAAACATTGTAAAAATGACAAAGTTGCAAATTCCACATTGTTGTAGAATCTTACAAGAGAAACATCTAGAGAATATGAAGGTTCCTGTGTGTTCAACATCATGCGTATTATCTGTTCCTAATATAATTTTTTTCTTGTTTCTTGATGTATTTTCCCCTGCAGTTGACAGAAGTTGGCCTTCCAATAAAATTACGCCAGTGAAGAAAATGCACAAATGGGGTGAAAATGATTTGTTCAGGAAGCCATAACTTTAAGCTTAGAGATCAGATTGAGGCACACAAGTAGTCATTGGAAATATAATTCAGAAGAGAATAATTTTGAAAGATTATAATTTGGAGAAGTGTGATATAATTCTTCATGAATTGAGCCGAAAAAGGACTTGTAGAATTAATTGACAAAAAAATATAATATGTATAACTCTAAAAAAATGGTTGCTTGCACATTTTTCAGAATTACAGGTAATAAGATCAATTCAAGCCAAAATTTCATATTAGAGTCTGGTATAGTTTGCACAGTTAGCACAAATATTCTGTTACAGGTTACACAATAACAACTTGGGTATCACTACATAGGTCGCGTAGAACAACATGAGTATTAGCATACATGTCATGATGAACAATGCGAGTATCAACATATAGGTTGCATGGTTAGCGCATGTCAGTGGGGGAATAGGTCATATAGGTTAGTACATGGCTCGTTTTAGTAGCAATTGTTTTCTAGGGCAATTTATCAGGTCTAAGGGATGACATCAACACCTCTGAGAGTGTAAGACATATTGGATGAAGCATCCAACTTCTTGTCTTGGAAAGAAAAAGTGACTTTGGCATTAAAGGAGTATGCACTTTGGGAGTTAATGGACAAAGTATTTGCTCCACTGACAAATCTGGAAGCTCACGAGATGAAGGAGATCAAAGATGAGAGGGTTATATTATATTTAGTGAAGGATAATATAATCCCTCACCTATCCGAGAATAAGACAACCAAAGAGATGTTTGATGCCTTGGTAAGTTTATTCCAGAGCACTAACGTGAATAGGAAGATGGTCTTAAGAAATAGATTAAGATCTATGCAAATTCCTAGATCTAATAATGTTACTAGCTATTTCATGAGTATCACATAGGTATGTGATCAACTTGTAGCCATAGGGGAGAAAATAGAGGATGTAGAGCTAATGAATGTGGCATTGAATGGTCTTCCCAAGTCATGGGAACCATTTTTCAAGGGATTCTACATTGGGGAAAAAATCCCAAATTGGTAGAGACCTTGGGATGATTGTATCTAGCAAGAGATCCAGGAGGAGTCCAAGAGAAACAAGCAAGGGAGTAGTGATGAGAACTTGGCCCTTGTCATTAAGACAATGAAGGGAAAAGGAAAGAGTTCTAGAAAGAAGGGTAACAATGATGGGGGATCATCACATCCAGAGAAGAAGAAGGACTTGAGTAAAATAAAGTGATTCTCATGTCATAAGAATGGATTTTATACATCTTAGTGTCTAGAAAAGAAGAAGGGTAAAGGAAAGGCATAAACAATAGCATCAACATAGACACAACTAAATGAGTTTGCGGTGAAGTTTGAGAAGGATTTATCTCTATTTATTTCCTTTCTACTAGCACAACTATCGAGAGTGCTTGGTTCTTGGAAAATGATGCATCTTGTCATATGAAAGAAGCATGAGAGATATTTAGCAGTTTGATGGAGAGGGACTCAGATGTTCACGTGGAGCTTGGTGATAATTCCAAGTATGCAGTGAAGGGAGAGGGAACAAATACATTCTAGCTTGAGTCAAGAGGTTCATTGGATGCCAAATATGTGCTTTACGTACCAGGATTGAAGAAGAATTTTCTCTCAATATCAACTATGGAGGAAAAGGGTTTTTCCATTACTTTTTAGAAAGGGAAAGTACTCATACATCTAGAGAAAGCTATCCCGAACACAACAATGGTCGTTGGGGTTAGAGAGAGAACTTTATATAGGTTGTAGGGAAATATTGTTCATGCTTTGGTACGTGACAAAGACAACCTATGTGATCTATGACACATGATGTTGGAACACCTACACTATAGAGCATTGTTGATTTTGAAGGGGATTGTCATAGGTATTCTAGAATTCAGTATTGAGCAGTAGGGAGTGTGTAGAGGGTGTGCTCTTGGAAAGAATGAAAAGCGTGATTTTCCTAGAAGTGAGAGTAGGTCCAAGGGGATCTTGGATCTTATAAATTCATATGTTATTGGGATGATGTTAGTCACATCAATACAAGAGTGTCATACTATGCGACATTTATTGATGACTTTTCCAGGAAAATATGGATCTTTTTTATGAAGACCAGTGATCCAAAAAGGATCTAGAGAAGACTAAGAACAACTCATAACTTGCAGAAGAAACTCATGATGCTCAAAATGGTCTCAATAGACAGAGAAAGGGAATTTTTTTTCAAAGTTCTCAAAACTCAATGAAAATGACATCATCACGAAGAGCGCATCACAATATTTCTAATGGCTTAAATGGCTTGTCAAATGAAGTTACGGATCGAAAGATATTTGCGGTCAAAGTTTGGTCAAACTAGCCCAATCAACAGGGGGATGAGTCAACATCCGTACTACTGACGTCAACACCAGTACGAATGAAATCATCATCTGTTCAACACATGTGGCATGAGAAGGAGGTGACACATGTCCTGCTAATGTCAGTATGAAATCATCATGGTGACGTGGCAGCACCAGAGGCTACCATGTGTCACCCATATTTGGCATTTCTAGACCAATCTATGGACCAGTAAGATTTCGCCATGTGGAAGTCCATACAATGACATGTCAGGATGAGTTGGAAACAGATGTGACATCAGTACGATGATGTGGCACTGACATGGCAGGATGATGGTACAAGGTTGACATGGTCCAATGGGAGGCTGCCACGTGGCCCAGTCATGGGATGCTACGTGGCAGTGGGAAAATGCCCAATGACAACCCGTGAGTGGATTTGGTGGGTCCTCCAAATCTGGTGGGACCATGCCAAATTCAACAACAAACCAACGATTGAACCCCAACTAGAAGCTTCTCCAAACTAGCAGAGAAAAATATGTTTAAATATATACATAGTTACAATAGTCAAGCCAAAAGGGGGAGGCTCACGGTCTTGACCCCAAGATCTCTCCCCTCATTAATGCCTTAACACATGCGCCATAACCAATGGGCCAACGACCCCATGTTGTAATCTACACTGACATTAATACTTAAAAGGTGCATCTGCCCACGCTCAAGAGGAGGCACACATGCATACGGTTGACACGTAAATCGAGAAAAGGGTACGCCAACATTTATTGTGGGTTGCAGGGCATGGAAACTGAGACAAAATTCTTCTTGGTCCTGGGAGTGCCAAAGTCATATCAAGGCATGGAGACAACCATTTTAGGGTAATTCAACGCCACAAATTCAGTGGTGCTATTTTTTTTTTTCTGATTTGAGTGATATTTTTGCAGCTTGATTTTAGAATGGGGTATACTTATGTATTTTGCCAAATTATTTTGCTGACTTAATGAAAAATCCTACCCATTTGAGAGCAGGACCCGGAGACGTAGTCCACTAGGCACAAACTCCGTTATCAAGTTTTTGTGTTCAGATTTGATGCTTATGTCTCTTCATTATTGAGATTTTCCTTCTTTAATGGTGCACTTTAATTTATGCTCATTTAATGCAATTCTTTATAAGTCACTTGATGAAAAGATCCCAGATCATGTTGGTATCAGAGCAGTCATCTTTGACTTGAATTGTTGAGTGTGAATGCTTACTAGGGCCAAGCATAAGCAGGGTGAAGGAAATCTTAAGACTTTCAATCTCAAAGTTGGCCATGCATCCCGAAGGAAGAAAATGGCAGAAGAAGACAAGCATGATGAACATGAGAAAAACTTTCATATGGTCTTTTACCGCATGTCAGAAATGGTCGAAAAAATGTATGGATATTACGAGAAGAGGATGAAGAAGAAAGGGAAGAAAAAGGAAGCACATGCCGATGATGATGCTTCGGTAAACCAAGGGGCTAGGGGATACCCTCTTGAGCCTCCATCTTCACGATCAAGTTCTAGTTCTTCTTCCTCTGAGCATTCTCATCATTCTCATCATTCTAGCCATAAAGCCTCTTTTAAGAAACCATTATTAAAGCTTGATGTAAAATTTGCTTTACCTATGTTTAATGGAGATGCTAATCCTAAAAATATAGATAAATGAATCTGACACATTGAAGTATATTTCCGTGTTCAACATATTGATGAAGAGGAAGTTAAAATGAAATTGGATTCTCTTTGGTTGGAAGGCACCGCTCTCGTATGGTGGGAGAGAAAACTTCATGACATAAGTAAGTGTGGTAATCTTCTTTCCTCATGGTTGAAATTTAAATCAGTGATAAGGAAGCAATTTTATCCATTGGGTTATTTACATAAAGTAATGATGGAATGGAAAATTTTAAGGCAAAGTAAAGGTCAAACAGTACAAAGTTTCACAGAAGAATTTAGGAAGAAATCTCTTTCATTAAACATTCCTTTGGATTCTTATGAAACTTTAATGAAGTATATTGGAGCACTTCAAAGTTATATTCTTCATACTTTGCTCTTGTTTAAGCCCACCAGTCTTGATGAAGTTTTTGTGCAAGCCACTCACCTTGAGAACAGGGGAAAGCATGTTCAAGAAGATCCCACAAAGAAGCCTTCCAATCTACCACATAAACCTTTTAATAAGTTTAAAAGGAAGGACAAGAAGAATGCCACAGTAACGAGATATAGAGGAAAGCCATCTTAGACTCATTGCAAGAAAAGAAGCCACGATGATGAACACTATTGGAAACTGCATCCAGAGAAGAGACCAAAACAGTTCGGTGGAAAGGGGAAGACCAAAACCATTTCTACAATGCAACAAGATCTTGGTTCCAATTCAGGGGACGGAGGAAATATCACAACAGTTGGAGTACAAGGTAAATTTTCCCTTCATTCTAGTTCAAATTAAAATAATGAATCTCATGATGATGAACGAAAGAGGAATGAATTATTTCACATAAGAGTTGTAGCTAAACACACTAAGATAGATACACTATTTGATTTGGGTTCCCAAGTAAATTTAATATCAGAATCACTTGTCAAAAAGATGGGTCTTGAAACAAAACCACATCCAAAGCCTTATCCTCTTGGTTGGGTATGTGATAAAGAAAAACTTAATGTCACCAAACAATGTAGAGTCAAAATTGATATTCCTTCAAAGTTGTTTGATGAAGTGGATTTGGATGTTGTATCACTTGATATATGTGGCAAAGTGTTGAGAAGTCCTTATATTTATGATAGAAAAGAAGTCTTCTTTCGTCATGATAACAAGTACCACCTTACTAAAGGGGGAGTGGAATATATTGTTAGAGCTCATAGGATGAGGGTAAACACAACACTTGTTAGTGAAGGACAAATGAAGAGACTCATAAACACTAATAAGAGATATGTACTCATGGTCGTAAGATAGAAAGATGTCAAGACATCTGATGCTTTCCAAGGATGTGATCCCTCTCATAAGAAAGAATTAATTGATATTGTTTCTAAGTATGATGATATTTTCCAGGAACCATATGGATTACCTCCTAAGAGGGAATTCCAACATGAGATACATCTTTAGTAGGATTCTCCTCTTCCTATTGTGGGCATGTACATGATGCCAGTTGTGGAGATGATAGAGATCAAGAAGTAGGTACAGGGCTTATTGGATCAAGGGGTCATCAGACCCAGTTCATCTCCTTGTGGTTCTCCGATCATGATGGTGCCAAAGAAAGATGGCACATGGCGAATGTGTGTCAATTACCGAGCCTTAAAAAAAATCATGGTGAAAAATCGATACCCTCTTCCTCGTATAGATGATTTACTTGATCCGTTAAAGAATGTTGTTTATTTCACTAAGTTGGATTTTCGCAGTGGATACCATCAAATAAGGGTTGCAGAACATGATGCATGGAACTGCCTTTAAAACCAAACAAGGATTGTTTGAGTGGTTAGTTATGTTGTTTGGGATTTTTAATGCTTTGAAAACTTTCATGTGTGTGATGAATGATGTATTTAGGCCTTTCCTAGATGATTTTGTGATTGTATATTTAGACGACATTCTTATTTTTAGCAGGACTTGGGATGAACATGTGAGGCATGCAAAGCAAGTATTGCATACTTTTCAAAGGGAAAAGTTGTATGTAAAATTGTCTAAATGTGAATTTGGAAAGACTGCACTTGTATACTTAGGTCATATTGTAGGAGGAGGACAACTAAAAATAGATCCTTCCAAAATTGATGTAATTGTAAATTGGCCCGAGCCAAAAAGTGTAATCAAGATTTGGAGCTTCTTAGGTGCAGTCCAGTATTGGAGGAGGTTCATTTCAAACTTATCCTTTATAGAAACTTCTTTGCATGCCTTAACCAGTGTGAAGAACACTTTTCAGTGGGAAGGAAAGAAACAAAAAGCTTTCGACACTTTGAAGGAGAAGATCAATACCACACCAATATTAGCACTGCCAAATCTTCAACAACCTTTTGGGATCGAGACAGATTCCAGTGGATACACCATGGGTGCAATATTGATGCAATATCGTAAGCCTATCTGTTACTAATCTGAAACTTTTAACCAAGATGTTGTTAACTATCCTACATATGATAAAGAGTTGTATGCATTAGTTCAAAGCATAAAGAAATGGAAGCACTACTTGTTAGGAAAGGAAACAATCATAAATACATATCACCAACCATTACAGTATCTCCAAGAACATACCAAACTACAACAATCTCGACACTACATATGGATGGGTTTTCTACAACAATTTCATTTGGTAATCAAGTGCAAAAAAGGTACAAGTACAAGGTAGATGATATGCATTCTAGACCTCCTATTGCTGCTTCTATTATTTTGAAGAATACTTCTGTATCTCATGATATCTATGTGGAACAATATGACATTGATGAATATTTTAAAGAAGTATATGAGAAGCTAACCCATGGTGCACATGTAGAGAACTATTGTCTGCAGGGAAAACTACTCTACCATCTTGGAAAACTATGTATTCCTACAAGTGAACGAGTCCATGTAATACGATAAGATCACACATCTCTTGTGTCTGGGAATTTTGGGGTAGGAAAAACTATGGCTCATTTACATAGGTTTTTTTACTGGCCTCAAATGAAAGGTATTGTAACTAAATATGTAAAGGGGTGTGTGATGTGTTCTACTTGTAATCCGACTAATAGAAAACTGGGGCTATACTCACCACTTCTTGTTCCATCCCATCCATGGGAAAGTATCTCCATGGATTTTGTAGGGGGTTTACCAATGTCAAAACGGGGTCATGACTATTGGTATATTGTAGTGGATAGGTTCAACAAGATGTGTATCTTGATGCCATGTAAAAAGTAGATCACTGCTGAGCAGAATGCTAATATCTTCTTTCAGTATGTTTGGGTTCACTTTGGGTTACCCACATCCATTATCTCAGATCGAGATACTTGATTCCTTGGGGATTTTTGGACAAGATTGTGGAGAATGATGGACACCAAATTGAAGAGGAGCACTGCTTTCCATCCACAAGTCGATGAACATACATAGGTGGTAAACCAAACGGTGGTACTTTTTCTTCGAGGCTACTACAACGAGCATCCCAATTTATGGGATGAACAAATACCATATGTACAACATGCTTATAACTGAACCTTACCTTCCTCCACTCAATTTTCTCCTTTTGAGACATGTTTTGGGTACCTACCTAAGGTTCCTTTGGACTTGATGTATGGGAGAGACATCGATGCAAATGAAGAAAGAACAGAGGACAGAGCCCGCAAGTTCATCCAGAGGATCCAAGAGGTGCACCAAGAAGTTAGGGAGAAATTGGAGAAAAGTCAAGAACAATATAAAGATCGGTATGAAAAGAACAAGGTTGATCATCAGTTCCAGGTTGGAGACCGGGTATGCCTTCACATCAACAAGGAGAGGTTGAAGGGTGAAGGCAAGAAACTCAAGCCCATTCATTATGGACTCTTCACTATATTAGAGAAAAGTGGCACCAATGATTTTCGTCTAGATCTTCCACCTTATATACAGATTTACTCAGTTGTAAATGTAGTGAACTTGAAACTTTTTGAGCCTCCCATGATCATGGATAAATATGAGGAAGTTTCAATAGCTTTGGTTGATGAATTTTCTCCTGATTACTTGGATGAGTTAAAGGAAGATATCATCCTAGACAGAAGGATGAGGACTTTATGCAGGGGTGATGTTGATTATCTTAGAGTAGGCTTAAAGAGAACACATCCAAGCAAGGCAAAGGGGATTGAGAAGGACAAGGTGAGGGAACTCTTCCCTCACTTATCTGTTGATTGATGAAATATTTTGGTGGTCCAAAAGGCTCTCAGTGGGAAGGCGTGATCCAAAAAGGATCTAGAGAAGACGAATAACAAGTCAGAACTCGCAAAAGCAACTCAGGATGCTCAGAATGGCCTCAACAGACAAAGAAAGGGCAAAAATTCAAATTTATCAAAACTCAGTGAAAATTACATCATTGCTAAGAGGGCGTCAAAATATTTCTAATGACACAAATGACTTGTCAAATGAAGTTACAGATCAAAATATATTCACGGTCAAATTTTGGTCAAACTAACCCAGTCATCAGGGGGATGAGTCAACATCCGTACTGCTGACGTTAGCACTAGTACAGATGATGTCAGCATCCATACAACACATGTGGCATGAGAAGGAGGTGACATGCTTCATGCTGACATCATCATGGTGATGTGCCAACACTAGAGGTTGCCATGTGTCACCCATATTTGGAAGTTCTAGACCAATCCGTGGACCAGTAAGATTTCACCACGTGGTAGTCCGTATAGTGACGTGTCATGGTGACATGGCATGTTGAGTTGGTAGATGATGTGGCATCTGTACGGTGATGTGGCACTGACATGGCATGGTGACAGTATAGGGTTGACGTGGTGCAATGGGAGGCTGCCACGTTGTAGTGGAAAAATGCCCAATGACAACCTGTGAGTGGATTTAAAAAAAAAAGGATTTGGAGGGTCCGCCAAATCTAGTGGGACCACGCAAAATCCAACAACAAACCAATGATAAAACTCCGACTAGAATCTTTTCCAAACTAGTGGAGCGGAATATGTTTAAATATATACATAGTTACAACAGTCAAGCCAAAAGAGGGAGGCTAAATTGTTCCCATGTGGTTTGAGTCTTGTTTAAATTTTGAATAACTAATACCTTGATGAGCCCTTGATTAAAGAGATTGTACTTATCATTGTTCAGATGAGTCTGAATCTTATTGGGCATTTTGGTTAGAATTTTCAATAAAAAGAAAGGTAAATGCATTTTGCTATTCCCATTCAAGTGTATAATAAATCTTATGTGATAAAGATAAGTAGTAGAAAACCTACCTTCACATGTTATATACTTTTGAACTAATAAAAAAGTATTTATCGATTCTTCCTTGAGCCAATTACTTAGAATTCCCTTGCTCCATTTTGGATTTTGAGGAGCTTCAGTGAGGAATTGATTACATAGGTATTCTGGGATCTCTTTCTTCTTGAACCACCTCTCACCATCGATAGGAAAACCAAAATTTGAAGAGATTGAATGTTATAAAACCTGAATGGTAAGGTTTCCAACCTGAGTTTGGAACCCATCAAAATGTTTTTCAAATGCCATAGAAAATTATATGTGATGGCCCTAAAACACGCTGCATAATTCATACCATTTTGTCTGGATAAATTTCCTTCATATTTCTGTTAGAGCCTCCAAAATCTCAATCCCATTTGGTTCTAAATGAAGGAGGTGACCACTTTTACTGCATGTCATATTTGCAATTACAAAACCTATTTTTTCTATACCAACGAGGGTTTTTTTTCTATAAATAAGGATTTGAAAATAGTTTTGTAACCGTCACGATCTCTAGTTACATAATACTATGACCACCATATTCAATAAGACAAGGTTTCAATTTGAAAATGGGAATAATTACAAAAAATACCAAATGGGAAACATGCCTGAATGATTTTTTCAAAATGTGTTGTCAGAATATATGGGTTTTTGTAGCGCACTTTTAGCAATGATGATATTATTTAGCTACCAAAACTACACTATTTTTTTAGCGAATAATGTTTGAACCTCACAAACTTAGGGAATCCTATAGATTGGAAATTGAAACAATCCATCCATGATGTGACAATATAAACTCTATGTAACCACCTTTGAACATGCCTTATTAAAAACAATAAAATTAATTTCAAAGAAAAGCAAACCAAACCAATAGTGAACAAAACATGAGAAAGTATAAAAGAGACATAGGAGTTTAGGTTAGAAAAGGCTTATTGATGGGTAGGCTAGGTTTAGGGATTGAAGGAATTTCAATTATATAGGTTTAGGTGTTAACACCAAGCTCACCAAATCCACTTCCTTCCACACCCAAATTGATGGACAAACAGAGGTCGCCAATAGGATGATCATGCATATCTTGTGCATGTACAACTCCAAGCATCCATGCACATGGGGTGAGATCCTTCCTTAATTCCAACACAACTACAACATATCACTCCATTACTTGATCGACCGCATCCTTTTTCAGGTGGACTTGTGATTTCAACCAGTGGGCCCATTGATGTAGCACTTCCCCTTACTTCCACACAGATTGAATATTCCCATGCTCAATATAAATCCTATAAAGCCACCAAATTCATTGTATAGATCCAACACATCCACCAAGAAGTCCATGATATTTTACATAAAGCTAATGTTGAGTAAAAGCAACTCCATGATCAACACCGAGTTCCACACAAATTTCGGGTGGTAGACAAGGATTGGCTTCATTTGCAGAAAGAATGCCCTACATAACCTCATCATAATTTGTGTCCATTTCTCTATTTCCCTTACATCATCACCAAATTCATGGTTGACAATGATTTTTAAATAAGTATTCCCCCCTTCCTTGGCTTACACCTAGTATTCAATGTGGACCTCCTTTGACCCTATTTTCCATCACTACTAGACACATCAGAAGTGGCAGAGCAACTGACATCGACAAATATCAAACCTGACTGCATGGAATAAGAAACCATTGATCGGATCATGGAAAAACATGTTAAGGTAACCCAACAAAAAAATATCCAACTCTATCAATTTGTCAAACCAGGGCAGTTACTGCACCAAGGGAAGTGGCTCACCAAGCATCAAATTCAACAGAAGTTTCCCCATTTGATGGGGGCACTCAATGCAATGGAGACCATTGCTTCCTAAGGTGAGAGGAATGATATAGGTGTACATTTATGGACACCCATCTATTCCACTAGCTCAAAATATAGTTTCCATCTTGAAAGTTTTTCTATGAATTTATTGGATCTTGAACTTCTGGGGTCATTTTGAGGCCCTAAACAACAATTGTTTGGCTTAGAAGTGACCAATAGGTAGTTGAAGGAATGTACCAGGTTTTTTTGAATGTGTACTCCTCTTATATACCTTTCCGATGGGATATCGAGTGCCCCAAACATAGATTATATGCAAAATTAATGCCCTAAGGAAGTTGATGTATCAATTAACCACATCGAGGCCCACAAACCATTTGGAGTTTCATATTATAGCGTTAGGGTTTTGGATGTTTAGTGTTTTATCATTGATGATTTATCTAAAAAGGCCTTTTTGGCCTCATTGTAATCATCTTCTTGTGAATGCACATATCCATCACATCTCTTTTAAGAGATAATCTACCACCATTTTATCGAGTTCATTTCACTCTGCATTTTTACAGTTTCTGCATAATTCATTCATTAATAGAAATTGAGTATTATTGTATCTCTGTCTTTTTTTCATATTTATATGTTCTATTTCATCCTCTCATAAATCTAGATCATTGGTATCAAATATGTTTTCTCTTGATCTATTTCTCTATGCATGTCCCCAACAAGGTCAAGGTATAAGAAGTTGGAACTTGAACTACTTGAGCATATGAAAGACCTTCCTCATTGACCCTGAAGACCTCCCATGGTGAAAGAAAAGAGAGACAAGAGATTAGGAGATCTTATTCATCTTCTTGAGAAATCTCTCACGTGACAGAGGGACGAGATGATGGAAACTTTTACCGAAATACCTCGACGGTTGTTGAAAATAACAGATGCATCTTCGTCAAGTGACCACTTTGGAGGTGATGCCCATTTCAAGGTACAAGTTAATTTTTATATTTCCATATTTGAAGGTCAAATAGATGTGGATGCTTTGGAAAAATGGTTATATCTTCTAGAAGGTTATTTCTTTGTCCATAGTTTCTCCAATAGGGAAAATATCACCTTTGTGCTCCTTAAGGTTGTCCCCCATGTTAAAAATTGGTGGGAGACTTACTGTGAGATAAATTCCATAGAGGAGTTTGGAATGTTTGAGAGAAAACCCACTTGTGAATATTTTATGGTTGTCGTTACAGAACAATATTGCCCTATTGGAAACTATGATGACCAATACACGAGATGGACCACACTACGTCAGAAGAGGGAGAAAATAGTTTCAAAGCTAACCAATACCTCCCATACCTTGTGTACTAATTTGGGTAACAAATAATATGAATGTCATATGGTTCTAAAATATCGTTGGGGTCTACATAGGTACATCCAAATAGAAATGGAATTTTTGGACATCTCGTCACTGGGAGTCGCTTACCAATATGTCATCAAAATCAAGAAAAACTTTAAGTATATGAATAAGTAGGAGTTTGGATTTGCGAATGCATCATAGAAGAAGTAGGGAAAAGGAAACCCTAGCCTACAAAAAAAAGGATAAAAAAAGGATGGAAAACCTCAGGAAAACTATCCTAATCCATAAGCAAAGAATGGTAATGGGAAGATGAATAAAGACACTGTGAAGTGGTGTGAGTTCCAAAAAATCCCCTGGCACAACACTGGTGATTGTAACTCAAAACAATCATTAGTGGCCGAGCTGAAAGACTCATAAATAGATACAAGCTCTGACTCTGAATCAGATCCAGACAAGGGGAAGAAGATCATTGATGCAGAACCTAGTGCCACAGTCACTAGCACCAAGGTCCATCCAAATGAACTAGAAGAGTCAAAGGAAGGTGAGTGTGTTTTTGACTCATAGATGTGGATGAAGGGTGCTCCACTACATATCAATGTTTATAGAGAAAGAGAAAATAATCTAATATTATAAGAGGTAATCAAGTGATTGGAGTTTCTGAAAAAACCACATTGGCAACCATACAACATCGATGTCCCAACCAAGGAAGAGATCTTTGTGTCAGCCAATATTGTTTCCTTCCCTATAGAATCAATCCCTTCAATGATGAGGTATTGTGTTATGTTTCCTCACTTGAAGTTTCTAATGTTATTTTAGGCTATCAATATATGTGGAAACTTCATGTTGTATATGAATCTAGACCTCATAGTGTCATTATTACTTTGGAAAACAATTGTACATGATACAAAAGGTAGCTCCACCTACGACAATTGCTTTGATCTTAGCTAAGTAGTGCAAGAAGGTCATCTCCTAGAATATGATTTTTTTCCTCTTCGTGATTCTCTCTCAAGGTGAATAGAAGGTTGTGGCCACATCTATGGCCTCTGCATAGGGATTCTCTATGCAGCAGAAGAAAGTGGACAATGTCGTGTAAGAATATAGATACATCTTCACCTTATCTACTGGGGTGACTCTACACTTTCAGGTCAAGCATTAAATTGATTTGACCCTTGGCACACATTTACTTAATGGGTCATTATATTTATGCTCTCTCATGGAAAATGAGGAAATCAAGAACCAAATTCAAGAGATGCTCCAAAAATGGAACATTCGACCAAGCTCCCCACCCTGCGAAATCCCAATCGTTCTCGTGTAGAAGAAAGATGGGACTTGGTGAATCTGTATTGATTACATAGCTATGAAAAAAATCACAGTCAATAATATGTACCCAATTCCTCAAATTGACGACCTTATCAACCAAATCAAGTGAGCCAAGTACTTTTGTAAGATTTATCTAAAGTTTGGCTACCACCAGGTCGCGATAGAATTGACTGATGTATGGAAGACTTATTTCAAGTCTAAAGAAGTTATTTTCGAGTGGTTGGTCATGCCATTTGGATTGACGGATTCCCCAACAAATCTCATGAGGTTGATGGACAAAATATTGTGGCCTTTCACCAATTCCTTTTTTGTTGTATATTTGGATGGCATTCTATTCTTCAAAAAGATTTGGGCGGAACACTTGCAACGCACTTAGTGGGTCCTACACACCCTGTGGAAACACAATCCATATGCTAACTTAGATAAATTCCATTTCAAAATGAATAGGTTCCAGTACCTCATATACATTATATATGAACATGGTGTGCATGTAGATCCATCCAATATCCAAGTCATTCATGACTGGCTAGCCCCGATAACACTAACCTATCTTCAGATCTTATTGGTCCATGCCAACTTCTATCGTATATTCGTTTTGGGGTTCTCTCATATTGCATGGCCCCACATCCAAGTGACAAAGGGTATTTGAAAATCCCAATTTTTGTGGGCCAGGTCACAAAATAAAGCATTTGACAATCTGAGACATTGTTTATGATCATCCCCAATTATCTCCTTACCCGATCTGCAACAACCTTTTGAGATTGAGACAGATGCTTCATACTATGTTGTTGGTGTTGTTCTTACTCAACACACTCATTCATTGTCATATAATAGTGAGACACTCTTAGATGTCGTATGTAAGTACCCCACCTATGACAAAGAGATGTATTCCATTGTACAATACTTATACCAATGAAAGTATTGCATTCTACAGAATGGGATAGTCATCCATATAGATCACAAGACTCTACAGTTCATACAGACACAAGGAAAATTCAGAATTACCTCCATCAAAAGTGGTCCACATAATTGCAACAATTTCACCTCAACATTAAATATATGAAAGGGGGCACCAATTGTGTCATTGACTGCCTCAGTTGACCTCTAGTTGCAACACTAACCATGGTGCTCAAATATTACAAGCATAATATCTCTTAGTGGTCCCAACTCTATGAAAATGATCATGAATTCACTATGACCTACCA
>ML795508.1:316947-373878 GCA_009831015.1 Picea engelmannii | reverse complement strand
ATCTGAAAATATATCATAACTCATACCGTTACCCATCAAACAAACTTGGGTCCATTACCCAAACCTGGGGTGTCCAACTTCTCATGGCCATAACTCTCTAACCGTGAGGAATTATGTGACGTTCCACATACCACCGGAAATGAAATGACAAGCACTATCCATCTAGAATATTGTCCCTGACAAAATCACTTTCCTTCATCTCATTATTCCACAATTAAGCATGGGTTCTCTTACTCCACAAAGCATCTTCCTGTGAGGGCTTTCACCATAAGGGGACCACTTTGGAGTTCATCCATATTTACTTCTTATCAACCATGACAAAACAATAATGAGTCATATTTACATCAAACAATATTGGGTTCATTACCCAAGCCTTTGTTCTACGGGGCTTTCTTCAAGGGTTGACATTAATGACAACCAACCTTAATAAAAAATTATCTCAGTCAAGCAGTTACAACATAGAGTTTCAACAATCCTTGCTTCGCACAGGACAAAATATCTGCACAACTCACTAGATCCTTCTTCCTTGCACTTCAGCACAAAACAACTTGCGAGCTTCTCACAATCATGCATAGAGAATTTACAAGATATATCTGATCACACAGATCTAGTCCTGGCACTAAGCCATCAACTATACATCACATAGATGTACTACTCTCCCCTTTTTCCTCTCTTTCTTACATTGCCTAAGTATCTATTTATAGATTATAAAAATGGGCCTAAAAGTGGGTGAACCCATGGGCCAACATCCCTTTCCCATTACATTAACCTAGAACCCTGAAGGGACCCAAAAATAGGTCTAGTTTCCCTAATTTCCACTTTGCGTTGCGCTCCATCTTTGGCAAGCTGTCGAAGTCCCAGAAATGGTCAAATATGACCAAGTATTCTTCAAAACTTGGTCAAGGGCCAATAGGTCCCCAACACTCACATGTGACTCATCCCGAGTCACTTTGGTTTGATCAATTCCGCCTCGAATGCTTCGAGCTTTTCTCGAGCTTCTTCAACCTGTTGTAGTGCGGCAACCTCTTGCTCAGTGAATTCCTGGATCACTGTGTCATTGAGCGGTCCTTCCAGGTGTTATTTTGCAGTGATGACAACGTATTCGAGTTCAACTCCCTGGATTTCAAGTTCAGCGAACAACTGGCATGAATTTTCTTGGATTGGCTGAAGTTGTTGGGAAAATTCCATCACTTTACTTTGCAGTGTATGTACCTGTTGTTGGGTTGTGCCTTGTTTTGTGAGCCTCTTCATTCTTTCGACTGTGGTTAAAGTCTTTATCTGTGCCTGTAGCATTTATACATGCTGCTTTGCTTCTTGGAGCGGTGCCTCCAATGTCTGCAATTCTGAATTCTCTATGAGGGTTTCATAAGTTTGGGTGCTTCTAGTGCTCAGTTGCTTGCATTCCAAGGAAAAGGTTTTTAATCGGCCAACTGCGCTTCGAGCAATGGCCTCTCTTAGATATCTTATTTCTTGGGGGGTCTCGGGCACGATGCGGAGCTCCAGATCTGTGATGCGCTGTTGGATTTTTTGGATTACTTCTTCCAATTGGGTCACCTGCTGTGGGAGATGGTCTTCCATCTTCACTTATATGACCGTCATAGAGTGAAGTTATTTGTGAACCCTTTCCTATACTTCATGTTGCTCTACTAGCAACTGTGCCTTTTCCTCCTCCCACTTCACTTTCCGGGCAATCTTTTCCCGTTCTGCCTCACTCTGTTGTTCTAGAAGTGATTTCTGCGCTTCCATCAAAGCCTGGGTTGCTTGTGCTGTGTCTTCTTGAGCTCGTCGAAGGTGAGCTTCAACTTGATCAATGATCTGGTGTAAATGAGTGGGATCATCTCCTGTTCCTGATGTTTCGCTTATTAAGGGCACTGTAGAAATTGCTCGGCTGGACTGGAGTACCTGCTGCACTTCTTGGAGTTCACCCTTGATTTGGTTGAATATCTCCTCCTGCTTTGCTTCTTTCTTTTCTGTGAGCTCTAGTGAAACATCATTCAGTGCAACAATTAAGAAGTTTAAGTCATCCGGGGTAAGGGTAGTTTTAAGCGTGGTCCGGGTGGCCTTAGATTTCTTTCAGGAGGAAGGTTTTGGTGGTATAATCATTATTTTCATGGAGGGATCCTCCTCCTCTCTAGGTGGAGTAACCTCGCCTCTATTTTGCTCAACTTCTGTACCACCTAGCTCGTCAACATCACCTCCCTGCACAGGTGAGATCAAAGTAGTCTTTGTGGACATGCTAGGGATATCTTCAACTTCGTCATCCTTATTAGTCTTGTTTGGCCTAGGTGTATCCGTCATAGCTTTAGGGCTTTCCTCGTTGGACATGTCTGTGGGGTCTGCTGCAACAAGGAGGTCCGCCGACCATTCCTTGGTAATCTCCTCCAAGTCATATTCTGTCAGCTGTAGTAGGATTGGAGTTGCTATTTATGCTCATCACCGTGCACTGTAATATAGGTGAAGTGGCGGTCCGCGTTGAATTTCATCAAAGGTATAAACCTATGAAGTACGTTTTGGGTGATTCGCTGTGTAGACTAAATTACATTCTTCAGTTGGTTGAAATAGGAGTGGAAGATAACATTGGACTGCCACTGCTTGTTCATGTCGCTGGAGTACCACAACGTGCATAACTTCGTGACTAGTGGTTTGAAAGGTTTGATCTCTAGAAAAGTGGCTCCCTATGGAAGTTCCCAAGTGATGAAAACAATGCGTATGTGCAACCAACTAAAGTGGAACTCATACCCTTGGTCTTGCACTCCTCTTCAATCCAAATCTAACTAGTTTACAAGATACTGTGCCCAATTCATCTGTAGTCCCTCGATGCACTTCCCTGCGAGGTCAACTATGAAGCTAGTCACCTATGTTGGTATGTTCTTATGAACTAACTTGCCCGCAATTAGCTGACAGGAAAGGCACAGTGCACCACTTTGGATAGAGGCTACCTTGTAGCCTCACGTACCCTTCTCTACATCGCCATAAGTTTCTTTTATCCGATGTGCTAGTGCTGAATCTGAGGTATTTCCTGGGTAAAAGTCCTGTGGGTCAGGGCCTTGCATGCTAAGCTCTGTGATCTGATTGATCAGAGTCATATCCACAGTGATGCGACGGTCCAACCATAAGTATCTACCGTGGTAGCAAGAAAACAACAACTTGACTCATGCGTTGACTTCCTAGTGTTTGCCAAAGTGAGGGATCTTCATTACGTTGATCAATGTGGACTACGCGAGGTTCTAGGTCCAGGATTACGGGACAATCTTAGGATTTATTCCTTTGGTCTTGGTTAAATACTTGTGTGGAACTAACATGCTGTAGGTTTTGCGATCTCCAAGTTTAAAATCATTAAATTTCAGTGCTGCGAGTTTATCTTGGTCAACACATACTGCGCACACCCCTTTCGAAAGATATGTGGTGATCAAGGTGTACTCAAAGTCTTTGGGTACACTGTTGCAGTTAATCTTGCCGCTCAAAGGTGGTATGTAAACCAACAGAATGCGTGGGATCATCTTGGCATTTGCAATATCGTCTTTGTGCTTTGTTCTTGTCTCGGTCATGGTTCTGGAAGGTCCTGCTCCGCGAGAAGCGGAGGGAGAATCTTGGACTCCTCCTGTTGATGATTCTTGCACACCTGGAGACATCCTTCTTTCTAACATGACTCTCTCAACCATTAATTCAATCAAAACTTCTTCAAATACTTTCTCAACAATGATGAGCTCGTCTGACATACAAGATTGGGTCTACTAGCTCAGGTGTGAAAATGAATTTAGAGACTACAATGAACAATATGGGAACAAGGAAATGATCGCAGGGTGAAGTAATCTCAAGTTTCGGGCTCAAATTCTCATTTAGAAAAAGTATTTTCGATGCGTGGTGCGATGAACTAAGTAGGGAAACTTAGCAATGGTCGGATTGCAATGGATAAGAGGCTGCATTAACTGATGTTCTGTCCATATGGCGCAGTCTAACGGTCTAGTGGTGAGCCATAAATGCATTTCGACCCATCTGGAGCAGAAATCGAACGCTTATATTGGCCTCCAAAGGCTATATTTCTATGCCATGGCGAAGTGACATAGGTTGTTGTTCTAATATCCCGACGAAGCTCGATTCCTGTGATTTTTCCTTCTGCGAAGTTTCCTCCGGAGTCTTCTGTAACTTTCCATTTTTTTCCCTCTTCTTACTTAGATTCCTATCCTTTTTCCCAGTAAGCTTCATCTGGGTCATCCTTTTACCATTCTGATTCTTATCTTCTCTTGACATAGTCACTTCGCGCCGCTTAGGTTCTTTCTTCATATCCAAAGGTAATACTCCTTCATCATATGGATTAGGTATTTCGGTCTTTTGTGGTTCCTCTAATGCTCTTATAAATTTGATACCCAATTCCCTGGTGTTCAATGGATTAGGTATGTCCTCTTGTTCTTTCATCAAGTAGGAGATCCTTCTAGACATAAATTCCACGAGTTCTTTCTTCTTCTGTTCTAGAGCATCCTTTTCTTTTGTTCTCCAGATCTGGTCTTTTTCAATCCAGATCCTGCCTAACAAAGCTGGAAATGGGGCATGGTCCTCAATAAATTTTATAACTTTGAATTCTTCCTCTGTCAAAGTTCCATGGGTACTCATAGCTATCTGGGTAATTTTTCCACATAGGGTTACCATTTTTCCTTTAAACAATCCGATGGTTCCCAGTGAAGGGACCAGAGCAGGCCTTCCTAGGGTTTCCCAAGTGCTTTCTGTCATAATGTTCATCGGTGTTCCCTCATCCAGAGCACAGTCAATGTCGAAGTCTCATATTCTTACTTCGATTTTCTCCTTTTCTTTGAAGATCTATGATAAAATGACATGCTTATGGTCATCTAGGGTTTCTTTTATTTTCAGTAACATGATCTCTGATTCTTTCTGGGGTTCTTCTATAATTTTAGTCTCTTGATCTCCTTCAAAGTTTGCTTGTTCCATATTCATCTTTTCAAGTCTAGCAATCATTCTAGGCAATCCAATACTTCATGGCCCATAGCTTTACAACAGAGGCAACTAGGGTTTCTCCCAAGGCATTCCTTAGCAAGATGTCCTAGTCTTCTGCAATTGTAGCAAAGAGTTAATCCTCTCTTTCTCTTAAATGATCCCCAACTCTTGTTTTACTGCGTGCTAGGATTATAAGGGCTAGCTTGAAAAAATTTCTTTCTAGGGTCCTGCATCCATTGGTTAGTCCAAAAACTCTTTCTATGCATAGGTATAACATATCTTTCACTATTTCTATTCATATCAAACTTTCTTTTATAAAAGTATAAAATGGTCAAATATGACCAAGTATTCTTCAAAACTTGGTCAAGGGCCAACAAGCCCCCAACACTCACCTGTGACTCATCTTGAGTCACTCAGGTCTGATCAATTCCACCACAAATGACCCGATCTTGGCTTGAGCTTCTTCAACCTGCTACAGTGTGACAACCTCTTTCTCAGTGAATTCCTAGATCACTGTGTCATTGAGCGGTCCTTTCAAGTGTTGTTCTGCAGTGATGACAACCTGTTCAAGTTCAACTCCCTATCTTTCAAGTTCAGTGAATAGCTGGCATGCCTTTTCTTGGATTGGCTGAAGTTGTTGGGAAACTTCCATCACTTTACTTTGCAGAGTATGTACCTGTTGCTGGGCTGTGCGTTGTTCTGCGAACCTCTTAATTCTTTTGACTGGGGTCAAAGTCTTTATCTGTGCCTGTAGCATGTCTACATGCTGCTTTGCTTCTTGGAGCTGTGCCTCCAATGTTTGCAATTATAGATTCTTTGCGAGGGTTTCATAAGTCTGGGTGCTTCTAGCGCTTAACTTCTTGCATTCCAAAGAAAAGGTTTTTAATCGGCTAACTACGCTTCGAGCAGTGGCCTCTCTTAGATCTCTTATTTCTTGGGGGGTCTTGGGCATGGTTTGGAGCTCCAAATCTGTGATATGTTGTTGGAGTTGCTAGATTACTTCTTCCAGTTAGGTCACCTGCTATGGGAGATGGTCTTCCATCTTCACTTCTATGACCGTCACAGAGTGAAGTGCTTTGTGAACCCTTTCCTATACTTCAAGTTTCTATGCTAGAAACTGTTCCTTTTCCTCATCCCACTTCGCTTTTAGGGCAGGCTTTTCCCGTTTTTCCTCACTCTGTTGTTCTAGAAGTGCTTTATATGCTTTCATCAAATCTTGGGTGGCTTGTGCTGTGTCTTCTTGAGCTTGTCGAAGGCGAGCTTCGACTTGATCAACGATCTAGTGTAAATGAGTGGGCTCTTCGCCTGTTCCTGATGTTCCGCTTATCAAGGGAACTGTAGAAACTGCTCGGCTGGACTAGAGTGCCTATTACACTTCTTGGAGTTTTCCCTTGATTCGGTTGAATATCTCCTCCTGCTTTGCTTCTTGATTTTCTGCGAGCTCTAGTGAAATATCATTCAACGCAACAATTAAGAAATTGAAGTCATCCGGGGTAAGGGTACTTTTAAGCGTGGTCCAGGTGGCCTATGCTTTCTTTTGGGAGGAAGGTTTTGGTGGTGTAATCTTTCTTTTCATGGAAGGATCCTCCTCCTCTCTAGGTGGAGTAACCTCGCCTCTATTTTGCTCAACTTCTGTGCCACCTAGCTCATCACCATCACCTCCCTACACAGGTGAGATCAAAGTAGTCTTCGTGGATGTGCTAGGGATATCTTCAACTTCGTCATCCTTCTTAGTCTTTCTTAGCCTAGGTGTATCCATCATAGCTTCAGGGCTTTCCTCGTCGGACATGTCTGCGGGGTCTGCTGCAACAAGGAGGTCCTTCGACCATTCCTTGGTAATCTCCTCCAAGTCATGTTCTGTCATCTTTTAGTAGGATTGGAGCTGCTGTTTATGCTCATCACTGCGCGCTGTAATATAGGTGAAGTGACAGTCCGCACTGAATTTCATCAAAGGTCTAAACCTATGAAGTACGTTTGGGGTGATTCCCTGTGTAGACTGAATTGCATTCTTCAATTGGTTGAAATAGGTGTGGAAGACAACAATGGACTTCCACTACTTGTTCATGTCTCTAGAGTACCACAACGTACAAAACTTAATGGCTACTGGTTCGAAAGGTTCGATCTCCGGAAAAGTGGCTCCCTCTGGTAGTTCCCAAGTGATGAAAGTGACGAGTATGCACAACCAACTAAAGTGGAACTCATACCCTTGGTCTTGCGCTCCTCTGCAATCCATCTCTAACTAGTTTACAAGATACTGTGCCCAATTCATTTGTAGTCCCTCGGTGCACTTCCCTGCAAGGTCAACTATGAATCAAGTCACCTGTGTTGGTTTGTTCTTACGAACTAGCTTGCCCGCGATCAACTGACAGGCAAGGCACACTATGCCACTCTGGATAGAGGCTACCTTGTAGCCTCACATACCCTTCTCTACATCACCATAAGTTTCTTTTATCCGCTACGCTAGTGCTCGGTCTAAGGTCTTTCCTGGGTAAAAGTCCTATGGGTCAAGGTCTTGCATGCTAAGCCCTATGATCCGATTGATAAGAGTCGGATCCATAGTGATGCGGTGGTCCAACCATAAGTATTTGTCGTGGTAGCAAGACAACAACAACGTGACGCATGCATTGACTTCCTGGTGTCTGCCAAAGTGAGGGATCTTCATTACGTTGAGCAATGTGGACTACGCGAGGTTCTGGGTCCAGGAATGCAGGAAAATCTTAGGATTTCTGCTTTTGGTCTTGGTTAAATACTTGTGTGGAACTAACATGCTATAGGTTTTGCGATCTCCAAGGTTAAAATCATTAAATTTCAGTGCTGCGAGTTTATCCTGGTCAACACATACTGCGCGCACCCCTTTTGGAAGATACGCGGTGATCAAGGTGTACTCAAAGTTTTTGGGTACACTGTCACGGTTAATCTTGCCGCTCAAAGGTGGTATGTAAACCACCAGAATGCATGGGATCAGCTTGGCGTTTGCAATATCGTCTCTGTGCTTTGTTCTTGTCTTGGTCGTGGTTTTGGAAGGTCCTACTCCGCGAGCAGTGGAGGGAGAAGCTTGGACTCCTCTTGTTGATGATTCTTTCACACCTGTAGACATCCTTCTTTTTTACATGACTCTCTTATCCATTAAGTCAATCGAAAATTCTTCAACTACTTTCTCAACAACGCTAAGCTCGTCTGACATACAAGCTTGGGTCTACTAGCTTAGGTGTAAAAATGAATTCATAGACTACAATGAACAATATGGGAACAAGGCAATGATCGCAGGGTGAAGTAATCTCAAGTTTCATGCTCAAATTCTCATTTAGCAAAAGTATTTTTGATGTGTGGTGCGATGAACTAAGTAGGGAAACTTAACAACAATTGGCTTACAACAGATAAGAGGCTGCATTAATTGATGTTCTGTCCATATGGTGCGGTCTAACGGTCTAGTGGTGAGCCATAAAGGCGTTTCGACCCGTCTGGAGCAGAAGTCGAACGGTTATATTGGCCTCCAACGACTATATTTCTGTGCCATGGCAAAGTGCCATAGGTCACTGTTCTGATATCATAGTGAAGCTCGATTCCTGTGATTTTTCCTTCTGCAAAGTTTCCTCTGGAGTCTTCTGTAACTTTCCAAATTTTTCCCTCTTCTTACTTAGATTCCTAGCCTTTTTCCCAGTAAGCTTCATCTCAGTCATATTTTTGCCATTTTGATTCTTATCTTCTCTTGACATAGTCACTTCTCGCTACTTAGGTTCTTTCTTCAGATCCAAAGGTAATACTTCGTCATCATATGGATTAGGTATTTCAGTCTTCTGTGGTTCCTCTAATGCTCTTATAACTTTGATACCCAAGTCCCCGGTGTTCAATGGCTTAGGTCTGCCCTCTTGTTATTTCATCAAGTAAGAGATCCTTCTAGACATAAATTCCATGAGTTCTTGCTTCTTATGTTCTAGAGCGTCCTTTTCTTCTGTTCTCTAGATCTGGTCTTTTTCAATCCAGATCCTACCTAACAAAGCTGGAAATGGGGCGTGGTCCTCAATAAATTTAATAACTTTGAATTCTTCCTCTGTCGAAGTTCCATGGGTACTCATAGCTATCTGGGTAATTTTTCCACATAGGGTTACCATTTTTCCTTTAAAAAATCCGATGGTTCCTAGTGAAGGGAGCAGAGCAGGCCTTCCTAGGGTTTCCCAAGTGCTTTCTGTCATAATGTTCATTGGTGTTCTCTCATCCAGAGCACAATCAATGTCAAAGTCTCCTATTCTTACTTCGATTTTCTCCTTTTCTTTGAAGATCTTTGACAAACTGACATCCTTATGGTCATCTAGGGTTTCTTTTATTTTCAGTAACATGATCTCTGATTCTTTCTGGGGTTCTTCTATAATTTTAGTCTCTTGACCTCCTTCAGAGTTTGCTTGTTCCATATTCATCTTTTCAAGTCTAGCAATCATTCTAGAGAAATCCAATACTTCATGGTCCATAGCTTTACAACAGAGGCAGCTAGGGTTTCTTCCATGGCATTCCTTAGCAAGATGTCCTGGTCTTCTGCAATTGTAGCAAAGAGTTAATCCTCTCTTTCTCTTCAATGATCCCCAACTCTTTTTGTACTGCGTGCTAGGATCATAAGGGATAGCCTACAAAAATTTCTTTCTAGGGTCCTGTATCCATTGGTTAGTCCAAAAACTCTTTCTATGCATAGGTATAACATATCTTTCACTATTTATATTCATATCAAACTTTCTTTTATCTAACAATCCTCTAGTTTTTAAGCTGAGACAATCAAGCATACCTAAATCCATATGTTAGAAGTAAAATTTTTCACTTATTTGCTTCCATGGGGCACAAAGATTTCAGATCTAAAACTTGAACTATTCTTACCTTTACTAGAGGCTTGAGCTTACAGATCTTACCTCTTCTCTATAGAAATTTCTACTTTTACCTTTCTTAGAGCACAAAGTGTTCAGATCTCACTTGTTTTCTTCAGTATCAACCTCTTTTCTTGCAGATTTGACCTCTTTCCTTCAGATCTGACCTTTCTTTCTTGGCACAAAGATTTGCATGGCAACAAATCTACACACAGAGCTTATTTTGCACAAAGATTTTTCTTCTTTAGTTCCCAACAATCACAGTTTCAAGTCCCGACAACAAAACCATTTGTTGGCATAGGGGCAGACCCAGGGTTCAACGCTAAAGAGCGCACCAACAAAACCTTAACTACCAACCCTTTCAGCAACACCTATGAAGCAAATGAAGTCTCACCTGAGGTAGAGGCAGGGGCGGTTGCAGGACTCAGATGTATGCAACCTTAGCTGGCACACAGATCTGTGATTATAGCACTTAGCAATAATCTAACATGGTTTATTCATCAATATTCAACCCCTACAACACTTCGCAGGTAACACAAAATATCGCAGTGAGTACTTAGATCTAAGATAATTCAACACTTAGCCACAATGGGTTCAACATATCAAGCACTAATCATATTACATATCAGATCTAACATTCATTCTTATCTCAGAAGCATAAAGCATAACTAAATCTATTTAATCACATCAAGCACTTAGCCAAGAAGGAGATAAACACATCAGGTCGAAGCACATAGCACAATACACGTAGTTACCATGGTTCACCCCCACCCTAGGGCTATTCCCACAAGATCTTCTTCTGTATTATCTCAGTCAAGAAGTTACAACACAGATCTTCAACAATCCTTGCTTTTCACATGAGAAAAGATCTACGCAGCTCGCTAGATCCTTCTTCCTTTCACTTCAACACAAAACAACTTGCAAGCTTCTCACAATCATGCACAGAGCATTTACAAGATACATCCAATCACACAGATCCATTCCTGGCACTAAGCCATCAACTATGCATCACATAGATGTACTACTCTCCCCTTTTTCCTCTCTTTCTTACATTGCCTAAGTATCTATTTATAGATTACAAAATGGGCCTAAACGTGGGTGAACCCATGGGCCAACATCCCTTTCTTGTTACATTAACCCAAAACCCTAAAGGGACCCAAAAATAGGTCTAGTTTCCCTAATTTCATCTTCACGTTGCACTCCATCTTTGGCAAGCTATCGAAGTCCCAAAAATGGTCAAATATGACCAAATATTCTTCAAAACTTGGTCAAGGGCCAACACTCACTCATAGATAAGGTTGAACTAACACCATTATTATATACTAATATGAGTTGTTTAGTGTGTAGAGCTTACTAGTGATAATATGAATGATATCCATTGAATATGATACATATCCTTGTTCAATGTATTCTTTTATATATCTTGTACAACTTAGATTCATACTAGATCACGTGTTGAGGAAGATACACGAGTTTCATCAATTCCAATACTCTGACCATAATCATACTAGTATACATGTTATAACTTATCAATAACATGTATAGGTATATCCCTAATTAACACTATCATAACATGTAGTAAACATAGACCCCTAGTAATACATGTTCTTGATAACTAGTCTCAAGCTTCATTAGTATCACTAAACAATTACTCAACATAGGTTATGATCATAGCTTGTATTTATTCATAGTTCATAAGGTAAGCATATCCATATTAAAAATATGAAGAACAACATATTTTAAGCATAATATGTAATCATATCTATGACCAAGTTGGTTGATTAGATGGATACGACTGTATTCAATAGGTTCAATTCCTATAAGCTAAACAAGTTGTGACTGCAGTACTAACATAAAAGACATAATCTCAGTGATATGTAAGTTGTAATCACTATGAAATTGATGATCAAATAAGTGTTGCAATAATAATATAAAACACATACAATAATTATGTATCAAAAAGTTTAATTGTAACATTATAACACATATCTCTTTACCTAATATTACACCATTATTACATAAGATCAATGTAATCTAACGTACATTATTAAAGTGGATTGTAACATATAACATACCGCATAAATGTGTTAGCCCCAGGGCTTCGTGAATTTTCCATACAAGCATTGCATGGAATTGAAATATCATACATAGTGATGCCCTTCCATAACTCTAGTAACTCATCGATAAGAGGTTCGATATATACATTCATATCTTTGACTTGGTATTCACCTAATATTTATTTTTTAAGGGTGGGTGAATCAATATTATTTATTTTTCATCCTTTTTAAACACAACATATATAAGTGTTTTTATCCTTATGATTAGTTTACCAATATCATTCAACAAGTGTAGAATAAATGAACCATGAACATTGAGAAATCATAAACATACACAATACATCAATATTTTTGCATGGAAACCCAATGCGGGAGAAAACCAGATAATGTTTTTTCTTATATGTCTTTAAGAAGTACATTAATTGGAAGCACCAACTTCCTTTTTTCTCCAACTGCAACTGGAAGGAGGCTCCTATCGCCTATATTCCCAGGTTACAACCTGAGGGAAGATCCAACTCCCCAATTCTTTGGCTACAACCACAAGGAGGATACAACCCCCTATTTTCTCTGGATACAACCACAAGGAGGATACAACCCCCTGTTTTCTCTGGCTACAACCACTTATCCTTTCCCTATCCAAACTGCCTTGAAGTATAAATGACAAATGTAGACAACCTGTCACTGTCACTGAATCAACTCTATCACTATCACAACTGTCATTGAAATACTATTCTAATCTATATCGATATTCTTCAAACCTTCCTGTAGATCCACAACCTGTCTATTCTACAACACCTGGATGTTCGTGCCTATCTTCACTGCAACTTGCAAGCATCTGCACCTCTGTTTGCTGCAACTCGTGGAATAACACAAATATCATCTAGTATCACAAATGTCGTCTCTAAAACTCTTCCCGTGTCCCTGTCTCAGTCTATGTCACTGCCTGATCACTCTGTATCTACTCATAAACTAGATGATCTGATAGAAACAATACTCATCCAATATCCAAGTAGATCTAACACAACCATGTACTAGGTTCATACATATGTCTCATTGAACTCATGTGATATAAGAACCTCTTACATTAACCATACATCAAACCCTCATTGTTATGCAAACCCAACATGCACTAATAACAATATGTCTCAACTATAAACCCTCAAACATGTACCACTCAAACATATACCAAAATCATTGTCAAATGATTTTCGCAATGCACTACAAGATATGTCAATAAAACAAACTAAGTGCACCAACAATGTACTTCACTAGATCTTCCTCAGCAAGAACCATACAACTAATAACATCTTTAGGCAAGTACCCAAGATCATAAAACCATACCTCAACCATGTACTAGTAAATGCGTCAAATATATCCCAACAAAGTGTGCCAATGATAAAAAAAAGTATAACAACGCTATACTTATGTAGATCTTCCTTATGCAACATATATCATACAACCATTGATATCCCAAAGGTATCTACTAACCCTCATATGACCATACCTCAAGCTATCACAAATATCCAATCATGTAACATACCTTTTTGATCATGTAGCTTGATATGTCATACCTGAACAATGTCACACCTGTTGATTAAGGTTGGTTGTCATTGATGTCAACCCTTGAAGAAAGCCCGCAACACAAAGGTTTGGGTAATAGACCCAATATTGTTTGATGTAAAGATGACTCATTATTTTCTTTTCATGGTTTATAAGAAGTAAATATGGATGAACTCCAAAGTGGTCCCCTTATGGTGAAAGCCCTCATGGGAAGACACTTTGCGGAGTAAGAGAACCCATGATTAATTGTGGAATAATGAGGTGAAGGACAATGTTTTTGTCAAGGAAACTATCCTATATGGATAATTCTTGTCATTCCATTTCTGGTCGTATGTGGAACGTCACATAACTCCTCACGGTTAGAGAGTTATGACCATGTGAAGTTGGAGAACCCAGGTTTAGGTAATGGACCCAAGTTTGTTTGATGGATAACGGTATGATTTTTGATATATTTCAAGGTAATACTATTCTATATGGATAGTACATGTCATTCCATTTATGGTGGTATGTAGAACGTCACATAAGTCCTCATTGTTTGAGATTTGTGGCCTTACGAAGTTGGAGGACCCTCACATGTCATCTACAAGCCCCAAAATGTCAAAGTAGTCAAAGTGGTTTAAGGGATTTTAGAAGGTAAATAATAAAGTGAAGTGATGAGTGTAATATAATTCAAAGTGAATACAAAATAAATTATTTAAATAATAAATCTAATGGAGAAATTAGAAGTGGGTTAACCCTAAAATAAGGAAAGTGGGCCAAGTGACCTAGAAGATGTTTTTAAGGAACCTACTTGGAGAGTATAAATAAGAGGAAAGGCTCTATCATTTAAGACACACTTGAGCATATTGAATATCTATAGTATTCTGAGGTAACCAAAGGATATCTAAGCCGAATTTATGAGGGAAGGTGAAGAAAATAAGGTCGGAATTCAAGGAAGGACAAATTCTTTTGATGGTGCTTTCTAAGGTATGTTATTTACATGCCATCTCACCATTTTTGCTATAAATTTTTTTCTATAATGCTTCAGGATGTGAAATTGATATTCCATTGAGAAAACATATCCAAGTATCCGTGGTAAAAAATTAAGCTTGTGGGTCGTTGAATTTTTGGAGTTACACTCCGTGGAAAATAGGGTTTGTGGCTAGTCCTGAAACTAGTCTAAAATAAGTGTTTTCGGTAAAAATGTCATAACTTCTTCATAACATATCAAAATTCAGTAAGACCAAATGTGTTGGTTAGAGTACAATCTTTAGTATGTTTTTTAACAATTTAATATCGATTCAATAAATATTCCGTGTGGGGCACGCTCTACAAGGTCGATCTCTAGAATAAGCCGGAATTCAACAAGGTATGCCACTTTTGATATAACTTCTTTTCTGAGAGGTTCCAAGTAGTGAAACTTGGAGGAATTGCATAAAAAAAATTGAAGAAAATTGTGTATAAGTTTCATATATTTATACATTAGAGATACAAAGTTATGATTACTTCAAGTTAGGGTTGTTGACTAATCCAAAACTAGGCATGTGAGACTAAAGAAAAGTTTGATGAAAATGTTACTCTCTTGTTGTTAAAGTTAAGGAAGGTTTGCAGGAATGTGATCATATACACTTGGTCTATTACAGAGAAAAAAATCAGATTTGGATGATGAAATTGATGAGGGGTTTTTGTTGAGGCACATGTTGAGTACATGGTTGAGACAAGTAGTTGATGAGTTGAGTACCCACAGTCTTGACCCTTCGATCCCCCAACTTTGTCACTATTTCAAACTCACTGCTATAGATTTGTCAATGATGCCTTCCCAAAACATTTCACAAAATATATATTCAATATGCTCAAATTAGGTGCTAATAAGAGACCCCTGCTCTCTTATTTATGCTCTTCAAGTAGCTTCCTTTAGGGGTTATCTTCTAATTGTTTTACCCACTTTATTTATTTTAGGGCTAACCCACTTTTAACTACTTTACCATAAATAGAAAACTCACAACTTCTTGTTGCAACTAGTTTCTTTTTTTTTTTAATTATTTTCTTATTGCAACACCTTTACCCATAATTAAATCCTAGCTACAACCACTTTGACTAGTAAAATTCTTCTATGAGCTTCTAGAATAATTGACTTCTTTGACGTTATAGAGGCTTCTAGATTACTCATGATGGTTCTCCAACTTCACTAAGCCATATCTCCCCAACCGTGAGGAACTACGTGATGTACCACATATCACTGGAAATGACATGACATGTACTATCCATCTATGATAGTATTTTCTACAAATTCACTGATCTGCATTACATTATTCCTCAAACAAACATGGGATCCTTATCCACATCTTTGGGGATACCAAAATTTTCTATTGATCTTGCTTCAAGGGTTGACATCAATTAAAACCAACCCAATTAATAAAAAATATCCCCCCTTTGGCATTGATGGAAACACTCTGATTCAATACTAAAGTCATGATGCTCATGCTCCCCTTATGACCATCACTCCCCCTGGAATCATGCCTTTCTCTCAATGCATCTGATTAATCTCTCCCCCTTTGAAATCAATGGCAAAGGAAACTTCCCTTTGGGGCTGCTCCCCCTGACTGAACTCTCCTTGGGGATTCTCCTCTTATATGAACTTTCCTCTTCATGGCTCTTCCTTGTGTAAATATATGACATATAATAAAAGCATTCAAAAATCATTGTGGTGCAGAAACTATTCCAAGTTTTTGGTGAAGATACTCAAAATCTTCCCGTGGAAGTGGTTTTGTAAAGATGTCTGTGATCTGGTCTTTTGTCCCAACATAATAAAATCTAATGTTCTTGTCTGCAACCTGTTCCCATAGAAATGAAACTTGATCAGAATGTTATTAGTCTTGGAGTGCATCATGAGATTATTTGAGATACTGATGGGGCTTTTTTTTATCACAAAATATCAAAATGGGATCATCATACTCAATCTGTATGTATTTCAATGTTTGTTTCATCCATATAAGTTGTGTACAACATGTTGTTGTTACAATATACTCTGCTTCGACTGTAGACAATGATATTGATAAATGTTTCTTTCTTAGCCAAGATACCAAGCACTCACCCAGGTAGAAAGATGCTCCACTTGTACTTCTTCAATCATTAACGCAACCTGCCCAATATGCATATGTGTAGGAAATAAGTGATAGATCCTTCCATTTTGGATACCATAATACAAACTCTTTTGTACCCTTGATATATATGAATATCCTCTTTACTGCTAAAACATGTGATTCCTTTGGTGCTGCTTGAATTTCCCGCATCACATCTGGTCTAGAAGTTGTCACATAAAGTAAGTTGGCAATCATTGACCTGTACTACCTCTTATCTGTAGTCTTTGAATCATCATCTTTACTTAACTTGCAACTAGTTTTCATAGGAGTACTGACTGGTTTGCAATATTCCATTTTGAACCTCTTTAGCATTTCTTTGGTGTACTTAGTTTGAGAGGTGAAAATGCCTTGGTTGCTTTGAAATATATGAAGACCCAAAAATAAAGATAATTCTCCAAGCAATGACATTTCAAACTCATTCTGCATATCCTTTGCAAATTTCTGGCTCATCCTATCATCATCACTTCCAAAGATAATATCATTAACATAAACTTCAATTAACAAAATACTATCTTTATTTACCTTGATGTAGAGGTTGTTGTATACATTCCCTTTCCTGAACCCTTTCTATTGTAAGTATCTATCCAGTCTAGAGTACCATGCTTTGGGGGCCTGTTTAAGACCATAAAAGGCCTTCTTCAACCTGAAAAAATAATTTTCATTCTCTAACAACTGAAATCATTATGGTTTCTCAATGTAGACTTCTTCATCTAGATCCCCGTTTAGGAAGGCTTACTTCACATCCATCTGATACACTTTATTTTTCTTGGAGCATGAATAAGCGAGAATCAATACGATTTCTTCCATTCTAGAAACTAGGGAAAACATCTCTCCAAAGTCTATACCTTCAACCTGAGAATATCATTTACATACCAATCTTGATTTGTTCATGGTAACCTGCCTATCTTTGTTTAATTTTTTTATGAAGACACACTTTGCAGCATTCACATTCTTTTTCCTTGGCCTTGGAAACAGTTCCGAAGTGTCATTCTTCTCTATTTGATCTAACTATTCATCCATGGCTTTGATCCAAAATTTATCCTTGATGGCTTCTTCAAAACTGCTTGGCTCAATTGTAGATACTAGTGCTAGGTGTAGTTATTCTGGTGAATGAATTCTTCTTCTAGTTTCAACTCTTGCATCTTTATTTATGATAATATGATTTGATGGATGATTCTTCTGTATTCGTCTTCTAGGTGTATTTGGAGGCACTTGAAGATCTTTTTTTTCTTTCTCTTCTTCTGGATAATCTTCTTCATCTTCCTTTTCTGTTATTTCTTCTTCCTTTACTTCTTCTTCGTTACCATGTTCCATTGAATCCTTGCCTTCTTCTTTTATCCTGCATCCACCTGTCTGATCAAATGTCACATTGATCCTTTCCACAATTGTTTTGAGCCTTATATTGAAGCATTTGTATGCTTTCCTTTCTCTTGAGTACCCAACAAGTATTCCTTTTTCAACACAAGATTCAAACTTTCCTATTTTTCCATCTTCTCTTTTAATGTAGCATTTGCTTCCGAAACCTCTAAAATGATTCACATTCACTGGTATTCCTTTCCATAGCTTGTATGGAGTTTTATCACTAGTGTTTTTAGCATTAATCTATTTTAAATGTGAATTGTTGTATGTACTTCTTGTACCCAAAAGACGTCTGTCAAATTGGAATCCATTAACATAGTTCAGGCCATTTCCTGTACTGTCCTGTTATTCCTTTTGATGACCCCATTTTTTGGTAGTGTCCTGGCAACGAAGAATTGCCTCTTTATCCCATGCTTACTGCAGAAGTCCATAAATTACTTTGCAGTAAAATCTCCTCCATTGTCCAATATAAAACATTTGATTTTCGAATCTATTTCATTTTCAACCGTCTCCTTGTACATTTTGAAGTTCTCAAATGCCTCTGACTTCCTCCTAAGAAAAAAAACTGCATTTATTCTTGTATAATCATCACGTAATATCATAAAGTACTACTTTCCTTTCAAACATTTTGTTCTAGTCGGTCCAACTAGATCAATATGCACAATTTCCAGTGGTCTTGTTGTGGAGTATTCCTTTGATTTGAACTTGGTCTTTGTTTGATTTCATTATTGACAATGCTTTCATAATGTACTTGTTGGATTCACGATCTGGGGAATTTATCTAAATGCTTCCTTTTTGCTGGCCTTGACAATATTATTGAAGTTTATGCGACCCATTCGTCTGTGACTTAACCAAACTTCATCTTCCTTTCCTAAACAACACTTTTCTTTTCCAATTTCACTTAGTACGTATATGTTGCTTGGAGTTATCATAGTTGTCGCCACCACTCTTCCTGAATCTTCTTTTCTTATCTCACATTTCTATGAATCAAGCACAAGATTGTGACCTTGGTCACACATTTGACTTACACTCAAAATATTGTGTTTCATATCTTCCACTAGTAAAACATTTTCTTCCTTGGAATCCTTAATTCCAATCTTGAATGTGCCTCTTCTAATGATTCTGACTGAGTTGTCATTTCCAAAAGATACCGATCCATCTCTTTCCTTTTTCAAAGTTAGAAACTTTTCCTTATCACTTGTCATGTGATTTGAAAAATCATTGTCAACATACCAACCATGTTTCTTGTGTTGAGCTTGTAGAGTGAGTGTGCATTCTTCATTGTTGTATTGATTCTTCTTTCTTATCCATATTCTTTGTGTTTCCTTTCTATGACTATTATTATTCTATTTTGATTCTCTTGGAGGAACTGTCATTCTACAATCTATGGCCATGTGTCCAAAGTTGTTGCACTTGTAGCATTCCACTTCGGTACTCAAAGATTCAAACTTGTTGTAGTTTTTGTTCTGCATTTTATTAGGCCTTCTTGAATAAACATTTATTTTATATACTTCATAGTTGTTTTTGTTTCTTCTATTGGATTTGCAATTCACATCCTTGAGCCCAAAATTATTACATGAATAACATAATCCAACAAAAATTGTTTGATACTTGGGAGATGGATATCTTCTGAATGATGTTGTTTTTATGAATCCTTCTTCTTCTCGAGATATTTTTTCTTCTGACTGCTACCGATTCTGAACTCTGAATCTTCTTGGAGGTGGAGTATATCTATGATGTTTATTTTTAATCTTCTTGTCTTCTTCCTTTTCATTAGATCCTTTGACTGTCTCTGCATAACTTCTTTGCTTTGTTTCATGATATTTTGTTTTGGAGCTTGAGCCCTTTTCTGTCTGGTTGTATACTAGTATGGACTTGTCATGATGTGGCCTTTGACTGCTAATAATCTCATCCACAAATTTATATATGTTATGCATGTTTTTCTTTTGAAGGCCTTTTCTCAATATAATAATCTCTGCTTCCAAACTTCCAATGATCATGTCTTTTTCTTCTAACCGTTCTTTGAGTGTTTCTTCAATTCTCTTGTATTCTTCTACTTGGATTTTCAATTTAGTGATCATCTACTCTAGTTCTTCGTAGTTGGCATTTTGAGTTCCGTCTTTTCATTTTAGTTCTTCTTGTAGTGACTTGTTTTTCTTCTTTTCCCTTTTTATAACTTCTATGGCACTCAACAATTCTTCTATGTAATAAAATTTTGCCTCTTCATATTCTTCTTCGGTTCCTTCTTCATCAGAGTCTTCTACTGCCATGAATAGAACCCTTTTTGTATCACTATTGCTGACTTCATCTTCATCTGAAGAGGAACTATCTTCTTTGGACTTTTCTTGAAAAATCTCTTTTTGGTTCTTTTGCCTTTGTATATTTGTTTCCTCTTAGAGTCATCTTCTTCATTTCGTTTCTTTTTATTATGGGGAAATTTATTATCAAAATGACCAATACCATCACAATTAAAAAAATCAACAAAATCTTACCTATACATTTTCCATTTCCTTTTTTCATCCTTCTGATGAAATTTTCTACTTCTTCATTGTCTTCTGAGATATCACTGCTGCTACTATCTGACTTTGCCTTTTGCTTGTCATTTTTCTTTGTCTTCTTAGATGCTTTGAATGTTGCTTCCTTTGTAACTGAATTGTATTATTCTGTTCTCATCTCGTAAGCTGTGAGTGTCCCATGTAACTCATCCATGGTTAGTGTAGCTAGCTCCACTCTCTCTTCTAGTGCTGAAATATTTGAATCAAATCTCATTGGTAGAGATATCAATACCTTTTTTACAACAATATTTTCCTTTAACTCATCTCCCAGACCTATGATATTTTTTACTACTTCATCAACTCGTAAAACATATGCTTATATGCCTTCTTCTTCATTCATCTTTAGTTGTTCGATCTTTTCTATGAAAATTTGAAGTTTATCTTCCTTGAATTTATCATCTCCTTCGTATATGTTCTTAAGTTTGTCCCATATTTATTTCGCAGAATCACAATGCATAAACTTGGTGTATATTGATTTAGTCATACCATTCAGGAGTGAACTTGTAGCTCTTGAATTATTTTCTTCAAGTTTCTTTCCATCTTTATCTGTTGGAGGAGTGGTTGGTGCTTTGTATCCATCTAATACTGATCGGCAAAAATCAAATCCTAGTGCATGTATGTGTGTCTTCATTCTTCTACTCCAGAAGGAGTAATATTCCCCATAAGAATGTGGTATCCCAATCTTAGACTAATCCATGATCTCCTTCTAGTTGTTAGACTGCCTTTTGAAGAATTTGCTCTAATACCAATTGTTGGATTACTGAGGGGGGGGGTGAATTAGTAATATTTATTTTTCATCCTTTTTAAACATAACACATATATAAGTGTTTTTATCCTTATGATTAGTTTACCAATATAATTCAACAAGTGCATAATAAATGAACCATGAACAATGAGAAATCATACACATACATAGTACACCAGTATTTTTACGTGGAAACCCAATGCAGGAGAAAACCACGGAAGGATTTTTCTTATATGTATTTAAGTAGTACATTCATTGGAAGCACCAAATTCCTTTGTTCTCCAACTGCAACTCGAAGGAGGCTCCAACCCACTATATTCTCAGGCTACAACCCGAGGGAAGCTCCAACTCCCCAATTCACTGGATACAACTAGAAGGAGGCTACACCCCCCTATGTTCTCCGGATACAACCACCTATCCTTTTCCAATCCAAATGGACCTAAAGTATAAATTCCAAATTTAGAAAACTTGTCACTGTCACTAAATCAACTCTATCACTGTCACAAATGTCACTGAAATCCTGTTCCAACATGTACCAATCTTCTTCAAAATTTCCTACAGATCCATGACCTATCTATTCTGCAACATGCGAATGTCTGTGCCTTTCCTTATTGCAAATCGCGGGTATCTGTGCCTTTATTTTCTATAACTCGTGGACTAGCATAAATATCTACTAGTATCACAAATGTTGTCTTTATCACTCTGTCTATTTCCCTGTCTCAGTCTCTGTCATTGTCTGATCACTCTATATCTTCTCACAAAATTGATGATCTGATAGAAACAATACTCATCCAATATCCAAGTATATCTAACACAACCATGTACTAGGTTCATACATATGTCTAACTGAACTCATGTGATATAAGAACCTCTTACATTAACCATACATTAAACCTTCATTGTTATGCAAACCCAACTTGTACTGATAACACTATGTCTCAACCATAAACCCTCAAACATGTACCACTCAAACATATACCAAAATCACTTTCAAATGATTCTCACATTGCACTACAATATATGTCAATAAAACAAACTAAGTTCACCAGCAATGCACTTCACCAAATCTGCCTCAACAAGAACCATACAAATAATAACATCTTTAGGAAAGTACCCAAGCTCACAAAAGAATACCTCAACAATGTACTAACAAATTCCTCAAATATATCCCAACAAAGTGTGCCAATGATAAACAAAAAGTATTCTGACATTGTACTTCTTTTGATCTGCCTTATGTAACATATATCATACATCCATTGATATCCCAAAGGAATATACTAACCCTCGTATGACCATACCTCAAGTTATCACAAATATCCAATCATGCAACATAACTTTTTGATAATGTACCTTGATATGTCACACATGAACACTGTCACACCTTCCTGTAGTCACTTCTCATATTTGTAACTTGTCATTGATGATAGATCATATCTTCTTTTTCAGCTTTGGCAACAAATCTGCGCTCTGTCTTCAGTAAACCCACGGGTATCCGCGATTTGTCCCACTGTGGCCCGTGGATGTCTACATCCTTCTATTACTGCAACCTATGGATATCTTCAATAAAGACCTAGTTCAATACCCAAGGTCTTGACCCTTCGATCCTGCAACTTTGTTGCTTCTTGATATTCACTGCTAAAGATTTGTCAATGATACCTTCCCAAAAAATTTCACAAAATAGATATTCAATATGCTCAAATTAGGTGCTAATAAGAGATCATTGCTCTCTTATTTATACTCTCCAAGTCGCTTCCTTTAGGGGTTATCTTCTAACTGTTTTACCCGCTTTCCTTCTTTTAGGGCTAACCTACTTTTAATTGCTTTACCATAAATAGAAAACTCACAACTTCTTGTTGCAACTAATTTCTTTTTTTAATTATTTTCTTATTGCAACAACTTTACCCATGATTAACTCCTAGTTACAACCACTTTTACTAGTAAACTTCTTCTAGGATATTCTAGAATAATTAACTTCTTTGACCTTCTATGGGCTTCTAGATTACTCATGATGGTTCTCCAACTTCATTAAGCCATATCTCCCCAATCGTGAGGAACTATGTGACGTACCACATATCATCGAAAATGGAACAACATGTACTATCCATCTATGATAGTATTTCTTGTAAATTCACTAATCTTCATTACATTATCCCTCAAGCAAACATGATATCCTTATCCACACGTCTAGGGCTACCGAAATTTGCTACTGGTCTTGCTTCAAGGGTTGACATCAATGAAAACCAACCCAATTAATCAACACTACATATATGAGTAAATAAAAAATATCCAACATAATTATAAGACATATTTTAACATATATGAGTAAACAAAAAAATATAATAAAAAATTGTGAAATAAACAATACAAATGAGATGTTACCGTGTTAAAAAAAATCATCCTAAACAGATACCTGGAACAATAATTGCCAACATTATGTGCTCCCTCTTTATTGAAATCCATGGAGGAATGTTATTGTTGATAACAAAAACATGCCACACCAAGTAAGTAGATTTGATCTCTCCAAATCGATTGACATTGCCAGCTTCCATTGAAAGCCTAAGATTACAAGGTTAGACTTTAAAATGTGGCCATATTTCCTCTATATTCTTAAATGAATATCCATCTGTAGATGTTCGAAGAACACCATATTTACTTGTGTTCTTTTCATGGTAATCCATAAACTATTATATGCTTTTGCACTTGAACAATCACCACAAATGTGGAATTATGGGAATATAACGAAGAACCTTTCAAGTCACCTTTTTTGTTACTTTATCGGTTTGATATCTAGTAATTTGACATTTCAGGCATTCTTCTTTCAACACATGTTCTCCATAATATAGAATATCATCATCAGGACATGCATGAATAACTTGATACTCCATTATGATATCTTTCATAATGACATGTAAATCTTGGTATGTGTGAGGTAAAACATTTGACAATGGTAACAAAATTTCACCTAACATTCTACAACATAAAAAATAAGTATTGGTTAATTTGAAGAATATTAATCATACATATTGCATTCAAATTTTACAGGTGATCAACTAACAAAAAAATAGAGGAAAAAAGAAAACCTTTATCATGTTGTACTAAATGTGACAAAATATATTACAATATACCTTAGGAGTTGTGTCACACAAGTGTTTGACAAACCATTCATAAAATTTAAGTTCAACAACATTTATAGTAGCGATAAATCTTGTTTTTGAGCCTTCATAAAGAGATTGTCTTGCATTCTCAAGTACATGTATATCGAAAAAACCATCAAGCATGTCATCATCATCATATATTCTTGCATTATTAAATGTCTCTTGGATCAATATATTTGTCCCATCTTCTTCATCATCATTAACTTGATATTCAATATTTTCTCCATGTTCCTGAACAGGTGCTTGTACATCCACGTCTTCCTCCATATTGTGTTCCCTATGATGTCGTTTCTTTATAATTACAAACAAACAAGTAATATCAGTGTATATAACAAATATTAAAATGATACAAACGTTTACAAATATAATATAGGAAAATAAAGTCAACAAAGACAAACACAAAGACAACTTAGGTGAGAGAGAGAAACAAAGACAACAAAACTATGATGAAGCTTGTGCAATTTATCAAGATGTTTATGAATATGTTGGAAAAATATAGGAAAAATGTTAGTTTTCTTGACATGTAGAAAGAGATACACTTTGTGAGATTACATATAGTCACAACTAGTAAAAACAACCTATTATTATTTTTTTGCATTCATCAATATGTCATATTCTTCCCTAACCCTAAACCCTAACCCGTACTCCCTAAAACCCCATTAACCTCTAAATCCATTAGGCCCTAAACCCCCTAAATCTACTAGCTTAAATCCTAACTTATTAACCCATAACTCGTTAACCTCTGATATGTAACCCTTAACCCACCCTAACCTCTAAACCATTAACCCCTAACCCTTTAATCCATAACCCCTTAGACCCTATCCCAGTAATCCTTAACACCTTAAACCCATTCCCCCTAAGCTCTTCAACCCCTTACCCCCTAACCGCCTAAACTAGTAACCCCTAAACTAGCCTAAAATATTAATCCCTAACCCTAAACCCCTAACCCCTAAACCCCCTAAACCTACCTTAAAACCTAAGCTACTAACCCCTAACCCCTAAACCACTGAGCCCTAATATGGCCTAATTATTAATCCTTAAACTCGTGAAATATTAACCCCTAACCTCTTACACCCCCTTACCCTTAAACCTTAAACCCCTTAACCCCTAAACCCTACCCTAAATCCGATGAACATGTGGTCATCGAATGTAAGGGGTTGAGATCAGATATTATATAGCCCTATGATCCCTAACCCTTAACCCAACCCTAACCTATAAACCATTAACCCCTAACCTCTTATACCCTATCCCCATAATCCTTAACACCTTAACCCCAACCCTAACCCGGTCTAACCCCGTAATCCCTAACCCTAAACCCCTCACCCCTACTCCCTAAAACCTGATTAACCTCTAAATCCCCTAGGCCACAAAACCCTTCTAAACCTACCTTAAACCCTAAACTATAAACCCCTAACCCCTAAACCACTGAGCCCTAATATGGCCTTATTAACCCTTAAATCGCTAAAATCTTATCCCCTAACCCCTTACTCCCTGTACCCCTAAACCTTAAACCCGCTAACCACTAAACCCTACATTATTCTTCTTCTACATTTAACATATTAACGTTTACAAAAAACAATCTGCAATATAAAGACACATAATGATTAACTTACCAAGGGATGATATTCATGCCCTCCTTCAAGGTGTCCATAATCTCTACAATATATTCTAGTTGTTTTTATTAAAACTCTCCTACTATTATATCCCCTACATTTATTACAAGAGCAATAACATTTTCCATCACCCAAAGCCTCCAATGCAGATCTCACATTTTGTTATACTCATCCTGGAGGAATGTTATGTGACATTTTCCCTTACCAAAATTACAATGATGATTGTATTCAAAAATCAACCTCTGTAGTTTAACTATTTGTCATGCGATTAACAAAATAAAAAAATATGTATTTTGACGAAAAAATATCCCCTATAACCTCTACAAATCATCGATAGTGTAGAAACAACGTCAAACGTCTCTAATATTTTGAACTTCTTTGTATTTTTTACCAGAGATATGTTATCTAACAGGAAAAAACATTGACTTCATCAACCGTCAAATATTCGACACAAAATTTATTGACATGGTCAAACGTCAGATGTCCTATGAATTGATCATTGACTTGGTCAAACTGAACACCCTTCAGATATCCAATTCCATACTCATCGTATATCTGACGAATATCATGAATTCTAAAAAAAAAATACTAAAATTGAAAAATAAATCTGACAGTATGATGTACCATTGGATTATAGCATCGGAGTTTTTGTCCATATGTACTAGTTGAGACACACTTGGGTTACTCCCTAGCCCTGAACTTGCACAAGTTCTTCTAGTGGATTGCCTTGGAGAATGATGGTGTCTACTCATGCTTCTTGACTGCCTTTCATTTCCATGATCATCCCTTTTTCTATGGGATCTTGATGTAGATAGTTGTCTAGCACTAGATGCTTGCTTGGTGCCAGAGTCCTTGTTAACTTGCTTATGCAACATGTTTAAGTTTTGAAGTATGTCTTCATGAGCCTTCATAATCCTTTCTTTATCAGCTCTATAACTCTGCACTTCCCTATGCATGCTTCTCATAGTGAGATGCTCTTACCTATCTCTTCTTCCATTTCACTGTCTCAGCATTCCCCATGCTCATATGAAAACCCATGATATCTTCTTCATGGCTCTAAGATACCTAAGCATATTCCATAACTTTAGTCCTCATATAATAACCAAATTTTCTTTCCTGTACCCCTAATTCTGCAAGAAATGTGCATGTAATAATTACTATTAGAAACATGCATAGCATAAAGAATTTCATCCATCAGAATACAAGTTATTTATTCATCAATTTATGGAGGAAATAATGCACCAAATAAAAATTCTAATTCCTTATATTCATTCCTCTTTAAAACAACCTTCCAATGGTTGTAATCATGCCTCAATCTGGGTTCTGAGCGAAACGTTTCAACATTTATATGTTTCAATTTCTACTCTTTTGCCGCTACATAAATATTTTATTAATTTTTGAGAAAATGTATTTCCCAATTCAAAATTATGGGTTGATATCTATATTCTAATATTCAATACCTTTCCATTGGCTGTTTGTTTTCTCAAATTCAAGCCGAGAGTTGAAAGTTATGGTCTGGAGAATTTTAGGTTGTTTTACCCAATTAATCCTTGCGTGTTACAGGTGTCTTATTTCTCTTCCTGCACATTTTCAGGTACCCATTGTTGAAGGAAAATCTCCCTGCAGACAGGTAGATGTCCTCTTGAGAGCTAGACTCTTAACTCTTAAGACAAAAGACGCTTAACGTGGACACTGACTTCCTTTCAAATCTATACAAACTAATGCATGAGGAGGAAAGGGTTGTCAAATAGATTTGAAATGGTCATAGAGATTGTGTCCCGATGAAGTCCTCCATACAGAATGAGAAGGTGTGGGATTGGTTGCTACTACGGTGCTAGGATGAACAAGAGTCCTATACTCATCACCAAAGAGTGGTTCCGTGGATCCCATATATGTTTCGGTAAAGATCCTCTCCAGTAATCGTGGGACTTCTTTGTCTATGACGTTCCCAAGGGAGTCTAAACGAACCAAAAGTGGTTTGAGAGGAGTTACTGACACAGGTGTGGTGGGATTTTCAACCGTTCCCAAAGCGTCTTCTAGGTTATCTAACGAGGGAGCAATAGTGCTTCTGGCGTCAGATGGATTTTATACCTCTCTACGGTAGTTTTCTTCTGGAGGGTTAGAAGGTAAGGGTTGATAGCCTTCCTGAGGAAACCCTTGCATCCTATGTGATCGACGAAGACCTTTATCGTCTATGGGCTCAATTGTGGAGAATAACAAATCACACTGAAAATCTAGGGCCAACTAACAAAAAGAAATAGCATGCGCTAAGAAATCTAGGAATCAACCAAGAAGACAAAAACTTATCTCGATGACCGTACTAGTTGGTGATGAAATCCAATGTCGCGTGATCAATTTGAGAAGGGGCTAGGATATGGTGGAACAGTTACAATGGAGACCTGCTTAATGGACTTATGCCTTGGTGCAAGCTTCCACACAGTAATTGTGGATTTACCCTCCAAGGAGCCCGAGTGAGTTTGACCAATGTCTGCTCCAGGTATAGTGAGACTTCCCTTCACTGTTACCTTGTGTAATATCCTAAAGATTATGGACACTAAGGTTACCAATTCGCAGTCAGCCCCTGGGCGGGTACAGTCGACCGTTTAGTCCAAACGTACGGGCAGGGTATCTAGCCCGAAATCAACTTGAAAGGCTTCCACTCAACATTGTGGGTATACCTTTAAGCGATCCCCATAATACGATCTGACTACTACAATTAGTCAAACCACGGAGGGATAATCTCCGTAGCTTTCCCGAGTGCGACCTCGTGCGTAACCCTTGTGTGAGAGGGGGATCCTAGGCAGACTTATACGATAATTGGATTTGACTCTCCCTAGCTCAGGATGCTAATGTTTGTTTTGGAAACTTTGGAGAGTTATGTTTACAGCCTAATCCAAAGTGCTAGCTCTAGTCTACTGTTGGTGGAATATCCTAAAAACAAAAATGTTCTAATAATTTTTAATTAGTGTTCATTTTATAGTTGTTCTTTACCCAAAGGGTGTACGAAAGTGAAACTAATGGAACGATGAATCAATGCCCAAAAATATGCATGAAAGATGATAAGCAGTCGTTTCTTTTCAATGAACACCTGTTTAAGGGAAAGAGAAGGAGTCGTTTTCACTTTCAAACACTAATATGAAAAATCCCCTATCAATTAGTTCTCAATCGAATCCAGTGCAATGCTAAAACCTTTTCGAAAAATGCCTTCTAATATGAAAATCAAGCACTAAAATGTAACTTTTCCATTTGTATGTGAATGATAACTAATTCAATGTGAAAAACTTCTCCTATCAACTACCTTTTCAGATCAAGGAGATTCAGACAAGCATGATCAGATTTCGCATACACAACAGACACCCTCTTGCTGTGATTGAAGAAAGAAGCAAACAGAGAACAAAAATAACAATGAAAAAACCAAACAATTCACACAAAAATGAAGTGTTCAAAGAAAAATGACCTTCAAAAACCAAGTGAGAAGAGTCACAGACTTCAGATGTCCTTCGCCGGAGTTCCCGCTCAGTCGGATAGGAGAGGAAAAAGCAGCGGATCGATTTCAAGCTCTCAACAGCAAAAAATAAAAAAGAATGAAGAAGGGCATAAACTATGAATAAAAAAGTGTTTACTTCTCAAGAGGAAGCATGTCAAAGGTCAAAGGAAGAATAATTGAATCACAAAGCAACCCAACAAGTGAGAAAACAGGGTTTGGACCTTCAAAAATTGCAATTTTTAAAGAGATTTTGGGAAAAAAGGGGTTGGTGCTCTAGTATAAGGGCCACCAAAGAATTATAAATCTCTTTCCAGTATCTTAAGGCAGTGCTGGCACTCTGCTAACAAGGCAGGGGAGCGCTAGAGTCCTAAAGCTCAAAAAAAGTCCAAAAAAACCCAAAATTTCAATGGAATTTTTACAATCAAGCTGAGTGTGATGGAGTGAAGAGTCAATCAACAAATGCAATCAGATATAAAGGGGTGAACAAGGTCTAAGAAAACAAAAGGTAAGACAAGGCCTATGAGGAAAAAACAAAACTAAGAAAGTTTTGATTCCTCCCCAGTGGAGTTGCCAGTTTCTGTTGAAGGAAAATCTCCTTGCGGACAGGTAGATCTCCTCAAAGAGATAGACTCTTAACTCTAAGACAGAAAGTGCTTATCATGGTCACTGACTTCCTTTTTAGATCTAGGTGGACTAGTGTGTGAGAAGGAAGGAGAAAATAAGTACCTTTTACCGATGTTTGTCCCTGCATGCTGCGAGTTGAGCTCCAATCTTTCGCTCTTCGATCAGCCCTGTAGACAAACAAAGTACGACCACTTCCTACTCTATCAATATTAGTCCAAAATAGGTTTATTTAATAAAGAGACAAATTCATGTGAGATTAAACACAAATTAGAAAGAAACATGCCAATCATATTATATTAACGAGGACAAGACATTGCTTACAGTTGTAGATGGATTGCAGCAGTTTCGTCAAGTCCTCCTTGTCTACCCATTGCTCAAAATATCCACGATCCGAATGATGATAGCTTCAATAATTGATCCCTATGAGATCATAGGTCTCTTGCCTCCAAAATATCTCTGTTCCATCACCACTTATAAGATCATAAGTTTGGTGTGATTCTCTCCTTTCCACGCCCTTTTACCATTAGAAAGCTTGCTTATATAGCCTTGGAGAGTCTCAACAACTTGAGATATCCTTGGGGAAGGTGAGGATTTTCCTCCTTCAGTTGAGGATATGCCCTAAGATCATGGCTAGACTAGGGATTCGAGCTCAACTGATTTCTAAGAATGAAAATATCCTTCCCCCATTCATCTCAAAAACTCAACTGTTTCCTAAAATAGGTAGCACTCCCTCAAAAGGGCACTCAGAGCACTATAACACTCCCTAGTAGGCTTTAGGGGAGCACCAATGCTCTTAAGGGTAGGAGCGCTCCTGCATAAGGGCCAAAGAGCTTTATAACACTCCCAAATAGTGTAAGGGGGAGTGCAAGCACTCCCATAATAGGTATAGGGGAGCGCTCCCCTCCAAAAACTCAATTTTTGAGGTGCTTTCAGATGGAAAAAAGTTTGTAAGCTTGCTAACTCATTTCTCCTCTTCCAAATCAAATGTTTGAGGTGTTTCAAGTGTCCTTCTCATGTCATTATAGGCACGACATAGGCATCATGGCATCATGATTTATTTGACACTTGCAACACTTGTGAGCAACATGCGACACTTGCGACCTTGTGAGCAAAATGCGACACTTGCAACCTTTGTGATGACGACATTTGCGACACTATCAAAGTGAGTATTTTTGATGTGTAACACCCATAACCAAAATATGACTTCAACGCTACCTCTATGAGTCATAATATTTCCATCGACTACTCTTGTGCCCCAAACAGACCTCTGAGTATGGAGTTGTAACCTTTGAAAGTAAAACTGGTGCTAAAATTTTACCCTCGTTGTTTTGGTTGTAACTTTCTCATACGAGCTCCGTTTTGTGAACCGTTTATCTCATTAGATAGCTCTCTCCAAGTTATTTTATTTGAGCACCAGAGATAGAGTGTACCTTGTTACACTTTTTTATTTTGGTTTTTGATTGGATAAAAACGTCGTTTAGGGCCTCAAAAATGCCCCGCAAGTTAATGACCTTAAAAAACAACAAAAATTCACATAAAACTTATTGTTTTACTATTGTAACAACCCTTTATATTTGACCCATTGATATCAAATAAAATTTAATCTGATTCGTTGATCTGCACTACATCAACCATCAGGGACCGACGTTTTTCCTTGGGCGTGAACCACACTTTCCTCGATCTACCGACACGACTGTCGACCATCGACCCATTCCCCCGATAATTGATTTGTACACAACTCTAAATCGGGTGATTATACCATCGACCATTGACTATATTTTTTGGTGAATGAAACTCCTCACTGATTCTACTGATGCCCGACCATCATCCCATCGATGATTGATGATCCCTAAAGACTATCAAAAACACTTTCCAAAATCAGTCGACCTAACCATAATCCATCGATCACTTCTGTTGGATGATGTGGAAATTTTTGATGTGGCATGACACGTGGGTGCTAACGTGGCATGACATGTTGTCTCGAGGTATCAACTTGGGTGACATGGAATGACACATGGATGTTGACATGGCATGACATGTGGATGATTACATCATTATCCTCTTCCCCCCACTGGCCATCGAAAAATTCTCTTGAACGACCTGAACACTTTTTCGAATCGATCGACGCCCAACCATTGTCTCATCGCTCATCGACAACTTCTCCTACATGATTCAAAATACTTTGCTAAAATCGACTAACCTCCGACCACCAACCCATCGGACATCGACAACTTTTATTGGTGATGGAAAATACTTCACGAGATTATACTAGTGTTGATCATGTCCATCGATGATCCTCTATAGACGCATGAAACTTTCATCAAATCTTGCTAATCCCCGACCATCAACCATTGACAAGATTCTTTGGTGAAATTTGACACTTAGAAAATTTGGCCAATATCTTCCGATCCTCGACCATCGGCCGTCAAAGATCGAAGACTTCTTTTGGCCGAACTAAAATCTTCACCAAACTCGTTGATTCAACCTTCAACCATCGAAAAATTCAACTAGTGAACTCCAAACCCTCTACAAATCTCCTTGATCTCACCATTGGTCGTTGGAAAAATATTTTGATGAACTCCAACACTTAGAAAATTTTGATCATAGTCTAGGTGAATCTAGACTGTCAATCTACTCCGTTTCAAAAACCCCCAAAATGAATCCTAGCCATTGATTTGATAAACATCTCAAAACAACTGAACCTTATATATTTTTAAATTTATCATGACAAATCTCAGCCGTCGATATCGAGATCAAAAGAGATCTCGGTCGTCGATTTTCCAAACTTCCTGTAACTCTATAAGCGTCCATTAAAACTTGAATTTCGATCTACAACTTTACTTCTCAATTCCATTAATCCTCTTAAATAGTCTAGAGTCATTGAAACTCATATTTTCCCCACTGATTTGGGGATTTCTCTCTAAATTGTCTTTTTTCCCCCAAATCTATCATAGACAAAATCTGAAACAGTGAATTTCACAATTTTTCTTTGGTTCGAGCCCATCCAAGCCCGGTGTTTGAACCATTGGCTCTGATATGATAGTGTAACATCCTCTAACCCAAACGAGGGACATTACGATGTGGAATACTGATAATTTTTTTTTTTATGTTAACTAATTTAATTCTTTTACAGTTAACCAATTTCATGTAGCTTTCAACTACAAATTATAAACATATTTAACTACTATTGACTTCCATTACATTGATGCATCTACAACATACTAAAATAGACATGAATGCAGATAATAAAATTCATTACAACAACATATAAAATATGTTTTCATACTCAGAGTTCATGCACAACAATTAATATTCATAATACAACAGAAACAAAATAAAACACTTATATGTTTACAATAGTCGTGCAACCAGCTGAATTGGTCGGACGTACCACCCAACCATAGACTTGTTTTTTGAAATATCAACAAAAAATCATCCCTCAGTTGAGGCTAGTAATCCACAAAAGAGTGTGGTCTCTCACAGTCCACGCATAGCTCATAAACTCACAACCCACTCATATCTTCCTACAACTATACTGATTTTCCACCAACTTTCTTCCTCTTGACCTACCCAACCCAAGGAATGCACCCCTTCACTAATATCATTCCCTCAGGCATCCCATTCATTTATCATGGTCTCTATGGCACATGTAACCAAGAATCTATCAGTTGGGAACTCAAGGGAACTTGTTGCTAGTAAAACTACCAGCAAACCAACAACAAATACTTGTTGTTATAGTGCAACTCACCCAAGAGTTAACTCTTTAGGCCTGAAAACCCGTCTCTTCATTTATCTAGCTCCAATTCACTCCAAATACACTCCAACATGCTCTATAATTCTCCCTCCATTGTTGCACCAACTCCAAGCTCTCTTTCTTCCTCTATACTTGTTCTTCATGCACAAAAAGTCAATGTGTAAAATTATTGTCCCAACCCATACGTATTTTCTCCCTCGGACTTTCCTTTCTTGAATCACACTCTTCCACAAGTTGATTGTACTCAACCCCCATGTTCCCAATAACTATGGGATGTGACTACTCACCCCCACCCTCTTACATATATTCGATGATTGGATTTGGGAACACTCAATAAGAAATTAGAAGGTTCAATTATCAATGACAAAATTTAGGGAAATGGGTTGGATTAATATTCATGGGTAATTCCCCCTTGAACCCCTCTTGGCCATTATCCTAGACACTCTCCTCTCTTGTGGATTAATTCAACCCCCATCTCTTATCCATGTCCCCTTAGCAACTAACATCACATTTTATTATTAAAACATAGAAATACAATTTGCATATTACATGACTTTGGACGTAGCCACACAATATATCTACATAAACATTAATTAAATTGGGGATTATATTGGGGATGTTACATTACTTCATCATATATCTGATGGGAATCGCTCTATCCACTAATTGAATCAAAGCATTGGTATAGTTGCATAAACTAAGATGTTAGATATGTAAGCTTATGCAATGGTTAAGCATTAGCCTAATGATTGATATACATAATACACATAAGCATGGGTTCTATGTAATGCCCTATCAAGCCCATTAAGAGTCAGTAACATGAATACTATGATTGGTTTCGATAAAAATGAATGAGTACCATTGACTAGTGATCTATTGTAGCTTATCTTGTATTTAGTATCCCTTGTAGAAACATATAACATATCTGTCTAAAGGTAATGGTAATGGAACCATAACTACCCTATAAGCTTAGTATTATTGCTTACTTTGGCACATGTCATAAGCTCACTTGTACAAGGATAGATGTCCTATTCATGGAACTATGATTTCCATTTGTTTAGCTAACATCATACTCTAAGTAGAAACCAACGATGATGATTAGGGAACAAACATTTATACTAGTATACTATGTAAAGTGAAAATTACTCATTACTTGGACTACATGTAAGGATTGTCATAAGTACTAATTCCATTGAGTGGAATGACTTACCTTTAACCTTTAACCAATAATTACACGTATATGATTGATCCCTATTACTAGTGTCCTAAGTGTTGATCATAAGTATTTCCATAATAATGAAAAGGATAAGAGTTTCTTACTTATCGTAATCACCGTACTTGTAATCAATATGTCACAAGAAGTAAGGGTAATGTAAAATGTGAAACTAGTGAATCAATAGAGTTGAATCCATGTATATGACTAATAATCACTACTACTTGTTCATACTAGTATGATGTGTGTCATTGATTAGGAAAATACAATGGTATGTGTTGATTTTTCAATGTGTTAGGTTAAGCATGAAGTTTATTCCATTTTATCATTTAACCATAACCATAAATGTTGCAGCAACCAAGATCACAAGAAGAAGCACCATGCACAAGAACAAAAAATGTATCCTGGGAAACCCTTATCAACAAGGGAACAAAACCCAACCAAATCCTTTGCTATATTCTTCAAGAAAAATACCTTCACCACCAAGAAAGACCTTAGCACACAAGAGGCTGCTTCAAACCCTAGAACTCTAGCGCCCAAGAGAGGTTCACACCTTTTCCCAAAGAAGTGTACTTGCTGAAATTTCCAAACTCACATGAAAGATATGATTCCACAATGGGGAATATTCCTTTACTTATATTAGACTTGTCCTATCAATAGAAGAGTCTATTGGCTCAACATGGCTGACCTCACTAAGTCACAATTTAATTATTATTATTATAATTAATATTAACCATATTAATTATCTTTTACATTTATTATTAATCACATTAAGGTAGGGCCGACCTGTACCCTTTACATAACAATTAGGGTTACAGGAAGGTCTGACTCTTGAACAATATATAACAAAGGATTTGATACACCCACTAGTGCTCATCCACTAGGGGTACATCCATAGGGATGTCATATATCTGGTTCACTGCATTACACAGAAGAACCAGATCTTCACATGTTCACCTGTGCTCATCCACAAGCACATCCACTCTACAGATCTTCTTTCCCACTGCCTCATACAAGAGAACCATATGGAGTCTTCTCGTCAACTCTGCTACTCAAAGGAGGCTAATAAATCATCTTCATTTCTATTCACATGATGATGCACCCAACAGTTTGCGATTTCACACGTTCACCTTGTGCTCAGCCACAGACACATCCAACTGAACATATCACCTTTCCTACTAGATAATCATCTGGAGTTCTTCTCAACTCTCTGAATGGATGAGGTCATCTTTACATTCCTAGATCTGTCTCAGGTAGGAACCACGTACCCTTCTTAGGGGATTTCTCTCAGGTTTGTAAGCTGAGAGAAATACTCAAACAACTGCAATGATCCACATCTCACAGGTTTGTAATATGAATAATGTCTCACATAGTTGCAATCATCAACACTCCCTCTTAGCCAGGGAGGCATTCTTCATCATTCCAAGTCTCACATGGATGTTCTCTAAATTTTGTTTTTGGCTGGAGTCATCAATACTCCCTCTCAATTAGGGAGGCATTTTTCACCAAGTTAGTCCAGTGCAAATGTCTGCAATCTACTTATGTGTAGGAAGGTATTGCATTTGTACAATATTCCTCTACATCATATCTCTGATATAAGGATATTTCATCTCATCATGTTTCTATCTATTAAGAAACCATGGGTTCTAAAGGAGCTTTACACACAGCTCTTGGTTATCATCATAGGATCCATCTCATGGTCAAGTAAATCTTTCAAAAGCTTGTGAAGCCACATTGCTTCACATACTCACCACTATATACTTTGCCTCTGTAGTACTCAAGCCCACAGAGTTTTGTTTCTTGCTGCATTGATGAAACCATGGAAAAATTCATGGTAAGACAACAACCAGATGCGCTCTTCCAGTCCACTGTACTCTCTGCTCAATCTGTATCGGCATATCCTGCAAACTCAAGTTCACACTGGAGGCATATCTCTGGCCATATCTAACTGTGCCTCGTATATATCTACATACATGCTTTACTACTATCCAGTGAGTCTGTCTTAGCTGACTCATGGATTGAGTAAGCTCATTCACTGCATTGCATGTATCAGGCCCAGTGTTAACCAGATACATCAAAGATCCAATCAGTTGTGGATCAATCTCGTCTGAATCATTGTCATTCATTTTCTTTTTTAAATCCATCATGGTGTATTTGCATTCTGTCATACTGAACTTCTTTAATATTCACACTGCATGTTTTCCTTGACTTAGGAAAATCTCATCGGTCCTCTGTCATACTTCTTGTCCCAAGAAGTGGTGCATCATACTCATATAATTCATCTCGAAATCAGAAGTTAAAGCTTACTTGTATCCAACAACAAGGCTTTCTGAATAAGTCATCAAAATCAGGCTCTTGTCACCAACACTGTAATAATATAGGTTTGGATCAACAACACTCTTGATAAAACCCAACCTCATCAAGAATCCATCCATCTAAGATAGTTTCCAAATCATGGATGGTAGTATGGATGGAAGAGTACTGGACTTACTGGATCAAGTGTCTCATCATAGACAACTCCCTATGTTTGTGAGAAACCTCTGACTATAGATATTGCTTTGTATTTCTCGACACTTCTATTAGTTGTATGCTTGATCTTATAGATCCACTTGGAAGTCATCACAAACTTCTCTTCTGGTCTCTGAACAATATCTTATACATCATTCTTTTAATACATACTGGTATTCTTCTGTTATGGAATCTTGCCATACCTGTTCTCATGTTGCTTCTCTAAGACAAGGAGGCTCAACATCAATGAAGTGGCTCATGACTGAAGGATAGCTCGAAAATGTCTTTTTCTTTCTCGGGATGTGCCTTGAGAGGCTTGTATGTTTCTATGCCTCTTTGAAGAGTGAGTCTAGGTAGGCCTTTTATACCCTACTACAATATATATGAATATATCAACTGGAACAAGTAGATCAATTGGAATAAGATATGTCTCCCTATGAATTGTTGAAGGGGGAGAAAGTATTTGTTTTACTGTCAATCTCCATTTGAGATTCTCTGGATCTTTGAAGGACTATCTCTTCTTCAAGGACAATGTTTATTCTTGTTCTTGTATAATGAACAAATTAAATATGGTATGGACTCCCTTACCATGGATAATGGTCCAAGTCTTTGAGAGCTCCTGTACTAGGAATAATATCCTTCATTTATTTGAAAAAATTAAGCAATCAACTATAAAATTAGGGATCAATTGATTTACTTAGTTTGTAGTCGTGTATTTTTAGAGGAAGTATTTCTCCTCTCTCTTGTATTAACTCTTTTGAGGTGGATCTGGATCAATGTTAGTGGTGGAAGCTTATTGTCTTCCCTTCTTCCTATTTGGACAGTTTCTTGCAATCTGTCCATACTTGCCACATTTGAAGCACTGAATTTCTGAAACATCTCTTCTTTGATAACCTGGATTGGATGAATACTTTTCACCTTTAAATGTTTGCCTGATATTTCTTTTGAATTTTCCTCCCTTCTTTGTATGAAGTGCAAGAACATGATTTTCTTCTAAATAAACTTCCACTCCTCTATTTATGAGTCTAAGTTCTTCTTGAGTGCAATATGTCCATAGATGATCAAAAGGTTGGTAGAGATTTTCTTCCATTGATACTTTGAATGAAAGGCTCCCATGATTTTGGAATATTCTGGAGAGTGGTTAAGACAAGTTCTCTATCATACATGATTTTCCCACTGGTCTCTAGATGTTCTTTAATCTATGGATAACTTCATAAAGAAGAGTGCAACTATGTCACCCTTCATCATCTTGGTACTTTGAAGTTGGCTCTTTAAGGTAAGAGCTATGAGAGTATTTTCACTTTCAAACATTCCTTTTAAGGCTTCATACATATCATATGTTGTCTTCAGATTGGAAATACGAGGCAAGAGGTGATCTCTTACTGAGTAGATGATTATTTTTCTTGCTTTGACATCTTCTTCCTTTTTTATCTTTTTCTCTATATATGTAGTTGTTTTAGTTGTCACATCCAAGAGATCATATTCTTCAAGAGTGACTAGAAGCTTTGATTTCTAGGGGTTGAAGTTGCTTGCTCCATCAAGTCTATCTTCTACTAATGTTTTGTTCTTCATTTGATTGGTTTCTTCAATTTCTTGCTGACTGGATTTTGAAAACCTAATGATCAGGTTAAATTAGAAACCTTGTATTATATTGGAATTATGACTGCCAACAATCAATTTGATAATGTCACAAAGATGCTTGTTGATTCAGGAGAATGTTTCTTCAGAAATCCAGAATTAATATTTTGCAGGAAATTTCGACACCCTAGAAACCCTAGGGCCAAAAATCAAAATTTCTTGGAATTTCATTTTGAGAGATTCTGGAGATGTGCTGGAAGAAGCCGTACTATTATATGCCAAAAGTATCCCCGGTGTCCAAGTATTAAGGGCTGAATCACCACTGAAAAGGAGGTCATACAAAATTTTCTCGAAATCCTAGAAGGGTCATACAGTTCTGCAAAAGTGGGCTGAGACTTGGTGGATGATTGTGCAATGGGTTCTTTCAAGACCTATGCTTTGATACCATGTTGATTTTTCAATGTATTAGGTTAATCATGAAGTTTATTTCATTTTATCATTTAACCATAACCATAAATGTTGCAACAACCAAGATCACAAGAAGAAGCACCATGCACAAGAACACAAAATGTATCTTGGAAACCCTTTTCAACAAGGGAAGAAAACCCAGCCAAATCCTTTGCTATATTCTTCAAGAGAAATACCTTCACCACCAAGAAATACCTTAGCACACAAGAGGGTGCTTCAAACCCTATAACTCCAGCGCCCAAGAGAGGTGCACAGATTTTCCCAAAGAAGTGTACTTGCTGAATTTTCCAAACTCACATGAAAGATATGATTCCACAATGGGGAATATTCCTTTACTTATATTAGACTTGTCCTATCAAAAAAAGTGTCTATTGGCTCAACGGGGCAGACCTCACTAAGTCACAATATAATAATTATTATTATAATTAATATTAACCAGATAAATTATCTTTTACATTTATTATTAATCACATTAAGGTGGGGCCGACCTATACCCTTTACATAACAATTAGGGTTACAGGAAGGTCTGACTCTTGAACAATATATAGAAAAGGATCTGGTACACCCACTAGTGCTCATCCACTAGGGGTACATCCATAGGGATTTCATATATCTGGTTCACTGCATTACACAGAAGAACCAGATCTTCACACATTCACCTGTGCTCGTCCACAGACACGTCCACTCTACAGATCTTATTTCCCACTACCTCATACATGAGAATCATTTGGAGTCCTCTCGTCAACTCTGCTGCTTAGAGGAGGCTAATACATCATATTCATTTCTATTCACATGACAATGCACCCAACACTTTGGGATTTCACACGTTCACCTTGTGCTCAGCCACAAGAACGCCCAACTCAACAAATCGCCTTTCCTACTGGATAATCATCTAGAGTTCTTCTCAACTCTCTGAATGGAGGAGGTCATCTCTACGTTCCTAGATCTATCTCAGGTAGGAACCACATACCGTTCTTAGGGGCTTTCTCTTAGGTTTGTAAGTTGAGAGAAAGACTCACATAGCTGTAATGATCCACATCTCACAGTTTTGTAAGATGGAGAATGTCTCACATAACTGCAATCATCAACAATATGATCATAACCTATAGAGGAAGTTACACCTTATCTATTAGCTATGGACACACACATGTTCCAATTTCATATCATAATTGATCAACACTGTAAGTTTTATACATGTATTAAGCTATATTATGTTACTATGATTACCATGTGATCTTTAGCTCTATGATTAAGCAATGTTCTTATAATCAATGATACGAAGCAATAGGTGTATAGTAAGCTCGTACTAGTCTAATGTAAGTGATTATGCATACATGATTATATATAGTATATAAGATAAGTGATTTGTATAACCATGTTACTCATTTAGGTTCAATATGTTATAACACTCGATTCCAGGATAAGCTTAATTAGGGATACTAAGGGTATCAATTCTAAGATAATAGTGAAAAGAGTCATTGGTAAGGAGAAGAGTTATAAGAGTATTGATATCAATTTTCATAGGTGTTTTGTTACAACCATATAAGCCATATGTATTACTTTTGTAACCATTATTAATGATTAGTGATGACATTAGTACTTTTCTAATCATAATAGTGGTAACTAGTATAATTAATACAACCTAGTTAATTGAATTGGTTTAACCTAATAAGCTCTTAGGGAATTATCCCATCTTATTATAGTATATAATACTCTAACCTTGTATGATTATGGAAACATAGAACCTTAATGGTGGAAGTAAGGGATATAAGATAAACCAATGGAGATATCATAACATAGTTTGTGTGTTCATAACCTTAATATATCAAATCCCATCATTCTAAGCTTAGTCACCATAAAGAGGTAATATCATAACAAAGAGCATGATTAACTCATAACAATTGTTACATGGAACTCATGAAATATATGAAAATATTGAAACCTATGACATTATGTAAGATCTTGATTATAGAACAATCGTGATCTATCATATTCTCCTTATATCTATTTGTTATTCAATAGGATAAGCTAGTACGATATGTGTTTAACACAAACCACAACTAGCTGGTAGTAATGATATAAAAAAGGGTCTTGATTATAGAAAGATCTATGACTGCAATGATGTTCTGCATGTAGTTTACGTATCACTCATATACCAAATACGATACTATCTATAGTGGTCATTGTGTTTCCATAACCAGTAGAGTATGAAGCTAATTCCTAGGAGATTACACTAAGCTAACTACTTCTACATGTGCTTTGATTACTAGTAATAAATATTGAATAGGATTACACTTGTTTAATGTGATATATTAGGCATATTATGTACTATATATATGACGTGTTTAACTTGGTAATATAATATGATAGTTTATAGAAATATCATGTTTTTAAACAACACTATTGATCCCATTGTACAAACTAATGCTATTCTATTGTTATGGTTACAAGGAATAAAGCGTAACTGAGTTCACATTTTCTCCCTCACCTAGTAACTCGAATTTATCCCTGTCCTGAATCCTACCATCGTAGATTCTTCATTACTCTTAATGATGAAAGAGAATATTACCAAATATCTGGATCTTCTTTTTACTCATAGGTTCAAAATCAATTAGCCACAATCATCCTTGAAAACAACAATATTAAACAAAAAAAACTTATTTTCCATTTCCCATAACTTTATGAAAAAACTCATTTCAAAGTATAGAGAACCTTGCTATTACTCCCCATACATGGATGAGTGGACCTTTGAGCCAACCTATAATGTGTGTTCGTGACATTGTAATAGAAATCAAAATTGGTATTTCATTGATGTCCCTGGTTGACCAAATTAGTGAATGGGACCAGATGAAGAAGGTACAATGAGCTATGGACATCTTGCCACATATGAAAAAAATAATATCCGAGCCAAAAAAATCATCTTGTAGAAACAAATTAGGATGTCCCTTCAACGATCCATTCCAAAAAATTCATTTGACCACTATCATACTATGTATTCAATCATAAGTACATTTACAATAATTTTATTAGTAAGATTCCTATAGTGTTGATAATGCTTTGAATCTACTTTACTTGAACCATTCTTCCACCTACATTGTGAAAATTATTAAAACTAAACATATTAAGCATTTTTTTTTTCCAGATAGATAGATCATGTATACAGATACAAGAGCTTACAACACTAAAAGTAATACATGTTTTTAGTTTTGACAGTCAACAACAACTTACACACTAAAAGAAAAATATGTTTTATGTTTTTATGGACACCAACAACTTATACACTAAAAAAAACTACCATTTTATGTCAACAACAATGGAACAAATGAATTTGGTTTTAATTCTATCAAATATAATTTGATGGAGAATGTGCAAATCATTTCTCATTAAATACCAAAAAAACTTAAAATGATTGTCTATGACATTATTACTTTTAATGGAAGTTAAAATCTAGAAAACATGCAAAGCATTCATCTTGGAACACTGGAAATATAATGACATTTGCCTCCACATCGATGCAAACTCATCTTTTTCATTTTCATAACTTTCACTCTACATGTCTCTCTTCCATGGTAAATCCATTTGGGAATCATCAACAAAATCAAGTCCCAATATTGTGCCCTCTACAACCTTTACAAGTTCTCCAATTTTACTCTCATCTGATTTCTCCATGTTCTGGAGAAGGACATGTCCTATGTCATTAGTATCATCTTCTAAATATTTTGTAGTTTCCACCATAAAGGTTAACTCATCCTTTTCACCCTATGTGGCCACCTTTTTCACATCTATAAGTGACTGAAGTTCTTTATGGTAATCATCAGTTTTCTCTTCTAAGTTCTCTATAACCATTTCAAGTGCACCATCCACATGTTTATCCAATGAACAACTTTATCCAATGAACAACTAGTGAATCACAAAATAAAAACCTACAACATTAATAAAACATATATAACCTTAATCTCTTTACATACACACAAAGAAAACTTGAAGTATCCTTGACCATTCAATAGGTGGAGGTATTCAATAAGGATGAATACTATCGAAAGGAGGTGGGTAAATGGCGGATATCAAATAGGCAATTTGAAACTTAGAATAACCGAATTTACCCAACTCGTCTTCTTTTGGAACCTTTTAGATATGTTACTTCCATGATTAGTAAAATGTATGGAGAAAAGGATGATTCTCATTTCAATGAAGCTTGGGTCCCACTGATCCATGAGATAGTTAATAAAGGATCAAACTTTTAACTTGAAATATATCTTTTTGGTTAAAATTCCTTATCCAATAACCATGGTTAGATATTCCCCTCATGATGATCCTTGAGTAAGCCACGTGGATTCTTTTTTGATATATGTCATTTTTGTAGCTAATCCTTTTGCAGAACTTAGGTGGAATTGGACTCCAACTGAAATCCCTATGCAATTTTATTGTCAAAACCTATGGGAAAATACATTGGTACAATGATTACAGTTTTATGATTATACTATCGTTTTTAGCTAGTGTGACCTATGAGTTTATGCTTACTCTTTGTGATATGACTACATATAATCCATAATGAACATGGCATGATTAGGATAGCAAGCTAATGTAAGATACTAATATGTCGTAATGATTAATATGTATGCATTCACATATTCAATTATCATAGTACTTCATAAGATACGTATGACAAGGTAACAACCATTGTTTACACATAGATATGAAACCTATGTAATATGAGAAACTACCATGGATAAGATCTAAACACAACTTATATGAAATAAATAAGGTTGATAAGGGTACAAGCTAATTCACCTAATTAAGAAAATATATTAATATTCACTATGTACTGATATTGAGTGAAGGATTGCCATTAGTTCTATCCCAGTCATACGAGTTGAACATATACGTAATAGTGATACTACACTACCTATCTATAGTGAAAGGTTAGCTAGTACTACCTTAGTGATTCCAACTTCCTTAACCCATTCCATATAAGGGTAATCATACTAATATGCTTACTATGTGATTACTACTATACCTCATACTCCAATACCAACTAATGGAAAACAATATTGTAATCATTAAACTATGTGTGATTAATAGGACATAATAGTTGTAATTATTAGAACTTCACTAAACAATGATTAGGTCTCATAAGTAGAACCATAATAGATAAGTATACCCTATAATCTTTGTATAATCTTTGAACATCATGGGTTTGATTCATAAGATGTGTTATGGATATAGAGTATATTACAAGGAGTGTATTGCTTGTACTATAATTACCTTGGATTACATTGAGCACTTTAATAATGTATGTTAATTTTATGAAGTTCATATCATGCATATTTTTTAAATAATCCCTTCATTAAACATACTTCAAATAATTGATATACAATTTAATCCATCTCTTGCAAGTCTTCAAACAAAGGGTAAATTTTCATGTCTAGTTTGTGTTCCTAAGGTGAAATCTCGTCATTTAGGAAGTTTAGGAAAGGAATTGTTTGATGAGTATAGGCACTTCCTCTCTAAGAACCATAGGTATCTAAGTACCAAAAAACATTTTTTCAATGGAAAATAAGAGACTGGATTAAAACCACGATGAATGACACATCATCTATGGCAGTTGCGATATAATAGATATCTTCAAGGTATGGATCAAATAGTCTATGCATCATACATGAAATGTTTGGAATATTTTATATTTATATTGTATGTTGTTCGTTGTACTAATCAATAGATATTGTTGTAATATTTTAATTATTCTTCACCTTGAAGGTCATCATGAAGTAATTAATAATGGGGCATTTCCACGATGAATGAAAAGTTATCCCGTACAATTCAGTAGGCTCCCCTACTATGAGCACCTAGAAATTGTTCATTTGTTTGATACAATGCACATCGGGAAGAATGTATCAGAGACCTTATGGCGAATCTTAGATGGAAGGAGTGACAAAGAAAAAAATGTCAAGATTTGTAATGAAATTAAGGAGGCGAGTCATGCAATGCAAAGTATGATTCATTCAAATAGCGAAGGAGAACAAAATAAAAGCACCCTTCCATGGTTATTGACAGAGCAACAAAGCAAGGATGTAAAAGAGGTTATTCAAAAAATTAAATTTCCAACAAGATTTTCTTCAGACATAAAGAATATCCTAACAAAGAAAGGTGACTTAGGTGGGGAAAAAACTCATGATTGGAATACCTTTATTAAGGTAATTATTTTGGTGTATATATTTGTATATATATTGGTGAAACATCTTGTTAGTGTTTTATTTTCTACTAATTTGGAATAAATAATGATTCATTTTTTTTGTTACAATATATTCTACCTCTATCTCTCCCATACAACTTTGACAAGAATGTCAAACAATTTATATATGATCATGGAAAATACATGATGTAAGTGGTGATTTATATGCAAAGTGTAATTTGTTCAATTCGTTGTACAACTTATATTTGACTTCATGTGTTTTAATTTTCATGTAGTACTATATACTTTTTTGTTGAAACATGTGAATTGCTTGCATCATTTGTAGATGGTTGTCATCTAAAGAAATCAATAATGAAGATATAAAGTATTGGAGGAGACAAATTCCTTGTCTAATGTGTGAAATGAAAAAGCATATACCTCTGATATTTTTCAATGCACAAGAACACTACCTCATACACCAAGTTGAGGAGATTGAAAAGTGTAGACCTATACACACAAGGTCAATGTGGATGGTTGAGAGGCACTTGAAATCATTGAAGGCTTTGGTTAGACAAAGAGCATGTCCTAAGGGTTCTATGGTATAGGGATATATGGTATATCAAACCATGGTTTATATGACTCAATATATTCCTAAAATAGCTACAAGTATTAATGTGGATCACATATGGGATGTCAACTCCAATATCAACAAATTTGAAGGGGAGAAACTATTGGGTAAAGGAAGATTGAGGAAAGTGACATGTAAGTAGATGGTGGAAATTTATGATACATTTGACTTTATAGTTTTTATCTATATCGTACTTATTTAATTTTTAGTCTTCTTGCATAACCCATTATTATGATGATATACCATGGTAATTGATTATATTTGAATTTTTTTATTTTAATACATCTGGTTGAGAGTGGGATGCAATACATGTATACATTGAAAACAATCTTGATTGGATGAAGGTATGGATTGTTGGTCGTGGAGCCTGATTATCTTCCAGATTCAGAGGTCTTTGTTTTCAGCCGTGTTTATACCCCATGAAGACTTTACACCCTAGAATAATGTACACTCTTCCACGCGGGGGAGTGCAGAAGGGGGTTACCCCCTCTGCGGGGTCCAGGGGCGAAGCCCCTGAAGGAAAAATTGCCTTGTAAATGTATATTGTAATTTCATTGTAAATCTGGACCGTTCATTATAAGGTCACAGATCTAACGGTAGAAATTATGTTAGGGTTTTTATCCCTAGAAGGCAACCTTCTTTTTATGAGGGAAATGTATTGCAGCTATGTATGATAGCGAATATTGTATTATGAGATAGGAAAATGTGAGAGAACGAAGATGAAGTTACAACAGGTTTGCTGTAGGTTGTATCCCTTCAATTGCTGGATAATAATAAAGGAAGGACCTGGAAATTTCTTTGGTGGACGTAGCCCACACTGGGTGAACCACATATATCTGTGTCTCTATTGTATTGCGTATCTTCTGTATTTTATTTCTGCATTTGTTTTATTTTAATGCTCTGTGATCCTGTTTTTCTAACATGGATTGAATGATGTATACAATACAATAATGGTAGGTTATCATGGTATGGTGTGGCTACATTAGTTAAAGAAGTTGAACGTGAAGGAGATACCAATCTTACACAGAGGGAAATTGATTTAGCATATGGTTTAAAAGATAAACAAGAAAGCATATTCACCCATGCTGTTTAGTTTTTTTTAATATTATATTGATGTATATGGTGTGATTTTTTTCTTATTTTGCATAATTTCCAAGTACAAATATGCTTATCAATTGACAATGCATTTTTTACGTGTCTAACATGTTTTAGTTGAAACACCACAAGGCTATGTGGTACAATGGCTGCAAATTTCGTATCAAAAAGTTGGATGAAAATATGAAAACTTTTGATAGTGGAATAACTACAATATTTTGGGTTACTAATGTTTCCTCTAGAAGTGACAGACATCCATAAATCTTTGAAAATCAATACTATGCGTATTTGGATTATATAATTGAGTGTGACTTTAAATCCTTCAAATTAGTTATGTTCAACGTCAAATGGTACATGCTATTAATGAATGAACATGATCCTGATAGAACTGTTATTCAACATGTTAACGTATTTACCATGGTTAATAAAAGGAATGTTGAGCCAGGATCAGAGACCTATGTTCTTTCAATCCAATGCGAACATGTATTTTACTCAGAGGTTCTAGGTAGAGGGGGTTGGTCATATGTTGTTAGATATGATCCAAGAGGAAGGACAGTAAAATATAATGTAGTGGAAGAAGATGATATTGAAGAAGAAGATGATTTAGAGGTGCATTTAGTTCATGTGTCAGACGAATACGATGAAGAAGTTCAAGGAGATGTTCAAGACAGTGTTCTAGATGAAGAAGAAATCGACGAATATGTGTTAGATGAAGAACTTGAAGAAGTCAAACCAAATGTATGATACCATCCTCTTGATGATGAAATAGACCATGATCTGAATATTGGAAATGAAAACATTGATGATGATGCATATATGGCCAATACTTTCAACATCAATTCTGAGTGAATGAAGAAGAATATTAATGATACCAAAATGTTGAAAGGCACGAGGTATGTATTTATATGTTTTTAGTTGATTAGTTCTCTTTCATTTACCTTAAATCTTTATTTTCTTAATTTCTATGCTTGATTCTTACTATGTTGCTTTCAAATATTTTATTGTTAATAAATTGGGTATTGGGGAATTGAGCGGGGGGGGGGGGGNCATATGAGCTTCCACCTTCACATGGTTGGCCTTGTTCAATAGAGAATATATTATTCTTGAAACCAAGAGAAGCTCATTCAATTTTATATTGTCATCTCCAATTTTAACTAATTTGGTTTGTCTAACAATTTTCAAGGTTGTCCATTTACCAATTAGTGGAAATTATGATTTTAATTTGACCCCACATAGAGTAACTTGTGAATAAGGCCAACGTTGAATTTTTTTCAGTTTGTGCTTGTTTGCATTGAAATTTGACATGGTTATAGTAGATGCATGTGTTGATGGTATGGGAGGGTTTCCAGACCAAAACCACAAAGTGGAGTTGCAACTATGGACATTGACACTGAATTCGTTGGTTGGAGAAAGAGTATTAATAGACTTGGTCCTTAGCTCAAGAATTTTTCTATGAACAGAGGTTGATAGGAGCACTTTCACATTAGGAGGTAGGTTATAAAAAAAACATTATAAAACTTTATTCACATAATATTTATTGATGTGTCATTTTTATATAAAGGAAAAGTTTGAAAGTCATTTCAAATTGATCAAAGCAGTTAATAAATCATATTAATGAGTTTTAAAATGTATTCTAATTTTATAGCCTTGATCTTGTTTATTGAAGTTCGTGGCACATTCTCCTTATCGTGGTTCCTTGCGCTGAGCCAAGTAGTCATCAATGGGATGAAATTCCATGCATCCACTAGTATTTCAACGGGTGAGAGTCGAGTATCCTAACCAACTAGACTACAACAGAAGAGAAATCATCAAATTTATGGACTCCGAACATTACCACTAAACCAAAATTTTGGGTTTCTAGTGCAACTCCTATTCGTTACTATAATCCCTCTCCCTTTCGACCCTCTGGTCCCAAGTCCCCTTTCATAACTCTCCCCCTCCCCCTCCGACCCCATCTCCCTGCTATAACCCTCCCCCTCCAGCCCCAGATCCATGTTATAACCCTCCCCCTCCTCCCCCCCCTCCCATTGGAACCCTCCCTCAATACTTCAGAGTCTAGACTAAGACCTCCAATAACCTCCAATGACCTCCAGGAGCACCCATTTCTTGATCAAGGCTGAGACCTCGACCCATGCACCAGTAGAGAAAAAATGGTAAGTAGAGAATATCAAGTAGATAATTGATAGCCTCCTGTAGGAATCTATATCCTTGTGCAAACAATGTGCATAATCAAGTAGAGAAAATTTAAAATGTTATATTTATATAATAATCAAAGAAAAACCGAAATATCAAGCAACTAACCATGGCTCGCTTGTGCTTCCAGCTCCCATCCAAATTATTCTTCTTCTTCGTCATGAATACCTTGAAAGTCATAGTAGTTAAATGCAATCCAATGAATGAGGAATGAAGAATTCTTTTGCAGATAAAAGATATGGATATGGATTGGAAAATATTTTTTGAATTTTGAAGATGGCTTGTATTATATATCACTATTTTGAACTCGAGACTTTTATAGGTTTGCCTTATCTCTTTGTCATTTATAACCCTCAAAGTTGTTTTGCATTCCTCATTTTGAATGTATCAAACTTATCTTCATCTAATCTATAATCAAGGGCTTGAGAGTAAGATTCTTAAATTTGTTCATAAAAGTTAGATGGGAATGTTCTCCTTTAATAAGTTTTGAAGTCTGTTTTTTTTGTTGCCAACATGCTTTGTTTCCCTGTCTACTTTGTATTATTGAAATGTATAGAGAGGTATGCACTTGGAAACTTACCGATGATTAATCGTGGATGAACAATGTAAGCTTCAAATGTTGGTTGTGGATCCTAATTATCTTCCTGATTCAGAGGTCTTTGTTTTCAGCTGTGTTTATACCCCATGAAGACTTTACACCCCTAAATAATGTACACTCCTACACGCGGGGGAGTGCAGGGGGGGCTTTCCCCTCCTGCGAGGTCCGGGGGCATCCTCTGGCTGGGGGGTCCGGGGGGAAAAGGGCCCCCAACAAGGGTTCGGGGGATAGCATTCCCCGATGGGGGTTCGAGGGTGAAGCCCCCGAAGGAAAAATTTCCTTGTAAATTTATATTGTAATTTCATAGTAAATATGGATCGTTCATTATAATGTCGCAGATTTGACGGTAGAAGTTATGTTAGGGTTTTTTTCCCTAGAAGGAAATCGTCTTTTATGAGGGAAATGTATTGAGGCTATGTATCATTGTGAATATTGTATTCTGAGAGAGGAGAAAGTGAGAGAAAGAAGAAGATTTTACAGCGGGTGTGTTGTAGGTTGTATCCCTTCATTTGCTGGATAATAATAAAGAAAGGACCTGGAAATTTCTTTGGTGGACGTAGCCCACACTAGGTGAACCACACATATTTATGTCTCTATTGTATTGTGTATCTTATGTGTTTTATTGCTGCATTTGTTTTATTTTATTGCTCCACGGTCCTGTTTTTATAACATCAGATCTATGTAAGTTTGATATCTAATATCTCTACTTCTTGTGGTCTTATTGATATTGATTTGAAAATAATGACTTTATACACATTTTGATTTATGGAAATAAGTTTCTCTTGAATGCAAATACCCCTTTTGATATTTTTCTTAGAGATATGTAGAGAAATCTTAACTCGAAATATGTTATTTTCTCTTGTTGTTATGTTCAAAATTGTGGTAGATGATGCAATATGATAGTTAATGTAGATAGTTTTTTTCATTATTCATCCAATAGTTTGTTTGATGGTGGTTGATTCAATCTAAAGAGGAACACTTAGCCCTTCCAATTTTGATAAGCTTTGAAACTTGATGTATGCAAAAATGGAAGCATAGAATAAAATTGAATACATAGTCTTGACTAAAGTTTTGATTGCATGTGGAGATCCTTTGAGATTGAGTTGAATGATGATTTTCCTAAGTTGATGTAGGATTATGCTTGGGTGATTTGTATACCTAAAAAAATGAAAAAGGTCAATTATTTTTCATTTATTTTTTCCTTTATTTTCATCGGGGCATTGGATTCATCATTGGTTTTCACAAGTGCTCTATATCATGGCTCATGTATAGGTTTTCACCATGATGAATTTTTATTTTTCAGAGATTTTCTTGCCTCATGTTATTACTGAATATTTCTTGTGGCTCAGCAAGCAATGCCAGAGCATCTCACAAATAAATATCTTTCATAAATGGATTATTTTTTACCACAATCCCTTCAAACAATTTAACAATTTTTGAACAAAAAAAGAGAAGCATGAATTCGTTTATCAAATCAATTTTAAAATATCATATAGGAATGGTAGAATTTTGAGAAGACAAAATCAAAGAAAGAAATTGGGTATTCAACTGAGATAAATCCAAATTCTAACTTTAATAGAAGAAACACATAAAAATCATTCATATTGTGGATTAAATATATATAAAGATCAGCTAAATAAAATCATAATATAGGTCTTAGTTCACTCACAATAAACTAGAGGAAATATTGTACCATGACCATAACTTGTATGTCTATGTAGCAAATGTTGTACTGAATTATAGATCTTCCAACGTAAATGATTTCATAGGAAATTGTAGTATAGGTGATAACATATGAAATAAATTACACAAGGAAACAATAATTGATAAACGAAAACTTAGAATTTCTCATGTTTTGTAGACAAAATATTTCTTATTCGAATGCCACAATTACATTGTTGGCACATAAGTCCCCTCTTCCATTCTTTAACTTTTATTTTATAGATACAAAATATGTAACCAAATTGGTTACAAATTCCCTAGTCTTAGGTCAAAATTACAAAAATAAACAAATGAAATCACAAAATCCTAGGAATAGATATGGAACCCTTGATTTTTCTCCAAGTTGTTAACTGGATCACTAAAGTTGTAGATGTGTAAGTTGTTCCCATTCCTGATTTGAACGGTATTTGCATGATATCATCCTTCTATATGCTTTCTCTAGCTCGGTACATGCTTCAAATGTTGGGGAAGTTTCAAACAAATTCCTTAAATGACTTAGTAAAAAGAAATCATCGTCTAAAAGCTCAACAATAGTTTGTCCTTTTAACATCCATGTGGCTCCTTTAAACTTATTTGAATTTTCCCTTACTAAAATAAATATTTTTTGATATTATGGTAAAGGAAGAAAATTACCCCTTTTACCATTACTCATGTAATCCAATGTTTACCATCTTTTTGTAGAGAGATTTATACCATTGTACATTTCTTTGGAGGTGAACAAGTTTTCTTTGAAATTTTTGAATTAAGTTCCTTTTACTTAGGACCTTTTCAACTTCCATGATTGTACTCGTTCTATCTTTAACCCCAATTTGATTTAATTCTTTATTTGTCTTGGAGTTAAGCACTTTGATAATCTTTTTAACACTTTGAGGCTTATTCCCTAATTCTTGTTCTGCAATTTCAACCTCCTTTTCAACTTTTCTGACCAAGGAAGCCTCTTCTTCCATAATTATAAAGCTTTTCCATAGTTTATTTATTTTCTCTATAATTTTATCCCAAATTAAGTGTCTTCCCCCGATCAAATAAGATTTACCATAAAGTTTACCTTTCAATGTATAAAATTCTTCTTGCAACTTTGCTTTTCCCCCCTATACCTTCTTCAATTGCTTTTCCTTCTCTCCAATATGATCTTTCAAAAGATTAATTTCAGTTTCATAGGTTGAAATTCTTCTTCTTGATTCTTCTAGTTCAATTTATTTATCATTCAAATCGGTTAGTGCCTTGACTAGATCTTCTAAGCTATCTACTAATGTGCTACTTGAAGATGATGAGGGAATTCCCTATTTTAACACTTGAATTTGTTGTTGTAGGGATATATTTTGTTCATTTAGTTTTTCAATAACTTCAATCAACTTGTCTTTCTCCTTTTGGATAGATAAAAGATATGGATTTTTCACATGATCCACATCATAAAAATTTAATTTCTTTTTCAATATAGCAATTTCATTATCCTTGGCACTTACTATCTTTTGAATAGGTTCTTCATTTGTAGCATCATCCCTCATTTTAACTAACTTTTGCTCTAATGATTCTACTCTCATCTTCTTAACTCTTAAGCTTGTTTGTTCCTGCTTCAATTGTTTCTTAAGATGACTATTAAATTTCTACAATCTTTGCAAGCTTTCTTGTTCCTACTTCAATTGTTGCTCATTTTTAGTTTCCAAGTACAAACTCTGAAAATTTTGCAGTCTCTAAAAATGAAGTAAGTAAGCTAAATATGATTGGAAATGAAATGATTTATTATAGGAAAAATATTAAGCTACTCGTGAATGGATTATTATATGAATTGTGCAATGTAGAATTTGACCATTACTTGGGTAATAGGAGGGAAAATTGCTCTGAGAAATTCTAGAATAATCATATCAATAGTCTCATCAGAGTCATACCCTAAAACTGATCATATCATACATATTATTTCATTTACATTTGGGACAAAGAAACTGGTTTGGTAGGTCTCATGTTCATGGAAGATACCTATGTTATCTTTCATCAAACATTGGATAAAAGAATGATGTTTTTGTACACCTAATTGTTTGAAATTGATTGTTAGGGTTTCTTCTTCAATAAATTGACCATCATTGAATTAAGAAACCCTAAGCATGTGTAAAATATATTCAGGCTTAATATCAAACAATAATGTTCCATTCTTAGTTTAAAAGCTTCTGATAGAAGCAATGTATCTTTGTGCACACCAATGCACAAATTCAGGGAAATTATACACTTGCAGCACAAGAAATCGGGCCAGTTTTGAACCCCAAGCATTGAAAAAATCATTCAACTTTGTATACCTAGTCTGGTCTAGTTTATGTAGTTCAAATAAATAAAATGAGACCTTAGGATCGAATATTTGGGTGTCTCTATCATCTAAACAAACTTCTTCATTTGGTAGGGTTTTGGGTTGATTTTATTTTGTAAGATTTGATATTTTCATAATCAAGAAATAACAAAGGTATTTGTGATCTTACCCAGAATATTTGACTATCATGAATTGTAGGTTTACTGGAGAAATTAGTGATAATATTGTTGTCTTACGAAGATTCCCCATTCTCGTAATAGTAACAATCGAGTATGGACAATAAATTAAATGAAAAAGGGGTTTTCAGACTTTTTGTTTTATTAAAATATTTATAAACATGATTAATTAAGCTAAAATCAGGACTAATTACAAAGATTTAAATGGAAATGTGATACATGAAAATCAATTTTTTTTTTTGAAAATGGTGTGTGGTTTCACTAAATGCATTGTGCACGATGATAAAATGGTATTGAGAGCAGTTTGTTAAATCACAAGGTGGTCTATCATCCTGACATGTTGCTCTGGCGGTATTTCTTGGTGACGTCACCTCGCACAGGAGTAACTCTATTAAAGCTCGTTTAAGTTGAAACATGAACACCATCGATCATCTGCTCCTTTCAGATCTATTGTGTATATTGCATGTACCCTACCACATTATAACAAAAAATTAGAACTTGAAAAAATAATATAATAAAACCTATATAAAATTATATTGCAAATCCTATATTAAAATTAAAAATAATCCTAATCCTAAACTAGAAATTAAAAATTAAAACAATTTAAAATTATGTGTTACAAAAACTAATGAAAAAGTTTAATTTAAAGAAAAAACAAATAAAAATAACTAAATAAACTATTTTATTTTAGATTTTTAATCTATTTCCTAACACCTCATAAAATGTTTTCAAACATATTTCTATCCTTGATGCCTCAATGAGGTTTTCATCACGGGATTTTTTTTTTTTTTTTCCAATGGAATTTGTCAATCATAATGGTTGGGAGCATTGATGTTTCCAACCACATTTATTTGTTAATTATGGAGTAGATTAGCAAACTCCTCTTTTATCATTGGCTTCTTGTAGAATTTGACTCTACAACTATTGACTAAGAGGCGTATTTTTTCTTATCTATTGTTTTGATATTGACTAGGCCATTATCATGGTATGTGTCCAAATAGTATGCTTCTAGGCTTCACCCATAATATGGTAGATTAAATTGGATTATTTCTCATTAAACACACAATGGGGTGTCCAAGGATCTATCTATGAGCATATAATAAGTTAATCCCTCAAGCACTTACCTTATTTCTCGTGGCCAAGGGATAGGACCATAACCCAATCCCAAAAGGTGCTTGACATATATATAACAACTCTAAGTCCAAGATCTTATCCTAATCATTGATCCTCCTTTTCTTCTCATGATCAAAGTTTGAGACTATTTACAACCTCTATGGTTATCTGATGGTCACGTTTTAATCAGACGTTGATTCGATAACCTCTGTAAACCAACAATGTAGATATTTAACAAAATAAACATTGTGCATGATAATCCTGGAGTGACACGTCGTCAATTCAATAGATAGTCCAGATCTATAGCACGACACATCCCAAGAATTAATTATCATGCAACTTTATGGTGCGAGTTTGCTCCTCTATCATTGATCACATCTTCGGATTGACGATCCAGTCTCTCGTATGTGCAACTTTCTTTCTGATCCAATTGATGGTCGAGAATTAATCTAAGGTTGACCCGACATTTGATATTACTCTGTGGATTTTCAACTGCATCAGATAACTCTCGTTTACTTGAACTCGGATCTAATGGTACAACCTTCTCTAGAATTTTTCAAATGACTTGATGCCTCCTCTGCACTGATCTCACGATCCGACGATTATGATGAATCCCGATAAGGATCTAACAGTTCCTATTTCTCTAGACTCATACTCCAACAATCTAATAACTCATGAACTCTCTCTTTCATCCAATGGTCCACAATCTATACCAAGATATCAACGATGTCTGTATCCTCTTCTATGATCTCGATCTTCAGTTACACACCTGCAACTTCAATAGAGTCATTGATCCTTTACAGTGATCAATGATCACATTAATGATATCCTTAAGAGGTTTTATTCCCTTGATACTCCTCTTACTCAAACCTACAACAAAACCCTAAGGTATGAAAACATTAATTACATAGATATGCAGAGACTATCAATACCTAATTCCACATAGGCATGACATTCAAAGTAACAAAGATTCCTCACTCATAATGAACAAATATTTCTTGGGAAACACTAGAAATAGAGTGTCCTTTTATTCAATTATTGTACATGAATTTACATAAGGATTTTATGACTTCTCAGACCTAAATTACATTCAATAGGTCTCTTTCCTATCTCTTGGCCTAATCTCACTATCGATGGCCACCTCCCTAGCCTAATTTCCACTTAATTGGCCACACTCGATTTGGCGTAATCTACATTCGTTTGGACACCTATACACCTTCTTAGGATTACAATATTTACACAAGGATTCTGAAACCAATTCTGGTTCAGATCCACAATCCTTTCAACAATCAATCCCTAAGGATCCTCTCAGATCCACAAATGTCTCACTCAACTCTTAT